>JAWZYV010015775.1:0-50932 GCA_038373885.1 Cheiracanthium punctorium
ACTATCATTTATTCTATATTATTTTACATATCTGTGCAAAATTTCAGGCTGATAGGTCCATTTTTGTGGATTTGTATACGACTCAAATGCACAAACAAACAAACAAACAAACAAACAGAATTTCATTTTTATTTATAAGGATATATTAAAAAAAATTCTACTTAGAAGTTTGAAATTTTTATTTCGTATACTTAATCCATAAACCTATCTTCTGATTGTAATATATTTATTTAAAATATTTTTTGCTTCATTTCTCAAATTTCAAAAGTCGGTAGCGACCCCTAAATATCAGTTAAAAAATTAAATAAAAAAGAATCCTGGTCTGTTTACTAGTGAAATAGATCAGTCTTAGGGGTTGAGAATAATAGAAAAATTTGTTTTTGGGGCTCTAATATGAATCACTCTGATAGATATATATACATATATGCTTATCTTGTAAATAATTTATATCCGCCTCTGGTTCCATATTTCATGTATGGGAAACTATCTTGTTCGTGATGCTCTTTTTCTCGTCAAAGTTTGTTAGCTAGTAACTTACTAATACACTTTTAAACGCATTACGTAAAAACAAAATTAATGAGTACATAATTTCATTTTAATTTCAATATTATCATTTAGTTACCATAGCAACAGAACCCATTGCTGATACTCAAGTTGTTAAATGCTACAATCAAACAAAAACTTAAGTAATATTTAAAGCTTTTAAGATTCGGAAAATAAAGTACATGTATATCAAAAAATAAAACATTAATTTTTAAAAATACTCTGATTTAAAGGACTATTTTATCTATTTTGCATTTCATTTCCTTCGCATATGTGGCAACAAATCTTCCGAACGACCCAGACTGTTGAAAGAATCTGTCAAGTTTTGAAAGTTTTCTGCTCGGAAATAATGTACTTCTTTCTACCTTAATCCATGGTATGGCATACCTGATTTTCTTTTTTACATTTTCCTTTTTTACTTTATATAATTACCATAGGAACAACAGGTTTGTTGCCACTCAGTGCTAACTTCAACAATTAAACGAAAAAAAGGCAATATTTTCTGTTGAAGTTCTACAGCGGAATGTATATTAATGTAGGATTACTTATCGTTGAGTTAATTGTAAGGCGCCCGTTAAAAAAAGTAAAACTACTGGTCAGTTTAAAAAAAGAACTTAAAAAATGAAGCAAAAACTTAAAAAAGAAAGCTAAATAAATAAAGATAGGATTTCAGATTTTGCACTGTTTATATTTTTGTCTGAATTCCTCACTCAAGGGTGGGCAAATGCCCACTCTTGCTAATAGCTGCCGGCACCCGTGACAGTCGATTCTCTAAACCGCAAAACAGTTATTGGTCGATTGGCTGCTCCTGTGAAACTGAAGCTTAGTGAAATAATTTAAATGAAAAACTTTTAACTTTTACTTAATTATAAAAAATATATCCATAAAATGATTTTTTTCTTATGCCTTTCAGAAAAATGAATGCATTGGGTTAAAAGAAAGTTCAAAAGCTGTTACCGAAGGAAATGCAGAAACTTTTAAGGAAGGAATTTCAGAAGTTCTTACAGAAGAAAAAATTGCTACCGATGAAAATTCAAAAGTTGTTACAGAAGGAAATTCAGAAGTTGTGACAGAAAGAAATTCAGTAGTTGTTACAGTAAAAAATTGTAACGTAGCTGTAGAAAATTCGAAAGTTGTTCCTGAAGAAAATTCGAAATCTCTTAAAAGACAAAATTCAAAAATCGTTGCAGAAGAAAATTCAGAAGTTGTTACAGAAGAAAATTCAGAAGTTGTTACAGAAAAAATTTCTAACATACCTGCAGAAAAGTCGAAAGTTGTTATAAAAGGAAATTCGAAAGCTCTTGAAAGAGAAAAATTAGAAGCTTTTACAGAAGAAAATTCAAAAGTCGTTACAGAAGAAAACTCAAAAGTTGTTGCAGAAGGGAATTCAAAAGATGTTACAGAAGAAAATCCAAAATTTGAAGTTGTTAAAGAAGAAAATTCAAAAGCTGATGCAGAAGAAAATTTAGAGACTGTTACAAAAGAAAATTCAGAAGTTGATACAGAGGGAAATTCAGAATTTCTTACAGAAGGAAGTTTGAAAACTGTTAAAGAAAATTCGAAAGTTCATACGGAAGGGAATTCAGAAGATGTTACAAAAGAAAGTTCAGAAGTTGTTAGAGAAGGAAATTCAGAGGTTGTTAGGCAAAAAATATCCAACATTCCTGCGGAAAATTTAGAAATTGTGTCAGAAGAAAGTTCAAAAGTCGATACAGAAGAGAGTTCAGAGAATGTTGCAGACGAAAATTCGGATTCCAAGTGTGAGGAATGCGAAGAAATATTATCAAGACTGTCAAGCATTCAAAAGATTTTCAAAAAATTTCCTCTAATTATCAGGAGTGTCAAGTTGACTGGGGAATCAAGTTATTTGTCAAATATGTGACAATCAGCATACTTTTGATGTTTGAAATTTGGTGTTATTACAGTGAGAATCTTGGTAAAATCGCTCATTTAGCCGTAACAGTGATTTTGATTATTTGCATTGCGATCATTAAGAAACTATTAGAAATACGACAAGAAGCGAAACTCACTTACACATCAACATCTGAAGGATATCATAGGGTAATAAAGCTTACTTCAGATACTTTTCCCGTAAACGGTCCTATATTTAGCAAGCTTTTAGATAAAACTGCAGCTTACTCAAGTGCAGTACTTGAACCAAAAATTTTAGTCTTTCCAATTGATGTTATCGAACTTTGTTTAACTGCAGTCTACACATTTATGTCCGTGTTAAACGAAGACTCTTTGATCATACCGTATTCCTCCCTTCTCTTTGTCGGTGTTACTCTGACGGTATTACTGGTAGAATATAAATTTCTGGTCCAACGGAGAATGCCGTTTTTAACCAAAACTGACCAGTTAAAAAGAGATATGGACCATATTCAATGTTGCATTCGACATAATAAAAAGCTAGAAAATAAGTATAGTTCAGAAGACTGCAAAAGTACGGAGCATGATGAGAGGACAAGAGATGGTGAAGACTACAAAGAGAATAAACTGAAGGATGTAAGTATTTATTTTAATTTTCATTCTCTTGATGTTGATTTTAAATATGAAAGTGATATTAGGTGTATAATTATTAATCCTAATCCTACTGTGGATCCTCTAACTGTGATTACTAGTATAATTAATAGGGATATGTAAGAGGACGCATCTAAATAAATTGATAATATTGAAAATAAGGATAAAATTAATAGCTCTAAAAAGAATGACCTTTTCCTGAAATTTCACAGGTTTTATTAGTTTCCTTTAAGCATCAGAGTGTATGTTTACTGAATACCTGTCTGTTTATTAAAAACAAAAATTAATATATTTTTAGAACCTTAAATTGGAAATAAATAACTGTGGAACTTGAGATATCTTTTTGATTTTTGGACTTAACCTACAATTAAAACAGGAATATTCATTGTAACTAGCAGAAAAAAAATCATTCTAATACAAATATTTTCTTATCCTAAAATATTTATTCATAAAATTTTATCTTGCTTTAGGCTTGTGAACGATGAAGCGATATAAAAGCATCATCATTAAACAGTAGCGTAGCCAGGACTTTTTTTTTTGGTGGAGAAGGGGGGCTCGGTATCAAATTGTAAGCTAAGTATCAAACTGTAAGCGAAGTAAAGGTTCCCATTTCGTGGGGAGGGGGCTGCAGGCCCTCAGCTCCCCCTCTGGCTACGCCCCTGTTATTAAATAAGGGAATCATATGGAATGACTCCACGCGACTTTCCGAACACTTAATCGTTACTAAGTGTTTAAATAAATCTGAATCGCTGAATAATACAGGAAAAAAAAAAATTGAAAATTATAGTATGGTCCCAAATTCGTACATTAAATTATTTACATTCGTATGCCATTAATTTAGTATATTAAAAACTAATTAGGCATTTTCACCAATCAATTAAGCGATTGTCTGGAGGATTTTAAGTACAAATGTTTTAATCGAGGCTGCAATGCATAAGTATACTTCGAGCCCCTTTTGTAGCCCTGTAAAAAACTATAAATGCATAAGAATTCCTTTTTGTAATCCTATAAAAAGCTATGACTCCTACACTCACTAAAATCTATACAGATTGTGTGACGGTGACTTATAACCTATAACATACACACCCAATTTGAACTTATTCGAATGCATTATTTAGACACTAGCACACCTTAAATGTTTTGCATCCATAGACCGTAATGTATACGTTGCAACCGTGTGAAAAGAACTCTTTAGTTCTACACATACCAAAATCTATATAAGGAATGTGCCTGTGACCTATAATATGCATATCTAGTTTTCGATCAATAAAATACACCATTTAGACGATAGCGCACTCTCAAGCATTTCTGTATATAGGGCGTAATGTATAAGAATCCTTTTTTGTACCCACACAACACAAGGTATGCGTGTGTACACTAGGGTGATTCATAAAATTCAAGTTTTTATTTTTTTGACTCTCAACCCATAATATCATTCTATCTACTAAAATATGAATTGGTTAATAATTTCAGAATTTTTTATTGATATTTGGGGGTCGCTACCAACTCTCAAAGTTTAAAAATTAACTGCAATAACGCCCTTTTGTGTCTACGCGTTTCCTTCTCTTCCGGCAACCCCTATATCAAGCAAGTACCAATAAATTGAGCACCTCCCACTGCAGATGTGGGGGGGGGGGAAAAAAAGAAAAAAAACAAACATTTTATGCATATGACATTCCCCAGCTTTAGTTAGCTGGACTGATATTTACAACATAAACAATCCTGCTTCTTACCCAGAGATAAAATCATTGAAATCCAAAGTGGTTGTGTTCGCTCGTGAATGCGACTTACTTTCGTTTTTTTTTTTTTTTTTTTTTTTTTTTTTTTTAGTATTGTAATATTATTCATATAATGGCTTCAGATGTTATAAAAACAAGAAAATGAGATGAAATATGGTTAATCGGACACACTTGCTCAGAATTAGTGCAAACAAGATTACCCTCAGTGCAAGAAGTAATGAGTTTATTTTTTTACTATAAAAATGTAATGTAAAAATATAAATATTTCAGAATGGCAGAATTAAAAAAAAAATAAAGAAAATAAGGCAAAGCGTTCAGCAACAATCAAAGAAAAAGAAAACAAGTGGCAATCAAATTTAAATGTTCTGTTTGATATAGCTCACTCTAATGCTCTAAATATAATGAATATTGACGAAGATAAGCAATTTCTTTTGAACCAAAGAAAAATGAACCGTCTTGGACGAATCAGTAAGATTGATAAACAGAATGCTAGAAAACTTGCTAAACAATTAGAAAAAGAAGTTAAGTTGGAAAACATGAAAGAAAAAGAAAAAGAAGCAATAAATAGACTAACTGAGAAATACGATTTATTGTCATCTTCAGCTACTTCTTCTACAGAGGACAGGAGTGATAGTGACATGAGTCAAAGTCGTCCTAATTCTCCGAAGCCAGGACCTTCTTCAAGCAAAGATTTTTCGATACCAAGGAATCGAGGCCGAAAAACAATCCTAGATTCTAATTTAGCAACTAGTCTCGATGTCGCTAAATTGAGCGACCGGAAAGCGACTGTTGTTTTGACATCTACACTCAAAAGTCTAGGCTGTAATGTATCAGAATACAACGTAAGCTATTCCTCTATACGCCGCCAAAGAATGAATAATAGACTAGCTTGCTGAATTAATAAAATCTGATTTCCAACCCCAAACTACACTAACTGTGCACTGGGATGGAAAAATGCTCGAGGACATAACAGGGCATGAAGTAGTAGATCGTCTACCAATATTGGTATCCGGAAAAAGAGTGGACTAGCTCTTGGCCGTTGCTAAGCTTCCAGATGGCAAAGGAGAAACCATGGCGTCTGCTATTTTCGAGACAATTTCATCGTGGAACTTACGTGATAAATTAAGATGTATGTGCTTTGACACAACGGCATCTAATACTGGGCGAATAAACGGAGCCTGTATTCTTTTGGAACAAAAAATGCAAAAAGAATTGATTTGACTCCCTTGTCGGCATCACATCTTAGAAATCGTACTGGAAGCTGTCGTAGTATCAGCTATGGACCATCCAGCGATCCTGAAATTATAATTTTCAAAAAATTTTAGAGCCGTTGGACAAAAATAAATCAGGAAGACTTCAAAACTGCAATTTTTGAACCATCTACTTGGAATTGCGTTCAAACTGCTGCGACCGATATAATTACTTTTGCTCAGAATCGACTACAACAATTTCAGCCTCGTGACGATTACAGGGAGCTCCTTCATTTAATCATTATCTTTTTAGGAGGGATTCCTGAAAGCGGTATCTCATTCAAAGCCCCTTCTGGAATGCATCGTGCATGTTGGATGGCGAAAGCTGTATATGCATTGAAAATGTTTCTATTTAAGCACCAGCTTAAGATCACAATTAAAGAAGCTAAGGCCATTACGAATATCTGCATATTTGTTGTACTTGTCTATGCAAAATACTGGTTTACAGCGCCAGTGGCTTATATGGCACCTGAAAATGACCTGAAGATTTTGAAGGACATAGTTGAGTTCGAAAAACATGATGCAGTTTTAGCCAAAGTCGCCGGGAAAAAGATGTTGGGTCATCTTTGGTATCTGGTTGCTCTAGCTTTTTTTGATAAGCGAATTTCTAATGAAACAAAACGCAGAATGATTTTAGCACTGAATAACGAAAGTTCGGAAAACAGTCCTAAAAAGGCATCTTTGAGGTATGATGCAATCAAAAATCAAAATATCGAAGATTTCGTTACAACAAATACAATGAAATTTTTCAACACGACTGGTATTTCATGGGAGTTCATATAAAAAGATCCTGAGCTGTGGGAAGAAGAAAACTACAGGTCAGCTAAAGAAATTGTACAAAACATGAGAGTCGTTAATGATATAGCTGAACGACGAGGTGTTGCTTTGATGGAAGAATACAACAAATTACATACAAACGATGAGGAGCAGAAGCAGTACTTGATGTTGTTAAGAATTATAGACAGAAAAACCACAAAAATTTATCGTTTTTGCTTCATTTCTCATATTTTAAAATTCGGTAGCGACCCTTAAATATCAATTAAAAAATTTTTAAAAAATACTGGTATGTTTTCTAGTGGAATAGACCATTTTTAGGGGTTGAGAGTTTAAAAAAAGGGGAAAAAATTTTTTGGGGTCTTTTATGAATCACCCTAGGTACACATATTAGATGTCCAAGGACTTCCAGATAACTTAAAATATTCTGGCTTTCAAACAGATATCGGAGTGATCAGAAATAGCCCAGAAGTACATATCTATCTCGTATCAATATGTGAATGATGTGAAATAGCTCAGATATTACAGACGTTTTTTGGTCGTTAGATATATCACTCCTGAAGTCTCTAATAGAGGTCCATTTTAAGTTATGTGGTGGTCTTAGACATCTAATAGATACACTCAAGTAAATACTCAAGCCGTACGAGAGTGGTCTATAATATATATATATATATATATATATATATATACCATATATATATATACGAAATTTGATTACAATCGAATGCACCATTTAGAAGCTATCGTGTACCTCTCATACACACATACATACACCACCGTAAAAACAGCATAAATGTATTCAGAATACCTCAAAACGGGTAAGTACATCAAAATCTCATAGTCGAATTTTTTCTTGATTGCAATACTTTTCTTACATGATGCATGTAAAGGTTGTTGCAGAACAGACAATAATAGTATAAAATCCCTGGTTAACAGTAATAGTAATTCGATATTGTGTCAGAGGCGCTCCATAGGGTTATACCAGAGTAGCCTAAGTAGGACAATAATGGATGCTCGCCCAAAGTAAGGCAATAGTAACATCCGCAGAAAGTCTCAAACATAATAACCCTTGAAAATATAAATGGGAGAAAGGAAGATAAATCATGTCAAAGACATGCATTTTAAACACTCTCGATCACTATCTTGTTTAGGTACTCATTTATGAAATAGACAGCCTGTTCGTTCCTTTCGTTTCATGGATATGACAGCAGAAAAATATTTTCTGTGCCCATGTTTGATTCCTTGTAAACGAAACGAAAGGAGGCAAACAAGTTAGAGAAAATAAGATATTGAAGTAATTTTTTAAATCACTGTCTAAAGATTCAGAATATGAATGAATGTTGAGAAGTAGATTAGGAGGGGCGCAATAAACCAAATTTAGGGAGTGATAAATTGTACTTCAGGAGCAACCCTAATTTTGAGGCACTTTCTGACAGTCTGTCATTAAAAATATAGAACTAATTGTAATACAATTCTTAGAAGTTTTTATTTTATTTTAAAGGATTCGTCTATCATACAAGTGAGTCAAGTAGCTTCCAAGAAAATCCTGGATATAGTTTCTACATCTTTGTCAAAAGATAAACTAACAGATTACCTAACTGCTCAATTCGACAAAAATCCAGAATTACGTCCCGGTAAAGGTCTCTTTGGATATGCTCGTGGAGACAATTCAATTGTCGGCAAACATTTGCAAGAAAACTTTCCAGAAGATACCGAATCGAAAAATTGCATCGAAAGGAGAGGAGATAATGTCAGTGAAATCTGCAATGACTGTGTACAATCAAAATGCAAAGATATTTCAAAAGGAGAATACATTATAAAATTACCTATAACAAATCCACCTTATAACTTACTCGTTCATGAAGAGGTGCATCTAAGTAAAGCCCATAAACATGACTGTAACTCAAGATCAATACAGAACAGTGATGCTGAAGGAAATTCAAATAATAAACTGCCACTTTACGACAGCAAAGATAATACATCTCAGTTTGATAATCAGTCTGAGGTTAGTAATGGAAACACAAAAAATGATGAAATGAGTAACTTTTCGGGAGCGACAATCGCTTATGGAACATAAACTCCGAATAGTTGTTGTTGAAAGCTTTTTCTAATGACACTTCGAACAAGCAATTAGATACAGAAAGGGGAAGCCTTGATGGTGTAGATGATAGTTTATCTAAAGAAGATAAGAAATTAAATAATCTTCATGTAAGTCAATTTGAAGCAATATTAAGCCATGGTTTGAACTTTAATTTGAAGAAAGTGTTGTTTTAATACGAGGGTCGTCCGTAAAAACAGTTTCCCACGGCCTATAAAAAGGAACAAAAATACATGAAAAAATTTATTGCCAAAGATACAGCAATATTTTATCTACTTCTCGACATGATAACCTGAACTGTAACCCTTATGTCATGCCATGGAACAAGTTTTTGTAATCGAGTGTCGTAAATGTCTGTCGCCAGAGAATGTCACCGTGATTTGCAGTCTTTGTCAGTGGAAAAGTGATGGCCGCACAGGAATTTCTTCAGGTTCAAGTCATTGGAAGCATAAGCTACTCATAGTTTACGATCTTGCTTCCAGTAAACTTGAACCTGAAAAAATTCCTCTCCGGGCAACACTTTTCTAAAGACGTAAACTTGTATGACACTGAATTGCAAAACTTACTCCGCGGTATATATGGCAAAGTGTTACACTTCAAGTTATTCTTATACATATAGCTATCATAGATACTATCCTTACAGGGTAAATATTGCAAAATGCAGCTTGTTTAACAATTTATTCCTGTCTCTTTCAAAACTAATTTTATCATCAAATAAACTTGATCATTTGTAAAGTGCAAAGTACAGCTTTTGAAGGCACCTTCCCTGTCTTAATCATTTTTATTTTCCATAATCATTTTTCTTATCTTAACCATGTTTTGCTATATACTTGGCAACTAAACATAGTAATAAATGTCTTTTCGGCCTATTACTTTTTCATAGCACTTTGTAGAAAAATAAAATTCTTAGTCTTCAAAACAAGAAAGAAGATTCCCTTGCATTGCTGTAAAAAGAAATCATTCTAAGCCTTGTTTGCAACTTCTTAATTTCTAAATAAGGTTTGGTGTTCTTCCCAGACATTTTGGCCAGCTATGGCTCCTCTCTTGGGTTTGGCTTGTAATTGCTCGTGCACAGCCACTTTTCTAAACCTTAAGCCGGTTATTGGTCGGTTGGCTGCTCTTGATAAACTGAAGCTTAGTGAAATCATTTAAATAAAAACCCATAATTTTTACTTAATTATAAAAACACATTTTTAAAAACATATTTATAAAATTTTCTTTTCTTTTACCTTTCAGGAAAATAAATCTATCTGGTCAAAAGAAAGTTCAAAAGTTGTTACAAAAGAAAATTTAGAAGTTTTTAAAAAAGAAAATTTAAAAACTGTTACAGAAGAAAATTTAAAAGTTGTTACAGAAGGGAATTCAGAAGGTGTTGCAGATGAAAATTCGAAAGTTGTTAAAAAGGAAAATTCAAAAGTTGTTTACAAAAAAACATTCAGAAACTGTTACAAAAGAAAATTCGAAAGCTGTTAAAAGAGAAAATTCAGAAGGTGCGAAAGTACAAAATTCAAAAATCGTTAGAGAAGAGAATTCAAAAGTTCTCGCAGAAAAAAATTCAGAAGTTGTTGTAGAACAAAATTCCGACATACCTGCAGAAATTTCGGAAGTTTTTACAGATGGAAATTCGAAAGCTCTTGAAAGAGAAAAATTAGAAGCTTTTGCAGAAGAAAATTCGAAAGTCGATGCAGAAGGGAATTCAAAAGATGTTACAGAAGAAAATCCAAAAAATGAAGATATTAAAGAAGGAAATTCAAAAGCTGCTGCAGAAGGAGATTCAGAGACTGTTACAAAAGAAAATTCAGAAGGTTTTGCAGAGGGACATTCAGAAGTTCTTACAGAAGGAAGTTTAAAAATTGTTACAGAAGAAAATTCAGAAAGTATTACAAAAGAAAATTCAGAAATTGTATCAGAAGAAAATTCAGAATTTGTTACAGAGCAAAAGACATGCACTGCAGAGATTCCGAAAATGAGCAAAATTAATTCTCCTGAAACACCTGTACCTACTGCTAATGATGTGTCTGAGAACACTGATGTTCTTATCAGTCATGAAAAGTCATCTGTAACTACTTCAAGTACTATAAATGCTGGCAGTAATACAATACAGCTAGAGACATCAACTATAAATGTTGAAGAGGTATGCACTGCAGATTTGACAGATGTATGTACCATACGAGATAATAAGTCAGAGATGACTGATCAAGTTATCACACATGAAACGCTATCTGCTGAAAAGCCAACAAACGTTGAAAGTAGAACAATACAGCAAGAGTCATCTATTGAAAAGACTGACAAGATAAACAAAACTGATTCTCCAGAGACAGATGTATGTACTGCGCTTGGTAAGATGCCCGGGAGAACTGATTTTGATTCCATTCCTGGAGCGTCTTCTTCTAAGGCGTCTCCAAATATTGAAAATGTTGTATTACTTTACACACTCCATTTCCAAATACTGAAAATGTTGTATTACTTTACAACACAAGTGGTATCCGCTAAAAGTCACATTTTTCGAAGTGTTGAAAGAAATACAACGCAACAAGAAACATCTATTGACGATGTTGAAAGTAATAGAATTCAGCAGGGTACTGCAGAAATTGACCAAATATGCGAAACTGATCTTACTGAGAAAGATGTACATACGGCGATTGATAATGAATCTGACACAACTAATGTTATCACTCTTGGAACGTCATTATCTGAGAAATCTTCAAATAAAGCAAATATTGAAAGTAATACGACACGACAAGAAGCATGCATTGTCAATGTTGAAAGCAATACAACACAACAGGAAACATCTATTGACAATGTTGAAAGTAATAGAATTCAGGAGGGTACTGCAGAAATTGAAAAAATATGCGAAACTGATCTTACTGAGAAAGATGTACATACAGCGATTGACAATGAATCTGAGACAACTAATGTCATCACTCTTAGAACGTCATTTTCTGAGAAATCTTCAAATAAAGCAAATATTGAAAGTAATACAACACGACAAGAAGCATGTACTGCAAATGTTGAAAGTCATTCAACTCAGCAAGGGACTTGTACTGCAGAGATTCCAAAAATGAGGGAAATTGATTCTCCTGAAACACCTGTACCTACTGCTAATGAAAAGTCTGAAAACACTGATGTTATCAATCTTGAAAAGCCATCTTTGACTCCTTCACGTACTACAGATGTTGAAAGTAATACAATACAACAAGAGACACCAATTGTAAATGTTGAAGATGTACGTACAGAAATTGGCAAAATAAGCAAAACTGAGTCCATTGAGGAAGATGTGCCGGTGGATAATAAGCCTGAGGCAACTAATGCTGTCACTCTCGAAACGACATTTTCTGAGACGTCTTTAAATACGGCAAATATTGAAAGTAATACAACACAACAAGAAGCATCTATTGTAAATGTTGAAAGTCACACAACTCAACAGGAGACTTCTACTCCACATGCAGAAAGTTATCCAAGTCATCAAGGGATATGTACTGCAGAGATTGCGGAAATGAACAAAACTGATTTTCCTGAAACACCTGTATCTACTGCTAATGATAATAAGTCTGAGAACACTGATATTCTTATCACTCTTGGATCGCTGTCAGCAACGCCTTCAAGTGCTACAAATGGTGAAAGTAATGCAACACAAGAGACATCTACTGTAAATGTTGAAGATGCATGTACTGCACCAGATAAGTCAGAGATAACTGATCCAGTTATCACACATGGAACGTTATTTTCTGAAAAGCCTTCAAATGCTGAAAGTAGTACAACACAACAAGAGACATCTACTGAAAAGAGTGACAAGATAAACAAAACTGATTATCCTGAGACAGATGTATGTACTACGATATATAATAAGTCTGAGAGAACTGATTTTGTTGCCACTCCTGGAGTGTCATCTTCAAAGGCGCCTGTGAATACTGAAAATGTCGAAAGTAATATAACACAAGAGACATCCGCTAAAAGTCATCTTTTTACAAATGTTGAAAGAAGTACAACGCAACAAGAGACATCTATTGACAATGTTGAAAGTAATAGAATTCAGCAAGGTGCTCCAGAAATTAAAAAAATATGCGGAACTGATCTTACTGAAAAAGATGTACATACGGCGATTGACAATGAATCTGAGACAACTAATGTCATCACTCTTAGAACGTCATTTTCTGAGAAATCTTCAAATAAAGCAAATATTGAAAGTAATACAACACGACAAGAAGCATGTACTGCAAATGTTGAAAGTCATTCAACTCAGCAAGGGACTTGTACTGCAGAGATTCCAAAAATGAGGGAAATTGATTCTCCTGAAACACCTGTACCTACTGCTAATGAAAAGTCTGAAAACACTGATGTTATCAATCTTGAAAAGCAATCTTTGATTCCTTCAAGTACTACAGATGTTGAAAGTAAAACAATACAACAAGAGACACCAATTGTAAATGTTGAAGATGTACGTACTGAAATTGGCAAAATAAGCAAAACTGAGTCCATTGAGGAAGATGTGCCGGTGGATAATAAGCCTGAGGCAACTAATGCTGTCACTCTCGAAACGACATTTTCTGAGACGTCTTTAAATACGGCAAATATTGAAAGTAATACAACACAAAAAGAAGCATCTATTGTAAATGTTGAATGTCATACATTACAACAGGAGACATCTACTGTAGATCATGAAAGTTATCCAACTCAGCAAGGGACATGTACTGCAGAGATTAGGGAAATAAACAGAACTGTTTCTCCTGAGACAGATGTATATACTGCGCTAGACAATAAGTCTGAGAGAACTTATTTTGTTGTCACTCCTGCATCGTCATTTTCTAAGGCGTCTCCAAATACTGAAAATACTGAAAATAATACAACAAAAGAGATTTCCGCTGAAAGTCATATTTTTACAAATGTTGAAAGAAATACAACACAACAAGTGACATCTATTGAAAATGCTGAAAGTAACGCATTTCAAAAAGTTGCTGAAGAAATTGTTAAGATGAACGAAACTGATTTTATTGAGACACGTGTACCTACTGCGGTAAATAATAAGTCAGAGACAAATGATGTTCTTGCCACTCCTGGAGCGTCATTTTCTGAGGCACCTTCAAATACTGCAAATGTTGAAAGCAATACAAAACTTGAGACTTCTGCTAAAAATGTTGAAATCCATGCAACTGATCAAGAGACATCTTATGCAGAGATTGACATGATAAGTGAAACTGATTCTCCTGAGACAGATGTACGTACTGCGCTAGATAATAAGCCTGAGACAACTAATGCTGGTGGAACACCTGAAATGTCGTCTTCTGAGATGCCTTTAAATACGGCTAATGTAGAAATTAGTACAACACAACAACATATATCGACTGTAGAAATTAACGAGATAAGGGAAACTCTTTGCTTCGAAGGAGATAAAATTTCTGTGCCAGACAATAAGTGTGTGCTCGTTGAAAGGTCTTCTTTTGAAACGCCTGCAATTATTGCAACTGTTGAAAGAAATGAAATGCAAGAAGAGATTTCTACTACTGAGATTGAAAAAATAAAAATAATTCATTCTCTTGAGACAGATGTACCTATTGACCTTGATAATGTGTCTGAGAATTCTGACACTGTTGTCAATCCTTTAACACCAACTTCTGAGATACTTTCAAGTACTTCAAATTTTGAAAATAATGCAACGCAACAAGAGACATCAACAGCAGAAATTGACAAAATATATAAAACTCATTCTCCTAAGAAAGGTCTATCAATTGCGATAAATGATAACTCGGAGACAATTGGGATTGATTCCAATCTTGCAACATCATGTGAGAGGCCTTTAAACGGTGCAAATGTAGAAAGTGAAAGAAAAGAAGAAAAGGGATCTACTGAAGCGCATTACAAAATAAACAAACCTTATTCTCCCGAGTCAGATGTATTTTATGATGTAAATGTTAAACCGGAGGCAGCTATTTTTGCCGTGTCTCTTGGTGCATCATGTGAGAGGCCTACGTTTACTGCAAATGTTAAAAGTAATTCAACACAAGAAGGAACATCTACTGTTGCTGACGGCAAAGAAAACATATCTTATTTTCTTGAAAAAGATGCATCTTCTACGGAAGATAAGAAGTATGAGAACGTTGATGGTGACATTCTTCCCCTTAAAAAGGATTTCCCTGCTGATTTAGAAAACAGAAATATCGTAAGTAATATACCACGAGGAAATAGTAAACCAGCAATGCCTGAAGCCAAGAATGTGAAAGACAAAGATGATTTTATAAAAGAAGATATTAGATCTATTAGTGAAGTAAACAACCAAGAGAAAGAAAAACATCTGTTGGAAGAAAAGAGAAAGCTTACCGCAAACGACGGTAAAGCTCAGATTGAGGATAGGTATAGTTATATGTGCAGTAAGTCTAAAATTGATAAAACAGCTTATAAAACCCAAAGTCTTTCTTTAAAAGAAGATGATGACAAAGAATCATTGAAGAGCATCAGTAAGATTTCGAGTGTTCTAGAGAAACAAAAAGTAAGAGATACATCTATTTCACACCTTAAGGGAAAAACGAAGAATGTGATTAATGAACCCTCTGAAAGTATTACGAAATATAGAAATACTCCTACCGCAAACAGAATCGCACTGAAATTGGGAAATCTTGTTTTCAATGCTGATATCGATCACGAATCAGCTGTAGAATTTAATTTTAAAGCATGTGTAAAAATGAAAAAAGGAGTACCCAGTAGATGTTCTTATGATATGATGATTGAAAAGGGTAAAAGAAATCAATAAAAATGAACTTTTTCCAAGTGCATTTATTTTCATGTATATTCTTCAACAATTATGACTTTATTGTATTTTGGTAGTTTTTATTTTTTTAAAATACCAGTTATATTGCTATTTGTATTTTTAACAAATTATATGCGTTGTAAAACGGTATTAAAATAAACTTTTTCTTTTGTTTTAGGGCCACTTAAAAAAAGTTATAGTACATTTTCTTAAAAATGCAGTACAAGATGACTTGTTTACTATATCCCCATGTTGCTCACTTTCAAAATAATTTTTGAACCTATCTGCATATTTCTCTCTCTTTTATCTTATAAATACTCAAGAGTGCGTTTATTTTACTTTAATTGCTTGTAAAATATAGGTAGAAATATCTTTATAATTGTCTTGTTTTTTCTCATGATATGCACATTGTACAGGGTGCTTTATTAGCTGTTAATGCACCAACAAATTTTAAGGAGATATAGAACGCTCCAAAGCGATTACAATCGCATAGCAATACATGGGTCAAAAAATTATTTTCGTGCACCTGTTAATAATTATTTATAAAAAGGCTTAGAAGTGTTAGTGAAATTTCCTATCATGTTTTGCCAAAATAGAATGGTGTTTCTAAAAACTACTAAATTAAAATCCATAATTAGGAATCTTATTTCATTTCGAGGAATGTAATTTTCGGAGATTCAAGTCTTTTTTAATAAAACAACAAAGAAGGTTAACCAAAGCTTCAACATCTTTTTAAAAGTGATTACTTATTGGAATATGAAACAAACGTTTTTGACCCTACATTATGCGTTTCTCCAATTTTTTTAAGCGTCCTACCTCTCCTTAAAGTTTGATTCAATTACGAACGTATTATATAAATCTTCAGAAAAAAAAATATCCAAAAGTAAAAGAGAAATAAAAAACTTTACGAACAAACAATAAATGAACAAGTCGCTAGTGGCACCACGTGACAGAACAAAAGCATAAAATAACGATGAAATGGAAAACAATTTGCACACGCTAAAATTTCTCATCTCTCTCAAATAATAAAAAGAGCAAGGTTTCGGTTGTTTGCTAATCAAAAAGAGCCAAGATATTCAACGCAGGGGCACGACCATTGCTATAGGGAAAAGTCTAGAAAGATGACAACTTGAGAAAGTGCATACAAGATCAATATCTGGAAAAAGTAAATTCCATAAAAGAGGTATCAAGAAATACAGGGCAGTAAACTTCATCTTTAGGCACCTATTAATAACTATTTTGAAAGAAGTGTCTAAGAAATAATCTGTCCTACGAAGGTTAAAATATATTAACAGATCTTTCGTAGAGAACTCTTATGACTAAAATTTATACAGTTGCCTGCATAAATATATGAGTACTTGGAAAAAATCCCTTCTTATACATAAATTGCTGACCTACTTCGAAAATTTATACGTGAAAGCTTAGTGAAATCACTTGACGGAATTTTTATCAAAGCATTTTTAGCGCAGGTCGGTAAATCATGTTTCCATATATCAAGATATGCACGGTGTTTATGAAAAAACTATCCCGATCTATGGATATCTATCGTCCGTTTCGTTCAATCGATCGAAATGAGATTTCAGATACAGCTATTCAAAGGTGTGAGCGGCAACGAAGCGGTGCTCATGGTTACTGTTATAGGTACAGAAACTCGAAATTTTCGAACAGCAAGGTCTATTTTTCTCAGTCGCAAAATGCTCGGCGCATGCGAAAACCTCCAAGAGCGTTGGAACGGTACGCGTATCACAAAAAAAAAAACAGCTCTTTGAACGGTCAATAAGAGCACCTTCGGGTCACACGAAGGAAACTTGCATATAACAGAGGTAAGACATTAATCCCAGAACGACATTCGCCAGATAGTCAGCTTGAAAAAGTGACAAAAAGCAGGGCGAGAATGTTGGTTCTTCAGGTGGGAACTTGCACATGCGGACATAATGACTGGCAGAGAAAGTTCAGTTTTTTTCTACTTGTACAACTCGTCCGGTCTTTCTAATGCACGTACCGTTGAAACACTCTTTAGGGTTTCTGGATGAGCTGAGCATTACACGACGTAGAAAAATAGGTGTTGGAATTCTAAAATTTCTAGTTTCTATGTCTATAACCGTAACCGTGAGCTCCATCCCAGACAGCACAGCAAACTTGCAGCAAGCTTGATTTATCAAGTCATTAAGCTTGAAAATTTCAAGCGTGTAAGCTTAATGCAAGCTTGAATCAATTGTTCTAGTTTACACTTGCCCAGCTTGCATTAAGCTTGACATAGCAACCTTAATTTCAAGCTTAAAAAAAATTCCTAAATACACGGGGCGTCCGTCGGCGAACTCGCCCACATATTTTATTTTTCCACACATTTCCCCCTCTACGCTGAAATTTCAAGCTATTTTAATCTATTACCATCAATCTTCCGCGATCGAACTCTGTATCCAAGGGTTGGGAAGCCAGTGTCCTAACCACTCGGCCAACCTGAGTTGCGCTGATATGACTAAAGTTTGAAGTGACTGTTATGGTTATCATGCCGTTTTTCGGCGAGATCGATCAGTGGCCGATGTGTTGATCTGTTTCTTTTATTTTTTCCATGGGATGAATCAAAATAAAAATAATGTTATGTGTTATTTAGAGTCTTTACTAATAGGGAAATAAGCATAATATAAACTTAAAAGCATCACACGGTTTAAAACTTTCAATATCGCGACACTCATGTTGGGCAATACTGGCCAAAATCGAGACAAACGGCTGATTTTGAAATCTATTTCGTAGTATAATTGTATTTTATTTTGAAGAATTTCAATATTTGGAAATATAGAATCTTTCTTTTTAATTGTATGGTCAAGTACATTTATGACTGATGATGAATTATTTATTATGTGGATGTGGCTTTCCAAATCAAGCAGTAATTAAGTTGTATTCAAGCTTGACAGTTCAAATGACTTCTCCAAGCTTGCTGCAAGCTTAAAATGAATTGAACTGTCAAGCTTGTATTAATACGTCAAATTCAAAGAAATGTCAAGCTTGATTTAAGCTTATGGGATGATGTTGCCATTCACAGAACAGCATGATCTCACACCTCTGAATAACTGTATTCGAAATCTCATCTCGATCGGTTGAACATAACGGCCGCTAAATATTCATACATCGGGATACATTTTTATGGTCACCCTGTATATCAAGAAAGAAGTCTCTAATTGCACAGATAGTCACAAAACAGTCACTGTGACATCACCACTGTGGTCAGCGAGTGTCACAATTTAGTCACACCGTGAATGGTAAGTTACGTGACTTCACTGTTTGGCGACTGAAGTGGCGTATCCAAGGATGGGTTAGGGGTCCTCGCCCTTCGAAATGCGAGAGGGCAAACACGGGGAAAAGGAATCTTATCCCTATTTTTACAAATTGATATCCGTATAACACTCGAATGGAAAATTATGGACCCCTCCCCCGAAAGAAAATCCTGCCTACGCCATTGGGCCAATGTGACATTTTTCCGTGACTAATTACCAAGCGACGTGAAGCTGGTAATTAGTCACGGCCGTGACTAGTTGGCCGTGAAGTTACTATGAGACTGCTAATTCCTGTAACTTTGGTGACGTCACAGTGACCGTTTTTGTGCCTTTTAAATCTGACACTATTTTGCTACACATACTATAGAGTAATTTCCTGTAATAATAACGAAAAAAAAAAATGATACTATGGAAATTTTGGGGGTTTTTGCTTTAACTACTTTGAAAAAAAAATTATTGAAATTTATGAATTTGAAAACATATCTGTATGTGTAATGTATCGAACCTCGTAAAAATATTGTAGAAAAACTGTTTGTCTACAGTCAAAATTATTGTTGAGAAAGTTATGAAATTTTGTGTAGTCTCTACTTATTATAAAAGAAGGTGTCTGTGTGTGTGGGTGTGTGTCTGTCTGCAGCGTTACGGACAAACGGCTACACCTAGAAACACCAAATTTGGTACTCGGGAAGATGTAAATATGTAGTTGTGCACCTCGAAGCGATTTTTTCAAAATTCGATCTAGATTTTTTTTTATTTTATGTTTTATGCGATTTTTGGCATTTTTTCTCACCTAATTCGTAATAACGGCGGAAATTACGCTCGCAGCAAAACGGCATTTGTATCATCGGATAGAGGAGGAAGTTTTCTTTTAAAGACAGTTTGTTCTGAATACGTAACATGATTTATCGATTTTTAGGAATTTTTTTACTAAACATCTGCTTTGCGATTTTTTTTCGTAAAATAATTTTAAAACTGTCGTATCTTGAATTCTATCCGTCATAACTTTTAGATATTTTGACAAATCGTGAAACATTCTTTTCTCCCTCTTTTAAAATAAAAACGAAAAAATTATGTAAATTAGATGATTTTTTACGAATTTTAATGCAGCCTAATGTTTAGAATTTAATAGCATCAACGCGATCTTACGCCATTCATTACATTGCGATCACGGCACGAGAATTTATATTCGGTCGTTGCCACAGAAAGGATTAAAAAAAAGGGTTTTTTCAACCAATGGAGTTTTTAAACATGATATCAGAATTTCAATTCGCAAGTGAGGATCTCTGACGTCAAATGCTTTAAGATACGTAAAAATTACGCCATAATTTTAACTCATTTATTCCAGCTCTGTTTTCAACACAGGGAGACGATATTTTGATTAAAATTTACTGTAGAAATAAACTAAGAAATTCCCGATTATTATTATTAGAAGTGGTATTTTAATCCGGTGCTTATTTAAAAATTGAAATGTTTTCACGGCGCTGAAAATGTTCATTTTAAAAGTTACAAAGTTCGTTTCAAAGCGCGATATATTAAAATTTTTCTATTTACTATTTTTATTTTTGGTATTTAATTTAGCATAGGCGTTGCCTAACATACGCATGCAGGTTGCGAGTATAGTTTTATTTTAACGTTGAATTACGTTCCTCCATAAAGGTCCAACGCAAAGTTTTAATGATACTGTTTGAAAACAATTATGCGAAATATCGAAATTAACTCCCTCAATCTACCGGGGTATCCTTTACGGCAGTCAAACAGTGACGTCATAAATTAAAAAAAATGCGTGAAATTTGTAAACTCTGCAACTCTAACGCCCTGTCACAATTAAAATGGGAATAAGTAGCTCCTCGAGATTACACAGTTTGATGCTTTTCAGGAGACAGGACTATGGAGGATATAAAAGATATCGCTATATTAGATACATGGATATTTAAAATGGCACCCCTTGGATATTTTCTCCCCACAGTCAGATGAAATGGTTTGCGGCGCTAAATACGCCAATCTTATAAAACTATGTATAAATTAAATATATATGGAGAGTTTCCTTAATGGCAACCATTATGTGAAATGATTATTATTTATGCTAATGCGTAAATTGCAAAGAATCGCCACAGAATCACAAGATCCCATTGAGGCCAAATAATCTAAGCTGTTTCTTTTAAGGGAGCCTTGAAGAGGGAGAAGCGAGTATAGATAGTACTAATGTACGTAATAGGTAGTATTATTAGATTTGTAAAGATAATATGAATAAATCGCAATGTACCACGTTAATAAATATTTCATGAAATTAAAAGTGTTTATCCTTTTTCAACGGTTGTCTTACATCCAACTAAATGAAAAGTAATTCTAATTTGCGTTAATATATCCCGCAGTCATTTCAACAGAGGAGATTACTTGAACTTTTTAAAAAATGAAATTCTGTTTTGTCACATGCAGATATGATTTTAGAAGTAAAATATTTCCTTCTTCCCGTATGAAGAGCGGGTGCGCAGCTATTTTAAAAACATCTCTTGAAAATAGCATGAATGAATTCAGAAGACCTCAGAACGTGCATATACACCAAAATCTCGAAGTCGAATTTTTTCATGATTACAATACGTTCCTTATACGGTACATGTTCGGAAAGAAATAAATGGTGCTCCATTTCATGTAGTGTCTTAGGTATTTAATGCTACAACTTGAGCCTAAAAAACAGTATTATGTAGAAATAAGACATTTTGAAAGCCATGAGTTCTCTGCAAACCATTAAGCTTTCCACTTTTTTGATAGTGAATGACACTGACGTATTTTTTTGAGTCATTATACTGCAATGATCAGGTTAGTATTCATAACACAAACTTTACATTAAGAGTCAAATAATTTTGCTCTTTTTTTTTTAAATTTCACATCACGAATTATTTCGAATTACACATGTAAGGAAAATTTTAGTTTCCTACCGTGCGAAGAACGGGCACGCAGCTAGTACATAATAAAGGCATGAAATTTGTTTGAGCAGAAAAAAAATTAAACTAGACTTCAGAAGATTCACAGATAATTTTCGTTTTCAGCAAAAATCCTTTATTCACCAATAAGGGAGATTCTTCGTGAAAACCAGGTTGATATTATCTGCGAAATTCAGATTTTTTTTTTAACAGTGAAAAGTTCTAAGACTTCACAAACATACTTTTCACTATGAATTAGCTTACTTCAAATATATTTTCATTGTGTACCACTAAA
Source organism: Cheiracanthium punctorium (assembly GCA_038373885.1). Lineage (NCBI taxonomy): Eukaryota > Metazoa > Arthropoda > Arachnida > Araneae > Cheiracanthiidae > Cheiracanthium > Cheiracanthium punctorium. The sequence continues at coordinate 22,158 of JAWZYV010015775.1, forward strand.
CTTCCCTATTGTGAACACAACCATCTAATTCATTTATTGAAATTGTTTTATGCCTTTAATTATATCATTCTTACTTCCTTAAAAGTACTTTAAATTAATGATGAAAGATAACTAATGAAAAATCCGTTAAAAAAATTTTGAACTTCTTTCAGATTTTAATTACGCACTGGATTGCTACCTGCAAACCTCACTTTATCTTGAACATATGCAACAGCCACTTGCACACCGCAGTAACACGAATGGAATGATTTTTTTGTAATGTTCCATAAATTTTTCCTTCATAAAGACCATAACCCCTGATGATTTTCTCCTTCGCAAACCACTGTCTAATTTTGAAAATAAAACGAACCCAAGAATTTGGTAATTAACACGGATCGGCTATTAAATTGAAAAGTGATACGGCGCGTAGAAAAATCGTGTGCATAAATAGCGTACACAAAAATCCCGTGATTGAAAGAAAAACACTAAAAGTGATCTCACCAAATCCCAAGAACACCCACAATTTTGCCTAGAACATTAAAAATTTGTCACAAAAAAAAAAAAAAAAAAAAAATGAAAAGTGATGCGGCGCGTAGACAAATCGTGCCTACACCAAAAACCGTGATCGAGCGAAATAGCACTCAAGTGCTAAAAATAAATGATAATGAGTTAATAAATGTATTTTCCCCTGTATTTATAATGTATGCCTCTACAATTTGAGTTTTTAAAACTATTTTTTTGACATCTTCACATCCTCGCAGTAACAAAAGCATGACGCAGTCGGTAGCGTATTCGTCTGCGGTCCAAGAAGTCGGGAGATCGATTTCCAGAGTATTCAGATATCGTTCGGAAGTGGTTCTGGGCATCCTCGATGGGTACCACCACGAAACTTTTTTAATTCCTATCGGAGTGACAACGCATTGTCACAGCGCAGTCACCCTGTGACCACACTATTTAGGTGACATTTTGATCATTATTAGAGGCGAACATATCGGTCAACTACATGTGTCTGAATTCTGGCCTCCCATTACGGCCGTAATTGAGTCATGGTGCTATTAAGAATTTTTCCAAGCTCTTATATATTTATGTGGGCGGTTGCACATGCAGGTTGTTTAATTCCTACAGAAGTTTAAAAAAGATACAGTCACTCGCACACATATACATAAGCAATTGGAAAAAAAATCCACCTTATTTAAAAATACTGACTTACCTTGAAAATTTATATAAATGTATATATAAAGTTTAAAATCATTTGAGTGAATTTTTATCGGCTTGATTTTAAGGTAGATCGATAAATCCTGTATGAAATAAAGAAAGGAATTTTTTCAAGTGCTTATTTATCTATGCAGCCGACTGTACAGTACATTTATACTGGTAATCTTCATTTTGACCTTGCATTTTAATTTTTCTTGGGTTCTTTGACACAGATAAATATGAGCTAAAAGTTGTTTTCGTCTGCAAACTGGAATTTGTGATTTTTGATTTGAAAATTGCCATTTTTAATTCACCAGGATAAATTGAATAAGTTTGGAGGGACGCTTACAGTTATGTTGAATAGAAAAAAAAAATTAGCCTTTTTTGAGGAAAAATATAATACGGCATTTTAATCTTTTGAAGAAAATTTTATAAGATTGCCTTCTTCGTTTTGGATGCTGTAATTCAAATGTAATATCTTTGGAAAAGAGAGTATCATATTTCGAGACGATAACTTGTAATTTTCTTGAAATACACTTTGGTATTGCTTACATGAAATTGTCTGGCCAATTCAATCTACCCGTCTCAAGTTTCTCTGGCAGTATAGCATTACTATGTACAATCCCTCAAGAAAATACCCGGTTGTGAGTGAAATTTGCAAGATTAATTTTGAGAAAGCTGATTAATTTTTCAAAAGTCATGCATCTCAAAGGAAATATAAGAAGTCATTCATATATGTTCTTCATGATCAACTTTTTTCAAAAAAGAACAAAACTTTATGCATGAAAACGACACAAACATGACTATGACTTGTATAATTTTAGAGAGGGTACAAAGTAATGGCAGCAAAATGTTTTTTGTTTGATAGAAACTTAAGTCATACAAACTTTCAGTAAGATATTTTCAATACTTTCATAACTAAAAACTAAATAAAATGAATAATTTCCCAATACAGATAATAAAAATTTAAATTTGTATTTACGTTTCAAGAGAAAGAAGGTTCGTCAGCAAGTAAGCAGCAAAATATTTAGGGGAAGGTCTTCAGGATTGGCCCTTTGTCTAGTACGCTGACCCGGAACAACTGCATTGCTTCCATGGAATTCAAGATAAGTCAATTTGAAGTGTGCCTATGTAACGATTGGCTATTTTGTTTGTCGGATTAGCCGGCCGCCTAACTGGTGTCGTGGCTAACGAACAATTAATTCTGTTAGACCTTTTTTGGTTTCAGACCTACCACCGCATGGCTGTCGATCTAACGGTCTGGAGTTTTGGGAGGTTTTCTAAAAATGTAATATAAATACGCTTTAGAACCCCCTAAAAAGTCCTCCGCTCTAGGCAACCCACTAGGCAGATGCTTTTCGTGTACTTGAGCCTTAACCCAATACGATCATCACACCTTGAGTGAGGGTTTGATTCCCGGTTTGAGCTTGGGTGTTAGCTTGTCTATACCTTCATAAGAGGATAACCTAGGCCGCTTGTTGGGTGCCCCCTCAATAAAGTGGCCAATATTTCAGGTCTTAGTAGCGGCGAATGCCTGCTAGGCAAGTGCCCACCTCTGGGGGAAAACTATGTCGAAAGTTCGATTCCGAATAGGGATGGATGCGAGATCATCAGATTGCGATAGTCATTTTTAGCGGGACGAGACAGAGATTTGCAGCATTTTTGCGAGACGAGATAAACATTTTTAACAATACAATCTAAACATTTTGGGAAACGATACAAAGCGTTTCGGGGGACGAGGCGGCTATTTTTCGTGTCGTGTCCATCCATAATTCCGAATAATGTGCAATTCAAAACAATTTTTGCGGCGTTTGTAAAATTTTGCTAAATAGAATGAAAAATAAATAAAACTAAATTCATATAAATAAAACTTCTAAACTTCATATACATAAAACTTCTAAACTTCATATAAATAAAAACTAAACAAATATAAGAAGTTCAGCTTTTTATTTTATTTAATTACTAGCTGCGTGCCCGTTCTTCGCACGGTAGGAAACGAAAATTTTCCTTAAATGTGTAATTCGAAATTATTCGTGATGTGGAATTTAAAAAAAAAAGAGCAACATTATCTGACTCTTGATGTAAAGTTTGTGTCATGAGTACTAACCTGATCATTGCAGTATAATGACTCAAAAAACTACGTCAGTGTCATTCACTATCAAAAAAGTGGAAAGCTTAATGGTTTGCAGAGAACTCCTGGATTTCAAAATGTCTTATTTCTACATCATACTGTTTTTTAGGCTCAAGTTGTAGCATTAAATACCTAAGACACTACATGAAATGGACAACCATTTATTTCTTTCCGAACATGTACCATATGAGGAAAGTATTGTAATCATGAAAAAATTCGACTACGAGATTTTGGTGTATTTACACGTTTTGAGCTCTTCTGAATTCATTTATGCTATTTTCAAGAGATGTTTTTAAAATAGCTGCGCACCCGCTCTTCATACGGAAAGAAGCGAATATTTTACTACTAAAATCATATCTGCATGTGACAAAACAGAATTTCATTTTTAAAAAAGTTCAAGTAATCTCCTCTGTTTAAATTACTGCGGGATATATTAACGCAAATTAGAATTACTTTTCGTTTAGTTGGTTGTAAGAACCGTTGAAAAAGGATAAACACTTTTAATTTCATGAAATATTTATTAACGTGGTACATTGTGATTTATTCATATTATCTTTACAAATCTAATAATACTACCTATTACGTACATTAATACTATCTATATTCGCTTCTCCCTCTTCAAGGCTCCCTTAAAAGAAACAGCTTAGATTATTTGGCCTCAATGGGATCTTTTGATTCTATGACAATTCTTTGCAATTTACGCATTAGCATAAATAATAATCATTTCACATAATGGTTGCCATTAAGGAAACTCTCCATATATATTTAATTTATACATTGTTTTATAAGATTGGCGTATTTAGCGCCGCAAACCATTTCATCTTACTGTGGGGAGAAAATATCCAAGGGGTGCCATTTTAAATATCCATGTATCTAATATAGCGATATCTTTTATATCCTCCATAGTCCTGTCTCCTGAAAAACATCAAACTGTGTAATCTCGAGAAGCTACTTATTCCCACATTAATTGTGACAGGGAGTTAGAGTTGCAGAGTTTACAAATTTCACGCATTTTTTTAATTTATGACGTCACTGTTTGACTGCCGTAAAGGATACCCCGGTAGGTTGAGGGAGTTAATTTTGATATTTCGCATAGTAGTTTTTAAACGGTATCATTAAAAATTTGATTATGTAGGACCTTTATGGAGGAACGTAATTCAACGTTAAAATAAAACTATACTCGCAATCTGCATGCGTATGTTAGGCAACGCCTGCGCTAAATTAAATGCCAAAAATAAAAATAGTAAATAGAAAAATTTTAATATATCTCGCTTTGAAACGAACTTTGTAACTTTTAAAATGAACATTTTCAGCGCCGTGAAAACATTTCAATTTTTAAATAAGCACCGGATTAAAATACCACTTCTAATAATAATAATCGGGAATTTCTTAGTTTATTTCTACAGTAAATTTTAATCAAAATATCGTCTCCCTGTGTTGAAAATAGAGCTGGAATAAATGAGTTAAAATTATGGCGTAAATTTTACGTATCTTAAAGCATTTGACGTCATAGATCCTCACTTGCGAATTGAAATTCTGATATCCCATTTAAAAACTCGATTGGTTGAAAAAATCCTTTTTTCTAATCCTTTCTGTGGCAACAACCGAACATAAATTCTTGTGCCGTGATCGCAATGTAATGAATGGCGTAAGATCGCGTTGATGCTATTAAATTCTAAACATTAGGCTGCATTAAAATTCGTAAAAAATCATCTAATTTACATAATTTTTTCGTTTTTATTTTAAAAGAGGGAGAAAAGAATGTTTCACGATTTGTCAAAATATCTAAAAGTTATGACGGATAGAATTCAAGATGCGACAGTTTTAAAATTATTTTACGAAAAAAAATCGCGAAGCAGATGTTTAGTAAAAAAATTCCTAAAAATCGGTAAATCATGTTATGTATTCAGAACAAACTGTTTTTAAAAGAAAATTTTCTCCTCTATCCGATGATACAAATGCCGTTTTGCTGCGAGCGTAATTTCCGCCGTCATTACGAATTAGGTGAGAAAAAATGCCAAAAATCGCATAAAACATAAAATAAAAAAAAATCTAGGTCGAATTTTGAAAAAATCGCTTCGAGGTGCACAACTACATATTTACATCTTCCCGAGTACCAAATTTGGTGTTTCTAGGTGTAGCCGTTTGTCCGTAACGCTGCTGACAGACACACACACACACACACAGACAGACACACAGACAGACACACAGACACCTTCTTTTATAATAAGTAGAGATTTTTCAGAGTTTTTTTCCATTAAATCAGAGCATGCTTCGTCGATTTTCAGCACTAGTTCAGACTAAACAGCAAGGAAATTCTTTGACGGCATTTTGTCATTTTTATTTTTAATGTCTCTAATTCTATCATTTTTCCCATGTTTAGTTTAATGCGTAACAACACTGTTCCTTTTCCTCAGACTTCTCCCCGGCGTGCTTAGATAGACCGCATTTCTCTTAAGGGCTAGTTAAAAGGGTGGTCAACTCTGACAGTACTTCCCTACGACCCAAAAGCAGGTAAAAGAGTAAATAAAAGAAAACTGAAAAACAGAAACATTTACATTGTCCATTGAAAATTAACAAACAATGAATTTAAAAGAGGAAGGATGAGAAAAATTTAAGATAAAACTAAAGTAAAAAAGGTGAGATTGATAGAACACAACAAGATAAAAAATAGCATTATAAACATTGTTAAATACTGTTGACATGGAACTTCGAGTGCTAGGTAATTAAAAAATGGACCGATAAATTAAAATGATCCAAAGATAGAAGCCTTCACAATTTTTTCTTTTCAGTTACAATCTATTGTAAGAATTCCAACAGTAAAAAACAGAAAATTATCTAAATACCGAGATTTGTTAGCTCAAATCCTTAGATGCTACATCTCGGTTTAATTTATTGCTGGCAAGGCCCTTGCAAAATATATCAAGTTCAGTTATTTAAAATGTTCAAATTGTGCTATTAATTATTATAATTGTTTAATTATATTACTATTCTTTTTTTGTGCTACAAAATTTCTAAGTAGCTGGATCATTTCGGTTTCATAGTCACTTTTAAACATAAACACAAGCTTAAATCAATGGCATTTACGATAAAAGAAATAGGGCTAGTAATTTATAAATGTGATTTAAACTACATTTGTCAAATGAAAATGAGTCTCCAGTTTCGGTACAAAGAACACAAGAGATACGTTTATAAGAAAATAATTTCCACATCTTTTATTGCCCATCATTGTTGAAATTTTGATCACGAGAATTTAGAAGTTGGAATTCTGTCAATATAAATTTTCTAAAGCGTTAAATTTTATTCTAAATCTTTGAACCATCGCAACCTCATTATTCCCGTTGCTTATGCTTTTAAGTGTAATAAGCAATAAAGTAAATAAAAATTAATGAAGAAAGAATGAATCAACACTTTGATATTTTCATCTAAATGAATTTTTGTCGAGATATCTTTTTGTCTTACCTTCTACTTTACTATTGTGTGTATACTAGATCCCTTGTTAATCGAATTTTTTTCTTTTTTTCAACCATTTGGGAAGTTACCAAGAGTGCGTTTAACAAGAGTGATCACATGTGTATTTTACATTCGTACATTTCCAAGGGTATATTTACATTATTTAGCATTTACAAAGGGTTATAAATGCCTTAATGCCTACTTAAGTAGTCATAAAGCTCTTTTCGATTGCCTTTTCTGATGCAAAATTATGAAATGAAAGTTTCGATACATTAAAAAGAAACTTGACTGTTCCCTTTGAATACAAAAAGTGTTGGGGAGTATAAGTTATTAAACTAATAAAGTAGGGGAACGCCGCCCTCCAGTAACTACACCACCGCGTCATGCTGGTGAGCCCAAACGTTTGTTCTTAGAAAGTGTAGTTTCAATACGTTGAACATTTTTTCCTTCCATCCCTACGAGAAAATAAATTACTTCATGGCTTTTATGATTGAAGAACGTTTCCACGTACGCGCAAAATATCTTTTATTGATTTTAGTACTAATTTCTGGGTTTTAATCCGTACTTCATCAAAAGCAAGGAACTTAAAGGAGCTTTCTAAAACTAAGACAACAGATCCAAAGGGATTAAAGTCAACTTACTGCATACTGTATGAATGTAACACTAATAAATAAATAAATATTTTAATGAAGAAATAAAAACCACAATACATTTTACCAAATAAAGATATAACACAGTTTCAGTAGTCACATATCATTTTTTTATTTCATTTTCATATTTACTGTTGAATACGTTCAAGAAAGGCTCACTCTCTGAATGACTCATGTTAAGAGTGGCATTGCTCAGTTTATCGTAGACAACAACATATTTCTCTTCCAGTCGTGAAACAATGGATGCAAACTGCCCTATTTTTCTCCACCGCTGTTGGAACGAGCACATTTCAGGAACAATAAAATCAGAGTTATTATTTGAAGGAACCATATATTTTTCCATTTCTAGACTTTTATTTTGGCAACAGATGTTGCAGTTGTCCACCAAGCAGGGACAAGAGTTTCTTTTATTAATCAGACACCAACGAGAAAAAGTCAAAACGGCGTTGTTTTCCTGATTGAAACCACAATCGGTCATAGGATTACAGTACTGGACAACCTCTAGATGTCTGTCGCAAGCTTTTTGAGAGCTTTCTGTAGCAAATCTCAGTTTTTTTGGAGATTCTTTCAATGTCGGATGGTTTGAATCTGGAAATTTGTTCGACTGCTTCAATGAAGATCGTGTGGTTCTGAAAGGGAAGTCTAGTGACTGCTCAGATTTACTTGTCGGAGGATCTTTTTTACGGGATGCATCTTGTCCTATCAGCCAGTATGTGTGCATGTCCCCTTTCCCCTAGAAAGAGAATATTTTCCATAAAAGCATGATTTACGACATTTCTTTTACATAGATTATACTTCAAAATATTAAATGTCGCATGTTATAAATTACTTTTTTTTGAAAAGTAACATTTGCATAAAAGTATGACACAACGCAATGAAATAATGTAATTCGCTTTCAAATCAGATTCTGGAAACATTACGTGTATTTTCACGATTATGCTGCAATTTTTCAAGCAAAAATGGTGCAAAATTAAAAAAAAATATATAGCAGTGCTTCCCAAGCATTTGTCCGCGGTCGACACCGGTCTGCGAAACTTTACTGACCGTCCACATCAATGCCATCAAAAAATAATCAGCAGAAAATATTGTTCTAACAAAAAATAATATTTTCAGGGTAAGGTGCGCTAATTAAGACCAAAGAGGGTAATTATGATGAGCGGCATTCTTAAAAAATCTATAACTAATAAACTTTCCCAAAATATTTGACATAAAGCTCATAATGACTTTTTCATGATGCGTATCTTTCATCGTTAATGTTAAGTATTTTTCAGGTAGTAACTATTAAAAAACAAACCGTCGTTGTCAAATCAATATCTGCTATGTGCAAAAAGTTTATTTATTATTAAGAGTTTTTATTAGCAGTTATTATTTGACAATATTCTGGATGATTCACATGGCATATTTTTTTTTAGGGATCACAGTTCACAGTATAATGCTTAGAGTCAGATAGAAGTCTTTTTATACGAAAATTTAGTTAGTAAACTAGTCATAATAGTCAAACTGTGTCGAATAATCTCCAAAAAGTCCGCATAGCAGATATTCATTTTACAACGACAAAATACCATGTCAAAATTTTCATTAAACAGATTTGACGGTTCGGTATTCAAAGTTGTGTATTTGGCGCAAAAGGTAATTTTTTTATGCAGGTTAATTCAATTTAAAAAGTATTACAATTTATTAACTAGAAACTTCCGACATGTTTTTGTTTCTTCTAACATAGTTAAATATATTTTTAATCCACGGCCGTAATTATCCCCATTTTTGGGGGGGGGGGTAATTACGACCATGTATGAAAACATAGTAGAAAAAGTTATTTTCACTTGAAAAAGCACATACTTGTCTTATATCACAAAAATAAGGAAATATAATGTAAAATATGTTATTTTTTGTTAAATTTAACTAAAAAATAAATTACAAAATGGGAATTCGCTATTGATTAGTTTTAAAAATTTCAGATGTTTAAATTAATTGTCATGGCTTGTGTACAAAGCCAGATTTACATTCCAAGACATTAAAATTATGTCAGATAAGAGAGTTTTAAGACACATGAATAAGAAAATTTCATTTAGACAATGGTCATTTCTTTAAAACAAAAAGTTAATTCTTCATAATCAAATAAAAATAAAAATAGAGACATACCAAGAACAGTAACACTTATTCTGACTGTATTTTTATTAGCACTAGGGTGCTATTTCGTTCAAGCCCAGATTTTTGTAGACATGAACTGTCACGGTGAAGATCTTGTCAAATGAGTTTGCCAGATAACGCGGAGGGGGGAGAGAATAAAATGTTGAAAGTCGCATAAGGTTATAGATTTCAATTCTAAATATGTGTTTTATGCAACAAGAAAAACAAACACAGCGCACTCATGTATTGTGATGCTCCTTACAAGCAGTATTTAAAATTTTGAAGTGTAGTTGGAATATGCTTGGCGAAGCTTGTAAAACAGTTTCAGTAGGCGATTTTAAGATAGATTTAAATTCCAAAGATGGGTTTTATGGAACAGGGGAGAAAAATTTTGCACACCCATGAATAATAATAGACTTTCCAACTTAATGGAATGAGGAAGACAAATAGGGGCGATGTATAAATTATGATACACTTTTAACATATAGTACTTTAGTGCGTATTTAAAATCTGAAAGTGTTTCAGATTTTCTTACTTTTTTCTATATTTTATTTTATTTTGCTCTTAAAAGGTCCAGAAGAGATTACTTAATACTGTTTCTATTAATTTTTCAAGAATTTTTGCACTAAAAACTTTTTATAAAAAGCACATCTTGGCAGCAAGATGTGATTTTGATTGAATAAGTAGAATTTATAGCCTTATACTCAATTTATATGAATTATTTTCTCACCAGAGTAAATTTAATCACTAACAAAAGCAAGAATAGCAGTCTCCTTCGCTCCAAAAATAGTTTTAAGCTAAGTATAAAAAGAAATCAAGTGGTTGTAATTACCCCAAAATTTTTTCAGTTATGTGATATTATTTGGGTAATTAAAGCACGCCATTCAATTTTAAGGAAATAATTTCTAATTCCAATTTTAAGCAAATAGCGAAAATAAAATATTTACTGGATGTCGTTTCTTAAAAGGTCAGCATCCCCTAATCAATGAAAACAACATTTTTCCTATCATTAAAAATCTAAAATTCACAAAGTTGAAACTTTCAAAAAGTAGTCGTAATTACTCCACCTGACCCTATAACACTTGTTTCAGTAATAAATAAAATATGTGCTTATAGATATTTATTGTTTTTGTATGTTGTGTTTGTTGTATTGTATGTATGTTTTGTTTGTTGTATTGTATATATATTTATTGTTTATTGTTATGTTTTTCCTATTTTTTGCCGATCTGCAGATGTAAAAAGGATGGGAAACACTCAAATAGAGATTTACTTTAATGTTTATGATTCCTCTGTCTTCAACTTTATATCCTCCAACTTTGTCTAAAAGAAACTTGAAAGATTCGCTGCAGTGTATGCGAAGAGCTGAAAATTTAACAGAATATGTAATCTATAACGTATAAGAATAAAAATATAAATAAAATAGCAGTACTTATATGTAACAACAGTTCTAAGATCTTCCTCAATGTATGAAAACACCTAAAATATGGATAATAAACATTATTTGCAACTTCTGAATGAATTTATAAAATCTGAAATGAAATAGTTCTCTATAAGCAGATCCTCTCTATTACGATCGCTCACGAAATCGTCCATAGACAGCCGTTATCGTGAATGTTAAAACTACACAAAGAAAAACTCGTTTTTATGCACTAACTATAGCTGCTACCCGCGACTTCGTCCGCGTCAGCTTTAGAGTTAGGAAATGAAGCATGTGTGAATAACACATATGTTTGCGACAAAAGAAACTGCATTTAAATATTATTTGCTTTTTACTTATTTTATATGAAGTATAATGCATGGTAGTATACCTCATTTAAAATAAGAGAGTAAGCAGAGTTACTAAATTTAGATTTTTTTTCAGGCATTTGGTGAATACAGTTACGACAGTATTTGCTAACTCTTTTTGTTGTTCTTGTGAAAGAAATATTTATGCTATAGCATGAATTTTAACCTACGTTAATCAGGAATAGTGCAGCTTTCTATTAGCGAAAAAGTTTTAGAATCGGTTCTACAGTTACAGAGATACCCAGAGAGCGTAATGTATTTGAATTATTTTGAGTGTTCCTGTAAAGGAACTGTTTGCACTACATCCATAAATTTTAGCCTATAATACTCAAGAATAGTGTAGCTTACTAACAGTGAAAAAAGTTTTGGAATCGGTTCAGTACTTACAGAGATACACATAGAGTCTAATGTAATTCTTATGAGTATCCCTGTAAAAGAACTGTTTGTGATATATGCATAAAAGGAAGCCTATAACACTCAGGGTCCCACCAAGTTCTACTCTCAAAACTGGAAGGCTGGAGGTGCCAGGTTCAACCCCTGGTCGAGCCTGTCGACCTAGCCGCTCGCAGTTTTTCGCGGTTTTCTCCAAAACCTCGCGTAAATACGGGCTAGGATCCCTTAGAAAGTTCCCCACAGAGGAATTCCCCATATAGGCCTAGGACCCTAGTGCAGTCAATCGGTCTTAATCCACAAACAAACAAACAATAATACTCAGGAATAGTGTAACTAAGTTTTAGAATCTGTTTAGTAGCTATAAAATTTCCATAGAGCGCAATACATTAGAATTATTTTGAATGTTTTTGTAAAAGAATTATTTATGCTATATGCTTGAAAGGTTGCTTGTATGTTAATCCAGGGCATAAGCTATCTTCATTACGAATTTTTCCAAATCCGTTCAGCAATTTGTGTGTGATTCAGTCAAAAACATCTAAACACACAAACGTACACATTTTTTAATGACTGTCATTTTATCTCTCAATACCCTTATTGAAAAATGTGTCCCAAAAATGCGACATAAAAAAGCGACATAATTTTACATGTATTTAAATACTATTAGTTCACAACAGCTTTAATATCGAGATTAAAGCAATCTTTAGTCTCGATATTGTTACACTATTTCGTAAGCTGTAGAATATGCTCCACATGTATTTTTTACATATATTCAAATATTATTAGTTCACAACAGCTTTAATCTATTGTTACAATATTTCGTAAGCTGTAGAATATGCACCACATGTATTTTTCTATAAATAGGTTACACTCATAAAAATTTCAACATAGGGTTACCAGGCGAAATACGCGAAAGATGAGCGATAAAATGACAAGTCAATTAATATAGTTTTAATGTGGCAATTATGAAACTAAAAAATTAGGGGGGTTCAGGGGGATCTCCCCCTGACGAGGCTCGAACAGCCGAGTTTTTATATTATTGGTAGGATTTGGAAATTTATGAAGTTTAAGAAACATATTTGGACTTTTCTTTCTAATGCTTTTTAATTTGGCGTAAAATCAACATAATTTCCATACCATTTCATGTTTTTCAAATGCATGTTTATCTGAAAATAGAATTTCAGCTTTATTTCAAAAGCATAAATCATTTTGTGTGGGCGATAGAACGGTTTTTAATTAATAATTAGAAAAGTATTTAAATTTCAACATTCTGAGCCTCAGGTGCACAGTCATGGGCTTTTATGCTCAAATTTTCAAAGCTCTGCTTTCTGTAGATTTGTCTGGAGTCCATTCTTTTTTATTATTATTGATAGATAGATTTCGCATAAAACTGGCATAATTTCCGTGGAATTTAATGTTTTTCAGATGCACGCACGCGCTTCTTTATTGAAGCAGTAGCATTCTTGTTAGCTCAAAACATGAATCATTTGATTGATACGGGCGAAACTCGCCAAGCATGGCAACGTAAAAACGGTTTTTAATTAATAATTAAAAAAGTAATTAAAAATCTAAAATTTTAAGTAGCCTATAACCATCTGCAGGGTCCCATCTATACCTAAACCAAAATGCATCCTAATCGATTCAGCGGTTTAGGCGTTTTAGCGTCATAAACAAACAAACAAACAAACTCACTTTCGCATTTATAATATTAGTTAGGATTTATACTTCATTTTTTTAACGAATAATTTCTGTACTCCATCGAAATGTAACATTTCTTTGAATTCGAAATCTGAGAAAAGGAAAAAAAATTGTTAAATCTGAAGAAGTTTCTTTAATTGACACACACACGGAAAAAGAAATGCGTATTCAGCAAATAACGTAGATATTCCGGCAGCACTGCTACCAGAAAAATTTCCGTGAATCCTGTACAATAAAATCCGAGAGTAAACAAAGTTTGTAACTGGCTGGCTATGTTTGTAGGTTTGTGACTTTGATCTTCTTATGCGTGTGCTTTTCGATCGCATAGCGCCGAAACGGGTGATCGCAGACCTACCAAATTTTGTATGCGGCTTCACTAGAACAGGTCATAACACATCTCGAAGCGATTTTTTTCGAAATTCGAATTGAAAAAACTTTTTATTTTATGTTTTATGTGATTTTTGGCATTTTCTCTCACATAATACGTAATAACGCCGGTAATTACACTCGCAGTGTATTTATATTTCCATCATTAGACAGAAGAGAAAAAATCATTTTAAAAACAGTTTGTTCTGACTATGTAACACAATTTGCAGATTCTTAAGATTTTTTTTAAAAAGGTCCCTTTCGACGAAAGTTTTCGTAAAATAATTTTAAAACTATTGCTTCTTGAATTCTATCCACCATAACTTTTTGATATTTTGACAAATGACGGAACATTCATTTCGCTTTCCTTAAAAAGAAAAATGTGGGAAAAATATAAATTAGGAGATTTTTTTACGAATTTTTAAGTAAAGAAGGATTTTGAATATAACAGCAGCTGCTTTATGATTTGTTAGTATGTGTTTGTGTGTGTAACATGTATTGACTGATTTGAGATATCATTTGAGAGACTTTTCACAAATTTTAAAGTAAAACAACATTTTGAATTTAATTAGCTGATTCGTTATATTTTTGGCGCCATTACAAAAGAGTTTTCTTTTTTTTTTCGTTTTCTTTTTTACAAAGTTCTTTTTTACTTCGTTTGTCTTTTTTTACAAAGAAAGGATTAAACAGTTCTGCAGTAAAAGAAAGGATAAATTTATTAAAGAACAAGAATCGGGTAGGAAGCTGTAAGTAGGTTGCATCTGCTATGAGTAAGAAAATAGTAAGCATGCACAGCTTTGGGTAAATTGAAATTTTTTTTGCCAAACATACGAAGGAGAAGCTTGTAAAATAGCTACAGTAGCTATTAAGAATCTGAGAATTTTTAAAACTCATGTAAAATAATGTCTATTTGTTTCGCAATATGTATTTTACTAAACTAAGAACGCTAAAAATTAGCTTAGTTTTCATTTCAATATTGAATTTGGCAGCTTAAGTAGCAGTAATGGATAGGGCCGTACTCAGGAAGATAATTCGGAAGTTGTCCAAATGGTGGAAAAGGCAGAACTTTTCACAAAAAAAAATTGTTAACAAAAAAAATTAATTAAATTAATTTAAATTTGGGCAAAGGAGAGGAAGACCAGACCCCCGCTTAAACATGTCCTTGATAATGAATTCTGTTACTATGGTAACAATTAAGCTAAATATGAAATTAATTTCGTATTTTAAATTCTATTCGAGCATGAATTTGATTCTGATGTCACGAACTTCAAATTGCATAAAAAAACTTAGGATAACACTCTTAGCTGAAAAATTACTTCACTAGAGTTTACTTTTATGACAGCCATGATAGCCAAAAAGTTGACGAAACAAGAATGTTTCATGTGGATGTTTCTATTTCTATGATGTCAACAATATTTTGAGAGTTTTTTGCATAGTAAAGTTTAACCAAGATGCTCTGCAGAATGAGTGAGATTACACATCGTCCACGCTTTAGTAATTAGTAAGACAGAATGAAACATTTGTCTCAACATATGATGTAATTTTAAAATTAAACCAGAATGACACAAATTTATCGCGCAGAAATATTTTGAAAGTGAATAATTTGGTTTCAAAGTACTTTTTATGTTGTTTTTGATCTCAAATAACGCCGACACTATTTTTGTTATCATGTTGCAGTTAAGATCTACCATCTGAAGTATCTGTAAGGCAAAGCTTATATCACGAGTAAAGAATTTCGCAGTATAAGAATATTTTGAAATTTCGTAAAGATGGAATTAATTTCACTTACATGAGTAAGGAAAGCAGTTTCCTTCCGTACGAAGAACGGGTACGCAGCTAGTTTAAGAAATAATTTTTGTGAGAGTATATAAAGCATTCTAATATATCACCTAGTATTATACAAAAGTTGTTAACAAATACTTTGAATAAATGCAATCGTTCTAATAAAGGAATCACTGTAAAGTTTTTTTTTACATAGTAATTTCTATGCTTCGTTCATTTAAAGACTATAATTAGAAGTAAAATAGCAAATCAAACTTATCAGTGTACTTATTTATATATCACCGTTGAGACCTCAATTCACTTATGAACGAGTCGAATATTTATATTTATTTGAATACGGAATAAAAGATATATAGAGATATTACTACATTCAAATGCTGTTCACTTAAATATGCTTACGAAGACCTGATGATTCCATCCTGGAAGCAGTATTCACAGTGTCACCAAATAAACAGTACCTTGGCATCTTTTGACCAACAACACCTGCGCATACGGGACCTATAAAGGGCGTGGTAAAATTATGTTTGTCGCCATGTAAAGGGTTAGAAACCACAAATACAAAAAGCTTTTTTAAAATAAAGTGATTTCAATAAAATCAATTTTTTCAAAAATATCCCGAAACGGCTGCCACCACTTTGAAGACAATGTTTCACTATGTCACTGAGACCGTATCATAAAAAATAACATAATGTTTTTATAATGTGATTGATTGGTAGAAGTGTCCCGCAGTGGTCTGGGCGCTAAAGTCCGTTCCCATAAGAACACGGCAAGTGAAGCAGCATCCTGGCCAGTGCTTGGGAGGGTCAGCTCCCTCTCGGCTCGACTGCTGTGAGACCATGTACGCTAATGGGAGCTGGTGCACGTAAAATCCGCCATGGTTCCAATGTCCCCCAAGCTATTAAACGATACCTCTTGCGATGCCGATTTGAGGTGGTGGTTGATCCCTCATTTGGAATCGGTTCAAAATTAGGGACCAACAAGTAGAAGTCCAACCCCCTCGGCGGGCAATGGCACCCCTCTTTCCATGGATAGTATCGTCTATCCATGGGCACGACAACAACAGCATTGGTAGAAGTGCCTACAGATGTTTACACAAATTCACATGAAATACGTTATGGAAGTCTGTCCGTTTGGTTCATTTTTGCTGTTTATTAAACAGTTCGCAAGGTGATTTTAAAATTAGTAAGTACTTGAATAATTTTTTAACGGGTATTATCTCACAAAAGCAAAATGATTTTTATTTCCGGTACTTAAACTAGGACAGTGGTTCTCAACCATCTATAGATGACTACCCCCTATCAATATAAAATAACTTCGCGATTTTGAAAACCTCTTTTTATGTTATAAATTTAAAACTTAGTATATACGGAAGAGGACATGAATACGATACCCTGTCTGATTTTATATCAACACTAGGGTGATTCATAAAAGACCCCAAAAATTTTTTTCCCCTTTTTTTAAACTCTCAACCCCTAAAAATGGTCTATTCCACTAGAAAACATACCAGTATTTTTTAAAAATTTTTTAATTGATATTTAAGGGTCGCTACCGAATTTTAAAATATGAGAAATGAAGCAAAAACGATAAATTTTTGTGGTTTTTCTGTCTATAATTCTTAACAACATCAAGTACTGCTTCTGCTCCTCATCGTTTGTATGTAATTTGTTGTATTCTTCCATCAAAGCAACACCTCGTCGTTCAGCTATATCATTAACGACTCTCATGTTTTGTACAATTTCTTTAGCTGACCTGTAGTTTTCTTCTTCCCACAGCTCAGGATCTTTTTATATGAACTCCCATGAAATACCAGTCGTGTTGAAAAATTTCATTGTATTTGTTGTAACGAAATCTTCGATATTTTGATTTTTGATTGCATCATACCTCAAAGATGCCTTTTTAGGACTGTTTTCCGAACTTTCGTTATTCAGTGCTAAAATCATTCTGCGTTTTGTTTCATTAGAAATTAGCTTATCAAAAAAAGCTAGAGCAACCAGATACCAAAGATGACCCAACATCTTTTTCCCGGCGACTTTGGCTAAAACTGCATCATGTTTTTCGAACTCAACTATGTCCTTCAAAATCTTCAGGTCATTTTCAGGTGCCATATAAGCCACTGGCGCTGTAAACCAGTATTTTGCATAGACAAGTACAACAAATATGCAGATATTCGTAATGGCCTTAGCTTCTTTAATTGTGATCTTAAGCTGGTGCTTAAATAGAAACATTTTCAATGCATATACAGCTTTCGCCATCCAACATGCACGATGCATTCCAGAAGGGGCTTTGAATGAGATACCGCTTTCAGGAATCCCTCCTAAAAAGATAATGATTAAATGAAGGAGCTCCCTGTAATCGTCACGAGGCTGAAATTGTTGTAGTCGATTCTGAGCAAAAGTAATTATATCGGTCGCAGCAGTTTGAACGCAATTCCAAGTAGATGGTTCAAAAATTGCAGTTTTGAAGTCTTCCTGATTTATTTTTGTCCAACGGCTCTTAAATTTTTTGAAAATTATAATTTCAGGATCGCTGGATGGTCCATAGCTGATACTACGACAGCTTCCAGTACGATTTCTAAGATGTGATGCCGACAAGGGAGTCAAATCAATTCTTTTTGCATTTTTTGTTCCAAAAGAATACAGGCTCCGTTTATTCGCCCAGTATTAGATGCCGTTGTGTCAAAGCACATACATCTTATTTTATCACGTAAGTTCCACGATGAAATTGTCTCGAAAATAGCAGACGCCATGGTTTCTCCTTTGCCATCTGGAAGCTTAGCAACGGCCAAGAGCTAGTCCACTCTTTTTCCGGATACCAATATTGGTAGACGATCTACTACTTCATGCCCTGTTATGTCCTCGAGCATTTTTCCATCCCAGTGCACAGTTAGTGTAGTTTGGGGTTGGAAATCAGATTTTATTAATTCAGCAAGCTAGTCTATTATTCATTCTTTGGCGGCGTATAGAGGAATAGCTTACGTTGTATTCTGATACATTACAGCCTAGACTTTTGAGTGTAGATGTCAAAACAACAGTCGCTTTCCGGTCGCTCAATTTAGCGACATCGAGACTAGTTGCTAAATTAGAATCTAGGATTGTTTTTCGGCCTCGATTCCTTGGTATCGAAAAATCTTTGCTTGAAGAAGGTCCTGGCTTCGGAGAATTAGGACGACTTTGACTCATGTCACTATCACTCCTGTCCTCTGTAGAAGAAGTAGCTGAAGATGACAATAAATCGTATTTCTCAGTTAGTTTATTTATTGCTTCTTTTTCTTTTTCTTTCATGTTTTCCAACTTAACTTCTTTTTCTAATTGTTTAGCAAGTTTTCTAGCATTCTGTTTATCAATCTTACTGATTCGTCCAAGACGGTTCATTTTTCTTTGGTTCAAAAGAAATTGCTTATCTTCGTCAATATTCATTATATTTAGAGCATTAGAGTGAGCTATATCAAACAGAACATTTAAATTTGATTGCCACTTGTTTTCTTTTTCTTTGATTGTTGCTGAACGCTTTGCCTTATTTTCTTTATTTTTTTTTTAATTCTGCCATTCTGAAATATTTATATTTTTACATTACATTTTTATAGTAAAAAAATAAACTCATTACTTCTTGCACTGAGGGTAATCTTGTTTGCACTAATTCTGAGCAAGTGTGTCCGATTAACCATATTTCATCTCTTTTTCTTGTTTTTATAACATCTGAAGCCATTATATGAATAATATTACAATACTAAAAAAAAAAAAAAAAAAAAAAAAAAAAAAAAAACGATAGTAAGTCGCATTCACGAGCGAACACAACCACTTTGGATTTCAATGATTTTATCTCTGGGTAAGAAGCAGGATTGTTTATGTTGTAAATATCAGTCCAGCTAACTAAAGCTGGGGAATGTCATATGCATAAAATGTTTGTTTTTTTTCTTTTTTCTCCCCCCCCCACATCCTGCAGTGGGAGGTGCTCAATTTATTGGTACTTGCTTGATATAGGGGTGGCCGGAAGAGAAGGAAACGCGTAGACACAAAAGGGCGTTATTGCAGTTAATTTTTAAACTTTGAGAGTTGGTAGCGACCCCCAAATATCAATAAAAAATTCTGAAATTATTAACCAATTCATATTTTAGTAGATAGAATGATATTATGGGTTGAGAGTCAAAAAAATAAAAACTTGAATTTTATGAATCACCCTAATCAACACATATAACTGAACTTAGAAACCAAACATAAGCTGCATTCCACTTGAAGAAAATGTGGGTTGGCAGTGTATATTTAATCCTTTTAATGAAAGATCAGCAGAAAAACCAGAAATTCCATCCCAATTTCGTGATAAAGTGCTGGAGCTGTCATCAAACAGCATTTTAAACTGGAGTTTGCAAGTGAAGAAATTGATAAATATTGGCTATCGAGAGGGCGTGAATACACTAATTTGGTATCTTAAGTTTTAAGGAGTATTATACCATTTTTTTAAATGTTATTTTTCAATTCTAGTAGTAAAATTTATATATAATACATTATTCATACAAAAAAAAAATGTTTTAAAACTTCCTGTAAGATCCTTAGGAACCTCCGCTACAAGCTGGTTGAGATTCACTCTACTAGGACACAGTTGTTGTGGCATTGAAGACTTAGGATCGAATTCAACAAAAGTAATAGAGACTTCAATAAGTATCCTAGCACTGTAATTTGAATATGGGCCAGTTCATTTGAAGATTAAGGGATGAGATTAGAGCATAATATCCTCATTCGTAAATCTCGAGTAGATAATTTGCTGTAATATACAAACTAACATCAACAACACAATGCTATGTGGCGTGTGCGCACCACATAAATTAAATTTAGGTTTTGTCCCCACCGAGAAACGTGCTATAGTCTTGGGCTAAAAAAAAAACAGTAAACAGGGTCTTCTTGTTTGCAATGAAAAGTAATTATGTTTACTCTTTTATCAGGCAGAGGAAAACACTCTGAATTTTCAAATAATGAGCTGTATTCTTTTTCCAACATGATCTTTTTTCCTTCACATTACAGTCAAACTTGAAGATAAGTGGTAACATTCGCGCCTCCCACACGATCTAATTGGTGATCTCCAAATGGGGATAGACATAAGAAGGAAAATAGACCTGTCTCGTCTCACATAAAATTTGTAAATCTGTGTCTCTTCTTGTCTTGCATCCACCCCTATCCTTACAGTATATGTTGTGTTCACTGTACTAAGGAAACGATGAGGGTTGTAACAATTTCTATCGTGCAATGTCATGCATTATCATTGACTTCTTCATTTCGGGTTTCTCTATTCAGTATGCAAAATCCGTCATCCCATATGATAGGCATCCTAGAAAGCATTTATCTTCTCATTCACTGAGGAAGATACAATGAAATCAAAATGTAACTTAGCGATAGTTTAGTTTATACACATGTGCATATAGCTCATTTGTTGCAGGCAAAAACCAAACTCGAAAATCTTGATTTTTCTGGAAATGCATTTGAAGTTCCGTGAAAGTGAAGAAACGTATATTCGCCGAAAACGGTACTACTGCCATTCCGCAGGTCAATTTTAAAAGCTCAGAAATGACACTATCAGTTAACAGGCATCATTGCAAATGTCTCTATGCATCATTGCAAATGTCTCTAAGCTCAAAAATCAGGAGTTTTGTGTAATGGAATTGTTGCAGCAAATGAGCGATATATTACAACCCTCTCAGATAAACGGAACTCCCTTTAGACAAGGGTTAGATGGTCGAGACTCTACTAAAAATAAAGATGGGTAGTAATTTCAAAATCTTAACGTACCAGAATGGATTCCGATTCTTAGCATTAGTCTGTCCCTGGGTTTGTGTTTGATTTTAAACATTTGTACGTCCTGCAAGAGGTGTAAGGCCATAGAAGCTATTTCAGAAGCATGGTTGTCTCCGTTCTTTACAGGAAGTCCGCTGACCACCATGTAGGCGTCTCCAATGGTTTCTACTTTATACACGTCATAATTTTCGATAATGGAATCGAAACAAGTGTATAAATCGTTTAGCAAGTCGACCACCTGAAAAGAGGGAAGCTTAATTATCAGGTAATTTTAAAAATAAGGTGACCACGTAAAGGATTATAATCAAATGAGAAAAAGGAATCTGCATTTATTTCCATTTTGATTTAAAAATGAAAGCAATGGACAGTTCTTTTTTGACGTTTCCTGCTTTCCTGTAAGGGTTCATATTTCTCAATTCTCGCTCTTGCTATAAATGGAAAAAAAAATGTGTCTAGAGAAATCGACTGGGCTAAACTAGCTGGCAGTGCTCGCGTATAATTAATTTCAAAGAAGAATACTCCCTCTCCCCATTATTGGATTTGCAGGACCTACCCCTAGTAGCACAACTAGTTCAAAAAATGTTCAAATTACGTTGGAAACACGTTTTTTTGACGTTTAAAAAACGTGTTTTAAACGTCTTTTGTACTAATTGTGCTACTAGGGACCAGACTTCCAATGACGAATTCTCAATAATTTCTCTGGTAGTAAGACCTATCTTAGAATGGAAATAGAGCTGGATTAGCCAGTGTTATGCTTGTTGGTTTGTACAGTTCTTCGAGAGGGACTATTTTATTATTATTCGAGAAATCCTCCCAAATCCTCATTTAATACTCACGCTCTCTCTCTCATAAAAAAAAATAAATAAATAAAACCTCACATCGCCATGTACACAACATCTCCGGGTCAAATTTTGTAATCATTTTTTTCGCTCCCTTCCCAATCTCTGCGCTGAAATTTTGCACACTAATGTATCTTAGCTAACAATGCATGGATCAATGATAAAAAGTTTTAACTTAAGCTAATTACTATATATTTGTTCCAGCCCATTCCTAAAGACAACATCGGAAAGGTTACGGCTGTTGAATATAACAAACAATAATGCATTGCTTATGTGTAGCTATGGTTGCTTGTAATTATTTGTCCCCAACATGAATATGGATAATTTTATCTGACACGACCGATTTAAAATGTTTTCTCATTTTACAGGTGTGGTAGAAATATTTAGCAGTTGCTGTAACAGGGTTTTTCGAACCCTTGTCAAAAAGGGATAATGGAAAAAATACGCTAAATACAGTCTGAGGAGAAGTGAAACGAAGAATCTTCTTCATGGCTTTTTAGCAAAAGTATTTGATGCTAAGTTAACAAGCGAGACAAACCTCATTTTGATTTCACGAGTTTAAAAATTCTTAAGAAATTCAATAATGTAATAGACTGTAATAAAAAAAAAAACTACGTCCTACTTGGAATAATTTCGTAATTAGTATACGGTTTGTTTGCGATTTGCTTCATGGTGAGATTCCAAGAATATGAATAAAAGAAAACTTTCGAATAATTACATAAAAGAATGTTTCTTTTTTTAAAAGTTGTTTTTAACTGTGTACTTATTAAACTAAGCTTTTAATTACTTTGCAGAAGTTGTTTTTCTAACCTTTAAGTAAGTTTCAATTGCAACAATATGATTTTTTTCAAAATGGTAGCGTGTAAGAGGTATGAAAATGTAAAAGTTAAAGCTTACTTCGAGAGGACTGCTTTGAGCAGACATAGTTGTAAAACCAACGATGTCGCTGAAATAGATGGTCACACAGTCAAATGATTCGGCTTCCACTTTGTGGCCTTTTTTCAGTTGATCTGCCACATACCTAAAAAATCTCAAAATTTTAGGAACAGGATAAAAAAAAAAAAAAAAAAAAAAACCTAAGCATCCATACATTATTGTTTACACGATTTCCCGAATTTTTATTAATTTTTGTTAACAAAGCTCAAATCCTAATGAAGTTAAAAAATTACTCTGTTTATTAAATTTATAGACATTTTCAAGGGGTGTTAGTGAACAATTTTTAAGATCTGTTGAGGCGTGTGCTGCCGTTGTTTCTGATGATTTTTGGCTAACCGCATAGCAGCGTCAGATCCTTCGTGTAGGACGGCGAGGGACGAAATGGAGCGATTTACATTTTATTGAGCCCCAAGGGTAGGAAGACCAACTTAGCTCGTTGTCTCCTAATTTTGCTGCCGCGGATAGACAAGTACTATACGCGGCAGGAGTTTGGGGACATGGTATAAATAAGCAGGCACAGCAAAAGCTCCTCTCCGTTCAACGTATTCCACTTTTAGAAATCAGGAAGGGTTACAGAACTACATCGACTGAAGCATCATGTGTCATAAAATGCCTGCCATCACTGCCTCTGGAGAAGCTGAGACAATAAAACTAGGGATAACGAGACTTGACACTACTAGAAATCCCTGGGAAGCGGAACTAGGTCTTCTATTAGCCTTCACAAGGAAAATACCTAGAGGGCATCTACATCCAAAAAAAGAATTAACTAGCAAACAAATAATTCTAAAAGCAACAATCTCACCATTGACCAAAGGTAGGACAATCGACACAAATGGATCGAAATCGGAGACAGGAGTCGCCTTTGTAGCATACAACCACGTCAGTCAAATTACGAACTACACATGCCGCATCGGAGACCACAATTCAGTTTTCCAAGCAGAACTGAATGAAATCTCAAAGCCTTCAAATGGACGAAGGAACAACAACCAGTCCTTACACATTTAGGATAGACAGCAATAGTCTGTCTATCCTAACTGCAATAGCCCAACATGGCACAGCTTCCAAACAACTACTAGACATAAAGAAAGAACTAATCGGCAGCCACATGCCAGACTTCACCATATCAAGGCCCACGTGGGGGTAGTAGGGAACGAGAGAGCAGATGAGCTAGTCAAAACAGTGACAGAACTGCAAATTCCAGCTCAAACAACACCCGCGCCTGTCTCCTTCTTGAAGACAAAACTAACAAATGAGCTGATGAGAAGATTGGAACATCAGCGGAATGCAAGCCCAAAGGGTCGATACACGCATAAATGGCTGCCCAAGCCAAATTTACGCGAGCTTCCCCTCACATTCCAAGCTACTGCATTCCTCGCAAGACACGGGCCATTCCCTGCCTATCTCCATCGGTTCAATCTCCGGGAAGATGATCTCTGCGTCTGCGGTGCATCAGGAACTACAGAACATTATCTCTTTGATTGCGAAATTTCAAAATTTAACCACCTGCACAGACCAGCGCAAGAACATGCTCAGGCATGGATTCTAAGCGTCCTTCGCAGCAAAGTGTTCACAGGGGGAATGGGCAGAATTTGTACTCTCTTAACAAACATAGCCCAACTAACAGCATAGCAATGGCCCAGCCACCGAGGTAATCTTGAAAACAGATGAAAACATCAATGCAGGACCTCCTGTCCCACATAACATGATGATGTCACGTAAATTATGGAGACACTATATGACACAGACCCCTGCGTGGGAAACCCCTGTGTCCGGTCTTCCTAGCTATGTTTTGTAAAAATCCTTCCCCCCAATAAACTCCGCAGATTGCCGCTAAAGGCTTGAAGGTCCGCTCTGCCAACCAAGCCGGCAAACCTGTGGCATTCAAATTCAATTTCAGATGAGAGACCAGCAACTGAATTGGCATCCCCATAGGTATCCTTTCAACATGTAGGACATTGAAACTACGACAGATTTTACGTGCACCAGCTCCCCATAGCATACACGATGCCACAGCAGTGCAGTCGAGTGAGGTTGTCACCCTCCAGAGCGTTGCCCAATGTCGCCGGTGCTTTGCTTTCGGTGGTCTTATGGGACAGAGCTCCAACTGATACGCCCGCTGCGGGACCTACTAATTCTACAATTTATAGATATAAATTAGAAAGTAGGCTGTAAAACAAATTCAAGGTATTGTTTAGATGAAGAAGAAAGAGTAGGGAATTTTATGCTTGCTCTTCAAATCCAATCGAATTCATTGTCTCTAATGAAAAGGAATTTGAGGGAAAGAATTTAACATGAAAATCGGAAACTAATTTTGACACAAACTCAAAAATACCAATTGATCATGAAAAAACGCAGACAGTTTTCGTCCAAGCACCAGTGGCTGTGTAAGAATAAGAGACAGAACTTTGCTTTGTTCAAGGTATTGTTGATATTTTGAACACACAAATATCAAAGCACTTGTAACAGAACACATAAATATTAAAATTTTTATACTTAATTTCAGATAATGTATAAATATTTAGAACAAGAAACTTCACAAAAGAAATCTCTAGTAACTTTACAGAATTGTCGCATAAGGTAGCTTTTAGAAAAATATTGTGAAAGTTGGCCCCAAAACAAATTTTCAAAAAAGCACATTTACCATAATGCTTATTCTGCCGATTTGGAGAAATTTAGGAATTTCAACGTATTTCTCAATTTTCCAATTATTTCGATTTGCTAATCCGATTTACATGAATTATGCAATAAATTTTAAGAGTTCAACATGTAGATAGTACTTTTATTAAATTTATCAATAAATTAGGTGATTATAAGCAAATCGATGTGGGATGTTCAATGTAAAGTGTGACATACGAGATGCAGATTCCTAGATGCAAATCGTACAAATCGAATGCGTATTAGAAATCTCAATACTTCAAATAGTTAAATGTATCAGAACGAGGATCTCCCGTTTCTAAAATATTAGTTATATTACAAATGAAAATGTAATTTTAAGAAAATGAGTCTCAAAAGGCTCTTATTAAAGAGCAATTTTAAACTTGAATGCTTATTTAATGCTCACATATTTTTTAGTATAAAAAGTGGAGCGTTATTACTTTGGAAGCATTTCATTAAGTAATGCATCTGTTTTCTTTTTCTCCTCAATTAACTGATTAGTTCTTTCATCCACCAGTGCTTCCAGATTATCAGCATATTTTTCCATCATTGCCAGCATGTTATCAAAAATATGAGGTTTCCTGAAACAAAAATAAGAAAGATCACTTATCATTATTATTACTAACTGTTAAGGTGTCCAGTTTCGCTGCCCTGTTTCTTGGTTCAGGTTATGGGGGACCGCACGGAATATTGAAAAAGTAATGGTGACAGAAATAAATAAGTTTTCCCAAATTTTCTTCACGATAAAGTTACGTTTATTGATAATGATTTGATATTGATTTTGGAAATACGGCCAATTATACACGTACTAGGGATCTAGGTCCAGGGTGCGGTGCCTTACCTGTAGGTCTTTCTAAGGGGGACCTTAATTACGCTAAGTTTCGGAGAAAAACACGGAAAAACTCTGAACGGCTAGGTCGGCGGCCGTGACCGGGGTTTGAACCAGCCACTTCCGTCTGCCAGTTGAGGACGTTATGCGCTCGGGCACTGGTGGGGCCAGTTATTGATAAGTATTTGTAAGTATAGTCCTTTTAGGCATTGTTGGAGCTTGTTTTACCATCAGTAAGTGAAATGATAGTCTTCTATGGTCATAAGTGAGAAATGTTTTCGTTTGCTTTCGTTTGCGTTGTCAATCTTTCTTAATTGGGCCCTGGTAATCTGGTAGGCATGGTGTCGAACTCTGTGCCAACAGATTCGCGTTCCATACCCGGCTGGTCAAAAGCCACCAACGTCATTTACACGCGACGAACGAGCACGTTAAATCTGTGGGGCCGTATATCCTCTCTCTCGGTATCGGTAGGTGGGAGAGAGGTGCAAAGAGAGATTTGGCAGTGATCCCGTTCCGGCGATGCTGTAAATTGAGGGGACAGCGAATCTCCACGATCAGGAGGAACCTCCAGGGTGACCTGTGAGTGAGGGGGTGGTGAAACAGGGAGGAGGGGGACCTACAGACTCACTGCTTAAAGCCAGTATAGCTAAGCTGTCAGTTTTCTGAAATGAAATAAACTAAAATCAGGACCGACAAAAGTGGATCTCACGTAGCAAAGAAAATTGAAAGGGACTGAACGAGTTTATTTCAGATGTCTCAAAAGTCCCGCCTTGCATGGCAAGCCCATTTTTGTAAGTATTGTATTACTTATTTTTGCAATCATTGCCAGTGGTGATTTCTTTATAAATTAAACAAGATCTAAAATTCGTAAATAAATGTGTTTATGTTGTACATGTAAAAAAACAAACCGCAAACCAAATACGTCAGTTGTCTGTCTTTCATGAAACTGAAAAAGACAAAGTCTCTTATAGGGTCAAGCAGCCTCCCCTCCGTGAATGTGCTGCTAGTGACGTAAGACTAGAAACTGTTTAAGTTACTAGTCTCTGATAAAGAGAAACACTCGGAACATGATCAATTATGCCTGGTAGTAATTCATTAGAAGAGCAAAATTCACACAAACATGTATGCATATACAGGGTAGCCATAATTAAACTGCAAGTGTTCAAGGGGTGCTGGAGAGAAAACTACCGAGAATATTCCAGTGAAATTTGGTATCTACACGTTTCAGAACATGCGCAAGTCAAATATGCAAAAAAAGAAATCGTCATTTTCACCCGATAGATGGCGCTCACCCGATAGATGGCGATAGATCAAAGCTCACCAGTGGCATATACAACTTCCAAAATCGATAGACAGAGCATACTGACATTCTAAGAGGCATATAAACAATATAAAACATCATTTACAGTTTATCAAAATTCCATACAATTCGCTTCAGTAATTAAATTTTTGCAGTAACATGTAATCAAAAATTAACGTAAATTAAGATCACAAATTAAACAATTCACAAAGACGCTTTGGAAAACAATTAAACCATTATTTATTCTCATTGAAACTCATTGGACCTCTTCTTAATCGTTTCATACGCCGGTATTCTTTCAGAGCAGCTGAAAAATTGCTACCATTCTGATAGAATATCTTCACTAACAATGCACGTTCCTTCTTATTCAGAGTCATGATTGACCATTACTCAATGTGGTCTTGGTTTTACACTGTTCGGTGGGCTTAAAATTTGCATATATGACGTCTATAAGCATTGAAACACGATATAGCGCCATCTATAGGGTGAAAATGGCGGATTATTTTTATTGCATATTTGACTTGCGCATGTTCTGAAACGTGTAGATACCAAGTTTCACTGAAATATTCCTGGTAGTTTTCTCTCCAGCACCCCTTGAACACTTGCAGTTTAATTATGGCCACCCTGTATATATATAAACTCGGCTGTTCGTGTCTCGTCAGGGGAGACCCCCCCCCTGAACCCTCCTAATTTTTTAGTTTCATTATTCCCATATTAAAACGATATTAATCGACTATGTCATTTTATCTCTCATCTTTCGTGTATTTCGCCTGGTAACCCTATGTTGAAATTTTTATGATTGTAACCTATTTATGGAAAAATACATGTGATGCATATTCTACAGCTTACGAAATATTGTAACAATAGATTAAAGCTGT
>JAWZYV010015776.1:0-49529 GCA_038373885.1 Cheiracanthium punctorium
CTAAAGCTAAAGGAATGAAATTTACTGATATGATAGGCAATCACTCACCTTAAGCTATAATCGTCGGATTTTTAAAAAAAAATTAGATTTTGAGATTTTTTCAAATCGTTTTAAACTGCGTAAATTTTTGTCGGCGCATCACATACGACTTAAGTAAATAAAGCAAAATTTAGTGACACGATAGGTGGTCGTACAACTTAAACTATGCCCCTAAAGTTTAAAATTTGGATTAGATTTTGAGATTTTGTGAAAACTGTTCAAACTGCTTAAATCCCAGCTAGAAAATGTTTGCACTTCTTGTGCAGAAAATTTGCATATAAAGTGAATATTTTGAATACTTTGAAAAGTATACACTTTTTGTGCACAATTTTTGACAATATAAAATATTCACTTTTTGGTATGCATAAAAACTGTATATAATTTGCACAAAAAGTGTATGCTTTCAAAATATTAAAAAATATCCACTTTTTATGCACAAATTATACACAATCTATACTTTTTTTGCAAAAAAAGTGAAGACATTTCTAGCTGGGTATATTCATCTCGGAAGAGCAAACGCCTTGCAACTTAGGATGTGAAGCCTATGACCTTTGGTGAAACTTTTAAACTGAGCAATCGATAAAAATTGGCACATATATCGTTGATTTGCATAGTAGCTTGTTTATTTCTTTTATTGTATCAATTAATTCATGTACTTTCATATGCATATATAATTTTATAACTAAATATCCTTTTCTTCAAGGCTGTTCTAGGGAAGAATGCAAGTTTTTGAATGAAATGTCATTTAAAATTTACACAAAGGAAAATTTCTTATATATATATATATATATATTAATTTCGCACTTTTTCAGGAAACTTCTAGAATTTTTAGTCGCTGACAAATTTTGTTTTAAAAATATTCCTTGTCACCCCTCTTTGACAGAGATTGACTAAGGCAAGGTGCCCTTTTAGCTAGCACAAGATAGATACATACAGGAGAACACGACAAAGCTAAGAGCAGGAAGAGGACAACATGATTCAGCATTTTGTCGCCTGTTTGTCTTCCCGCGTAATAGCTTAGCCAATCAGCAACTTTAAAACAAACATATGGTGTGCATATGATGCTCTTTGCACATTAATGAAGGAACGGAGATATCCAGCCGTTCAGCTACTTGGTAGAAAGACCGATATAAACCTGTTTGCTCGCTTTACCCTTCGCAATCTTGAAAGCGCCTATCAGATCTCAGTGTAAAGATTCGATCACCGGGAAAAGATGAACATACGAAAAATTAAGGATGATCAGAAATGATCAGGCGATGAATAGCCGATGCACCGATCATAGGCCTGGTAAAGCCCGAGCAAAGATTGCTGCTAGGGTGTTGTCTGGTCTACGGGTAGTTTGAGGTCTGTGGATGTACATAGTGAGGGGATGGGGAGTGTAACATAGACATCAAGTGACTAGGGGCCGTATTCACCAAACTTTAAACCCTGGAGTTAACCCAGCAAAGCGAGCTACTTCAAGGGTTAGTGAGAAAATGGTATTCACAACTCCAAAATCAGGGGTTACCCCAAGAATTGACCCTGACTCCAGGTGCAGATTCTAACCCCGCAAAATCGGAGGGTTGACTCGGGATTATAAATGGCGGATACGAGGGTTGTTTTTTATAGGTTCGGAAAATCCCAAATATTTGCTAATACTTGAATATTTTGTGCTTTAACAGACGGAAACTGCTGTGAAAACCACCCATCAAGCTATAAAAGCCGCCAAAAGTGATAAAAAATCTTTGTACAATGTTTCCAAAAACTCTCGAGAATGACTGTACTTTTTTTGCCGTAGAGACTGCAGGCGCCATCTGTCGGACTTATCTTGGTTTGCTTTTCCATTCCCTCTCTTTTCTGATTTGAACGCTTTTTTATTCTTAATTATTTTTTGTGTTGAAAATAAGTAAGTAAATTCTGATCTTTCCTATTTATTTTCTTGTCTCTATTGTTCCACAGATGAGGGGCGATTTGGCCAGAGCACTGTGGATCTACTACGCCCGCGCTTTTTTTTTTTTTTTTTTTTTTTTTTTTTTGTAAGAAGAGGCGGGATAAAAATATTTACATTGAAGAGATTAATCATTTATGTGTAAATTATGAAAAAAAAAAGTGTTGTTGAGGGGTTAAACATTTTTGTCTGATTGTAGTGTACTGTACTTGGGAATAGCGAATTAACAATTTTTCACACAAATGTGAGAAAAAAAGCAATATGTTTCAGTATCATAGAATTTTTTAAACAGATACATATCCTATGTATAATATATCAAGTATCTCAAAAAGAAAAACATCAAAACTGCATAAATTAATTTTTGTGTGTTAAAAAATATGAACATTCCTAAATTTGAAAAAAGTATAACAGACATGAAATTTTATTTATAAAAAATATTGGATGTAATTTTGTATTAAATGTTTAATCAGTCTATTTTTTTAAAATTAATTTTCACATTTTAATGCGCAGTTTGCATAAAAACAAATTAAATATCATGAAGGAAGTGTGTGTGGTGGGAGCTGGGTTCGATCTCCCGAACATTAAACCTAGTTCACCCCCTTCATGGAATCATTACTCTGACCAATCACAGACGAGCTTTCAAAGCTGGCTGAGACAACTCCAGAGTCAAGTAACCCTGGGCGGAAATAAGTTGGTGAATACAGTTTCCGAGTTGTCTCCGAGTCAAACCGGCAATGCAGGTTTCCCAACTCTCGGATGATGGCGGGCTACTCACAGTTTGGTGAATACGGCCCTAGGAATCCCAACCCTAGTAGCAAACGGTCATCGGTTCCTGAAACGCCGATGATCGGACAGGGAGGAAGCGCAGCGCGCGCCATGCAAGGTTCTTCATCGCGTCGGGGGCTCTTATCTCGGATTTTGTTCGGGCATGTCCTCTCCCGAATACTAGGGTTGGATCATCGGCAAGGGGGGAAAATTGGGCGTAGAGCCGTTGTAAAGCCAATGCGATTGGGGTTATATTCATCTCGGAAGAGCAAACACCTTGCAACTTAGGATGTGAAGCCTATGACCTTTGATAAAAGTTTTAAACTGAACAATCGATAAAAATTGGAGTATATCCCAGCTAGATAAAAAAATTTTAAAGTAAAAAAAAAAATGCAAATTCGAACTTCTTCCTCCTCTCTTTGAATTTTAAAGCTGCCATCTGAACTTCATTTTTCAAGCTTCCAAGACTTGGTTTCGAACTGGAGAACTAACGCTTCGTAACCGGGCATTCTAACCACTAGGCGGGGTATGACACGTTACTGGCGAGACTAAAATTGGATTTGATTGTTGTTTCACGTTCGGAATTGGAACATTTAAGTTTCTATTTAAATAAAACTAGACTTTTCCTGTACACTACTCAAAATTAAAAAGATTTTGCGATTTCTATCCGTTTTAAGCATTTGGGACCTGTGTACGGCCGTTAAAAAAAAAAAAAAAAAAAAGTTTGTCTGTCTGTCGTTCTGTCTTTTCTTATTCGCACATCACGTAAAATTGACTGAAGCGAATTAAATAAAATTTGTTGACATGATAGGTGGTCACTTAACTTAAAGTATAGGCTTCGAATTTTTAAAAATATTCATTATAATGAATATTTTAAAAATCTCTATAGATTTTGAGATTTTTCGAAGATTGTTTCAAACTGCGTAAATTTTTATTCGCACATCACGTAAAAGTGACTAAAGCGAAAGGAATGAAATTTACTGACATGATAGGCAATCACTCACCTTAAGCTATAATCGTCGGATTAAAAAAAAAAAAAAAAAAAAAAAAAAAAATTAGAGTTTGAGATTTTTTCTGAAAATCGTTTCAAACTGCGTAAATTTTTGTCGGGGCATCACATACGACTTAAGTGAATAAAGCAAAATTTAGCGACACGATAGGTGGTCGTACAATTTAAACTATGCCCCTAAAGTGTCTTAAAATTTGGATTAGATTTTGAGATTTTGCGAAAACTGTTCAAACTGCTTCCGCGTAATAGCTTAGCCAATCAGCAACCTTAAAACAAACATATGGTGTGCATATGATGCTCTTTGCAAATTAATGAAGGAACGGAGATATCGAGCCGTTCAGCTACTTGGGAGAAAGACCGATATAAACCTGTTTGCTGGCTTTACCCTTCGCAATCTTGAAAGCGCCTATCAGACCTCAGTCTAAAGATTCGATCATCGGGAAAAGATGAACATACGAAAAATTAAGGATGATCAGTAATGATCAGGCAATGAATAGCCGATGCACCGATCATAGGCCTGGTAAGCCCGAGCAAAGATTGCTGCTAGGGAAGTGGCTATCTTCTGTATCATTGTGAAAGGTTGTTTTGTTCCGCCATTTGGATTTTCAGGGATATTTTGAAAGAATAATATTATTATAGCTAATTTTCCTTACCTGGTTTTCGCACATTTACTGTTTATACAAAATTACATCCGTTTTGAATGTTTAGGAATGGTGGAAGAATTTCTTGGAAGTACTGTAGTCCTATCTAAGCAGGCTTCAAAGTCTTAGCCCATTGAAATTGCTTCTGCCGCTTGGTCGTTCTTTTCGGGTGAAGCGCTAGTGTGATTCATTTGTTCTCTATTTAGCTCCGTTCGCTTGTAGAATTTAATTTAAATAGAAATATTATGGCCTCAAGAAAGCGGTCATTGAATCGTAATGTAGGTGATTATTTTATGAAAATTCCAAAAACTGATAATTTGTCTAGTGAGAGTGAAAGCGGAAATCATCAGGAAGAAATCATAAATGCCCAGCCCCAGAACAAGCTATTTCAAGGAGAACAGCACTCACAAAATACAGGGTGAATCTAAACTCTTGGGTAAAACTTTAAGGGGTGATAGGGCACACAACGAGGAATCGTAATCACATAGCAATCTGGGGTGAAACGCAGTTTTAACTTACCCGGTAATAATCACTTTTGGAAAAGCATTGAAGTGTCCGTCTAATTTCTAACCAAGTTTCATAAGCAATAGGCTCGTCTCCGAAAATTTCATCCATGAAATAAAATAAACTTTTTAAACTATCCATTTTAGTCTTCTGTTTTGAGAAAAATACATTAGTTTCTGACGAACAATTGGTCGGCAAGTGACTGTTGTTTCAGCACTTTTTCCGAAGTGATTATTAACAGCTATAGGAAGACGACGTTGCCGACCCCACATTGCTATGTGATTCTGATTCCTTATTATGTGCCCTATCACCCTTTAAAGTTTTGCCCAAGAGTTTAGATTCACCCTGTATACATGCATCACTAACAGGCAGTTTGTAAAGAGGTGCATTATTAGAAAGAATACAATGATATCGCTATGGAAAAAAGAGGTATGATTTAAAATAATTTTTTCAGACATTGTTTTTCCTATGATGTGCAAGTCCTAGCAGGTTCGAGTATTTTATTTTATCGGAAATTCGCACATCTTTCTCGAAATTCGATTACGTAATACTATATGTAGGTTGAAAAATGAAATATACAGGCGACATGTAAAAAATCGTGCCAAATGTCGCCAAGCTTCGATAACCAGGGCCTCTGAGAGAAATTTTATAAGGCGGGACGAAAGTCTTCCCGGCCCCTTTCGTAAAGCACAAAAGTTTCGAAAAAACAGGAGGGACGGAAGGGATTTTTTTTTTTTTTTTTGTAAAACTGCTCTTTTAATGATTTTCATACAAAATGCTGAAAGGAAAGAGAGTGGGAGGGAGGTTTGTCTGATATGTAATGATACTTTTAATTCATGTTCGAAGATTGAAAAAAATACTAATATTTAAATGGTAGAATTAACATTTCTGCCATCTAAATCATTCTAGAATTATCCCAGATAGCACAGTTGTCCATTTTATATCCATTTCTGATCCATCTCGCCCATATAACGTCCATGTCTATAGATAGACATCCAGAAGACAATATTTATGGACAAAATCTGGAAAATCCAGAAACTGTCCATGAATAGACCAAAATTAGACATTTAATTTCCAGAGTAAGTCTTTTTTATAGACGTGTCCCAGATAATCCATAGTACCTTAGTGAAATGGCAAGAAGCATGGATGGAGATGTCCAAGACTTGACCTAAGTAGGTCCATATATAGACGTTGATGTCCAAGACTTGCCCATACTAAGTCCATACGTGGACTTAGTATGGGCAAGTCTTGTATACGTAAGCACGTCCATAATTATGTCTATATAGACAAGTCTTGTATACGTAAGCACGTCCATAATTATGTCTATATAGATGTCTATAAGACTTCATATGGGCAACCTATAGTGCCATATTGATGTAAAAGAGACGAGAATCCGACGAATCGTGGATGTTTAATGGACATGTCAACTTGTCTATATGACGTCTTCTGGGAGGGTTCTGGACAAGTTTGTGCTATCTGGGATGTATTCGAAATTTAGTCTATTTAAAAAAAAGATTTTAATTAAAGACCTATAAATGAAATTCTTAACACATTCTGAAAAATTTACGGACGCACTTTAGCTGAACACGGGCCCCGGGGCGGCGCCCCCCCCTCTCGTAGGGCCTGTGGATAACTGTGCCCAAATTATTGAATACCCAGTAAGTTACCCAGTACCCCCCTTTACCCAATCCTAGATCCGCCACTGTCTTCATCTACTGTTTCTACACTGCTAAAAAACAAAGGCATGTTAATGGATGTATATGACCAAAATAAAACAGACTGTAAACAACTGAAGAAGTGTTCCAAAGAGGATTTGGACAAAGCGTTATTGAAATGGATGAAGGTGCAACGTAGTGCTGGTTTTCCTGTGAGTGGACCTATTCTAAAAGTGCAAGCAGAAAAATTTGCTGAACAATTTAGATATTCTGAGTTCGTGTGTTCGAATGGATGGATTGATCATTTTAAAGTTAGGCATGGCATAACTTTTGGAAAAATATGCAGTGAAGCAAAGTCCGCAAACATGGTTGAGTGAAAAGTGGCCAGGCATCAGAGAGCAGGCCCGGACTGGGAGGGAGGGGCCCGCCCGTCTCAAGAGAAGGGGGGGCTGGTTATTGTGCAACCAATAAATAATAGGATGTGTTAACTTTCGGGGTATGTGGGAGGTATGGTGTTATTATTAATTAATTATGATTGATTATTAATGCATTCATAAAGTATTGATCTATTAATTAATATGTGTCATTCATATTAATTAATCCCTTGTTCATTCGAGAACCCTCACTCAAAAAATTTGAGAACTACATTTAAAATGAAGTGTTTTGAAGCCTTCTAGGGCCAATTGCAGCCAGAGGCGCAGAGAGCCCAGTCGGGGCCCCGGGGATAAAATCTTTGGGGTCCCTTTGCTATCCAGAAATCCTTTTGATGTCGTATTAGATCAATCATTTATACCTTATTAAAATTGGAAAGTTATTAATAGAATTAAAAGTATTAATTTAAAACAGTATTATACTTTAATAAACATCCATGCTCTAAAAATATAGCAACATTTTGTTTTGAAGGTTTCGTCACCTCCATAGAGAAACTGTATTTGAAACGTTAACATTTTTGCATGGCATGTTTCCACAGTATGAATAAAAAATTAATATTTTTATTCATACTTCCATGCAAGCAGGCATCCAAAAAAGTGGAAATTTCAAAATTTCTCATTGAAAGTCTTGATCTTTAACATTTTTTAAGGAAGATTCAAATTTTCGGAGGCTGGGTGGGCCCATAGTCTCTCCTCTGGCTATACCCTTTCTTCTACTATTTAACAATGTGTCTCGGGAAAAAATGATTTCTTGTTAAATAAATCCTTTCTACTTTTAGTCATGGCAAACCGTTGAATAATACCGTCAATGTTTACTTTCCTTGCAAAAGAAGGCTCAATCACTAACATTCCTCGGTTTTGTCAAGTGGGTGGTTTATGCTCTAGCTGGCTTTTTGTAATTTCATTCAAAAATTAATTTGAAACATCCGGGGACTTTTTTTCGGACTTTTTTTTTCACAAAATTGACAACACACAATTAAGTATCATATAAACAGCCAAAGTGGGGGCCCTTCACAAGCTGAGGCCCTGGGGATTTTTCCCCTGCTCCCCCTCCCTCTCTGCGTCACTGATTGCAGCTGCAAAAAAAAATTTATGTGTCAAACTTCATTCAAGTCCTATCAGTATAGCATTTTTTCTTCTTTCTTTTTTCTGTTTGGGCAGCAGGGAGGGACTGCCGAGGGCCGGGGCCCACCCGTCTGCAGACAGTCAGGTACTCTGGCCAGTCCAGGCCTGTCAGAGAAGGATACGCAGCAGATGACATCTATAACGCTGATGAAACAGGGATATTATACAATGTAACTCCACAGTATACCTTAAAATTTAAAGGTGAAAAATGCGTTGAAGGCAAGCTCTCGAAAAATAGGCTAACAGCTTTAGTGTGTTCGAACATGTCTGGCACTGACAAGAAAAAATTCTTGATTATCGGCAAATCAAAGAACCCTAGATGTTTCAAAAATGTGAAAAAGCTACCAGCAGACTATGATCATAGCCAAAAAGCCTGGATGACTTCGGACATTTTCACAAAATTCATTTCAAAATGGGAGAGACAACTGCGGAGAGAAAATCGTAAAATTCTCCTTTTGATAGACAATTGTTCAGCTCATCCCGAAATCACTGGACTTTCCAATATCAGAATTGAATTTTTCCCACCAAATTCTACATCTGTTCGCCAGCTTATGGACCAAGGAGTCATAAGAAGTTTCAAGTGCCACTTTCGTAAGCAACTGATTTTGATGCTTCTGGACCGAAGAGATAGAAGTGGAATAGCATCAAATACCAATGTCAACGTACTGGAAGCGATACGTTTGATGAACGATGCATGGGAAAATGTCACATCAACATGCATCATCAAGTGTTTCCATAAGGCTGGATTGGAGAGTTGTCAAGAAGGTCAATCCACTGAGGAAGAAGAGGTTGGCAATTTCATACAAACTGCAAATTCGGAAATGATTTCACAACTATGTATCCATCGATGAAGAGCTGATGACCTCAGATGTACCGACCACTGAACATATTGTAGCTGACATACTAGCAAATTCAGCAGAAAAACATGACAAAAGCGATGAGGACACTGATAAAGATGAAGAAAGTGAACCACCCCCAACTTGTTCTACGATGTTGGAGTTCGCTGAAAAAATGCAGACCTTTTTTGAAGCGAGGGATGTCAGTGATGATGTTTTCCGGCAAGGAGTCTTCTCCGAAGAACAATAGCACAGGAAAGAGACAGGGAACGAGTTCAGAGTAAGCTAACAAACTATTTCAAATCTGTAGATTAATGAAAAAAACAAAATGTTTCGGTAAGAATCTTTTCCTTTATTTTTCTTTCCGTTTATTGTTTCTTTCCTTTAAGACTGTAGCGCAACTAGAAATTTTTTGCTGGTTGGGGGGGGGGGTTAATTTTCATTAAATTAAGAAAAGTATTTAATTAAATTAATTAATGTAATTAAAGTAAGTAAGTATTAATTAAATTTTAAGCAAACTCAATCATTTGACCTCCCAAGCCCCCCCCTCTTCTGGTTGCATGACTGCCTTAAGGACCCATTTATTACGAGCACTCTGATTTAACGAGTAAATGTTACGGAACCCTTTGTGCTCGTTATAAACGAGTTCGACTGTATTCAGTACCCAGCCAAACTGATATCAGTTGCATCACTAACTGAGGATCTCTCAAAAGTGAGAAAAATGTAATTACTTTTCAAATGATGTTAATTTATGTTAGACACTGTTGACTTCCAGTGCTGGATGCAACTGATTACACCGGTCTGGTAAATATATGTAAATGGCAGACCACTTACATTTTACTCTGAACGAACATACACATAATATTTTATGACATGCATGTGAAAGTGAGCGGCCGACTGAAAAATTTCCTGGCTACCCAGTGAGCGTATCTGACCCTGTTGACTTCTCAAATTCTAATTTAGCTGAAATTTTCCCATAAAGCACGTTTAACAGTTTCTAGTGAAAGTTACCACACCATAATAACCCGGCACCATTCTTTGTTGGGGTGCAACTGCACCCCCTTTTTGGCATACCTGCCTTACGGTTAAAAATATAATCACTTTTCACATCTTTTTTGAAACAACCAGTATATTATTCTATATGTCAGCGGTTCCCAGCCGGTGAGACGTGCCCCCTCTGGGGGTGCGCAAAACGTTTGCAGGGGTATGTGAGAAAAACAGGTAAACAGCAAGTGGTAATGCATGTTTAAAAGATATTCTTATTTCTTCTTATTTTTACTCCAAAACATCTATTGGTTAATTCCTAATTTAAGGTGCTTCTTGACGTGTTTTCAAAAATCCCCAATTTGGTGCATTTTCCCGACTTGTCTCTTGGAACTGAAACAAGGTTGCCAGAAAACAAAAGTGTCCAGGGTTACCACATTAAACCTTTTACTGCCATGTTGGCAAAGAAGCATCCTAAACTAGGAATCAACCCAATCTATATTACATTTGAAATATTTATTGACACTTAACCGATAACAGTATTTTGTAGAAAAGGTGACTAAGTATTCATTTTAAAAGAATAAAAAAGTATGTATGCTGAGGAATCTGAGGGGGGGGTGTCATCCCAAGTTATCCTTTGTTGGTGGGGCACAATGTTAAAAAGTTGGGAACTACTGGCCTAGAGCAGCAGTTCCCCACTGATGGGACGTGCCCTCCTTGAAAAGTGCTTATTACGGGGTCCTCGAGAAAAATGGGCAAAGAGCAAGTGATAAAGCATGTTTGAAAAATCATATTTAATCTTATTTTTACCCCAAAGCATCTACTTTTTCTTAAAATGTTAATTCAAACTTTACTGAAAACATTATTTTATATTAAAGGCTACTTAGTGTTCATCGCTGAAGTATTAAAAAAAAAACTGTAGTATGTATACCGAAGAATGTGAGGTGGGGCGACATTGTAAGTTATCCTGTGTTGAGGAGGGCACAATTTTAAAAGGTTGGGAACCGCTGCTAAATAGTGCTAATTTATTAAGTGTAGCCAAGTACTAAGTATTATACTAAGCTGAGCTTATCTAACATAAATTTAACATTACTCTTTTGAAATGCAAATGAAACATTTAGTCAAATACAGAAAATCAGAAACAAATACAGAAAATAGATTTAGTCTAAATAATATGAATCTCAATTTACAAGAATAATTAGATGTAAAACGAAAGGAAGATTGAACGCCACAAAAATGTGTATCAAGACACACAGCTTAATGCAATTTACGGGCATCAAAGCTATAATGAATGCTGTTTCCAGCAATAATGACTCAAGCTAAACAAAAATTACTTAATACAAAAAGTTTTACATTCATGATATAAATTTCATTTAATTAGCATTGTTTAGGACAGTAATAATTGACAACTCTATAAATCTGAAGAATTATAAACAAAGATAAACAACAGTATAAAACGAATTGTAAACAAATGCTTGAACGATTAATTTGTCGTTGATGTATAGCAGCTCATTCATAAAAACTGAAGTCTGTTTACATTTGTTCTTAAGTACATTGTAAGTAATATATGCGTCTGCGTCTGAATTAAAAAGTTCCTAAGTTAATAACAAAGTAAAATACTTGCAACGAGACTTACCTTTTACAGTTTAATTAACTTCCAAATCAGGGTTACGTGGACAGCATAACTTCGAAGTAATAATTCTGGAAAATAATTCTGGAGGGGGAACAAAACATTTTTTGTCCCATCTTCTATCGAAATAACTAGAATTTATCAAATGAGTCAATCTACTATTGTGAAAATTTAGATATGATAAGATAGAATGAATCGAATTCCCGCCAGCCGTTGCTTGCTGTAAATAAAAACAAAAACGAATTACGAAGCTGTTGTTTTGCTGCGGTGCGAAGAAGGAACCGGGGCTGTGACGTCACATCGCCTCTCGAAAGAGGCGATGTGACAAGTGTGAAAAAGAGCATAGGCTTGGACGGGAAGGCTTTAGAGCTTCTTGTTAACGCGCCTAGATAATTTCTAGATCTCTCAGCTAGAGTATCAGGATGAAAATATTTGTAAATCGATCCGTACACGAGAATATAGTTACTTAACCGAGAATCCAGATCATGAGTGTACTCCAGAAATCGAACGATAATTTCTCGTTACACAAACTAGACATTCTAGTGTGATTAACTACCATACTACGGACTAGAAATTCTTGACGATTTCGTCTTTACTACTTGTGTGTATCACCTACACGCATCATTCTGCTATCTATTCTTCTAGTTTTGGGACACAGAAAACAGCCACCTATTCGTTCTAGATGAGAGGGGTATATTTTTTTTCTCCGTGAAATGTCGTTTCGGTACTACGATTCCTCTATTTATAGTGCGAATATATTTTCGGAAGGTATCCATAAATTAAATTTTTGGGGGTAACCTCTGAATTTCACAAAGTATTCTACACGTCCTCCACGCGTTCGCTTTTTTAACAGTTTTTCTATATCAAAGTTTTCCTTGGGGTGTACTTTTTGAAGTTCTTGAGAATAAAACGTTCCCAGATTGGGTTCGCCCATCAAGTCCTTGATCCGGTACACTGGGGGGTCTCTTGCCACGCATTCCGTCACGGTAAACAAGTCTTCCGACCAGTTGGTTTCGTAACCTTTCTCAAAGGTCAATTTATATTTGGATACGCGTACTGTATCCCCCATTTTAAAAACGCAGGACTTTTTTGGGATGTTTTCCATATCACCGTATAGGGTAAACCACACATCCTGCTCATTAGACTCTGTCACTTCTGCAGGCGCTCGTTTAATACTCGAGTGAAAGTGTGATTATAGCTGTGCACAAATTGGTCCAAAACGTCTATATAGCGGTAAGTTCGTTAACTCGTGAAATGTTTCCACATTTTTGTTTTCAAAGTTCTATTAAACCTCTCTACAACGGACGCCTTTGTATTATTGTACGTCGTGAAAAATCGCACGTTATGTTGCTTTAAAAAAGATTGGAACTTTGCATTTTTAAATTCGGTACCTTGATCCGTCTGTAAAAGTTTAGGTTTACGCTTCGAAAAGAAGGAACG
Source organism: Cheiracanthium punctorium (assembly GCA_038373885.1). Lineage (NCBI taxonomy): Eukaryota > Metazoa > Arthropoda > Arachnida > Araneae > Cheiracanthiidae > Cheiracanthium > Cheiracanthium punctorium. The sequence continues at coordinate 12,987 of JAWZYV010015776.1, forward strand.
GAAAACATTCACAATATCCTCTCCCTGCTTCGATTTAAGGGGGGCCACAAAACTGTATTTTGATATGACGTCTGTACACGTAGGGAGGTATCGGTATTGATCGTTGTACTGCCTTAAATTAGACAAATCCACTGGATCCGCTTGCCACTGATGATCTTTCGCATAGACAATCACTCGATTTGTCGGGAATTTCCTGCGCGCCGGTCTGTGAAGAGTGTATGCGTCTACATCTTGTAACCAATTCCGAATCTTCGGTTTGCTTACTCTTCCTCGAGCAGCACGGTATAAGGCATTTACACCACCAAAACTCGCCTCGTGAGCTGGGTCGTGATACGCTTTCTTCATTGTAGCATAAAATATGATTATTTGTTATATTAATCCTCACTTGCATATTCATCACAGAGAAAAAGTTACGTTTCCTGTTTCATTTAAGTGTAAAACAAAATCAACCGCAAACTTATCACTTCCGGTAAAACTATAGATGAGCGTCAAAATTATACACATATACATACATGTCACTCCAGCAACTTCACTCGACCAATTCATTTTGAAAACTAAAGTATAACACAATACACCTACAATTTTATACCTGAAGGATTCTCGGCCTAATGGTTTAAGCCAACAATCATTAGCCTATGAATTCTTTTGTAGGTTGTGCGTTCAAATCTGAAATTTTTTTCCAAGTCCCCTTATTTGAAAAATATGTCACAATCTGAAAAAATTACAAGTCCCCTTATTTGAAAAAAAAGGAAAAAAATTCTTATCAATCCTTCCAACATCCGGCCAACTTCCTCACTCAACATCCGCTCCGACCACGCCCCCTTCTCTCTCTGCCTAGGGACAACAATTAACATGGTGCCCCACAGCACCCCACAATTAACATGGCACCCCTAGGCAGAACTCTCATTTATCTACTACTGTAAATAAAATGATTTTGCAGCTTGCTTGCCCCTTGCGCAACTCAACACCAGGATGTTGCCAAACAGGTGTCTGTAAAACTTTATTACACGCCAAGTGAACGGCTCATTCCGACGTTTCAGGAATAATAAATTCAACGCGTCTAGTAGAACGTATTATTAAACATTGCTTTAAACTTAGTACCACCAGTACTTTTGTTATGCGTTCAGTATGACGATTTATGAGCACTGTTTTTGAACGGTTTCATGGCATTTCTGATGCATTTCGGAACGGCATTTCTGATGCACGTCAAGTAGGACGGGTTATCAGGCTTACTTTTGAACGGTATCGACAGCACTTCTGGTATACGTAGAATAAAACGTGATATTAGGCATAGCTTTTGTACAGTAATACCAGCACTTTTCCTGCACGTTGAACAGAACGGGTTATTAGGCATTGCTTTAGAGCGGTATCATTAAAACCCCTGTTGCACGTCCAATAGGACGTTATTTATTCACAGTTTTTGTCAAAAGATAGCTTAATACATTTTTAGAACGTTATACAGAACGTACAAACTGTACCTGAATGCTTTTCTTACTATTCTGAACGTTACTAGACGTTCAGAGAACCTTCTTGTTCTGCCTAGGAAAGGAACCCCCCTTCAAAGAATTGCCGAAATATATCGTGTGTACGTGAGCGGGACCTGAAGGTTCCTTCTAGCGGAGACGCACAGGCGCCATGTACGGATCAATTGGGAATCCTTGAATCCACCCCCGTCTTTAGATATATCCAATAAGGAATCTATGAAAAGATAAGGGGGGAGGAGAAGAACCGAAAGAGAGCCCCGGAGTTGGGGAGTTCCGAGCGAAGAGCTGGAGAGGTGAGGTCGAGAGAGAGATTCTCCGCCGACAATTTTCGAAGTCCGATCGAAGGACTGTAGGGCGCTGCCCTGTAAACTGTTTTTTGCAAGTCCGGTTGTGGACAGAAGGGCTCTGCCCGTGTGAAAGGACTAGTCTTCTATTGGAAGCCCTATGAACTCTTACTTACTTGTATATAGCATCATGTTTAATCAAGATTGTTTTCAAATTGTAAATAAATAAACTATTATCCTGTAAACGGAACTTAGCTGTAATTCTCAACGCTACCATTCCACACCCAAGACGTTACAGCATATTCATTAAAATACAGGTATGGCCACTTATAATTATATGAAAAAATTATCTTAAAATTAGAAAAAATAACATCTAACGTTAAAATTGTTATTCAAAATCACTGCAAAATTATAAAAGAAAAAACTATAGGAAAAAAGGGCAAATATTTAATAAATAAATAAAATTAAAAAAATAGTCATTTTAAAACTGTGCTGCGATTTACAAACCATTTCAAAACTTTTTCTCAACTTTTTCCAAATTCGTTATAACTTAAAAAAAACCGTTTCCACTTTTCAACTTTTCCAAAAAATTTTTCAGCTTTTCCTATCCGTTTGTACATTAAAGAAGATAGATAAAAATGCCTATTTGCGTGTTAGAATCTGCAAGGTATACTGTATATGAATTTTTAGACCTGTGATACTCTTATATAATTGTGCATTTTTGTATGCGTGAATTTATTTAGGTGAAAAAAAAATTAGTATTGTAAGTGCATGGTTGTGCGTGAGTGCGTCCGATTATTCTCGTGTGTTTGTACGTGTGTCTGCGTATTTTTGTATGAATGTATGTGCATTTAGATGTTTGCTTGTGCGTTTTTGTATGCATGTACGTGATTAAAATGTATTGAGGTGAAAGCAGCTTACATGTGATTCTATCGGTAAAATTGTGTTCAAATATATATTTTATAGTACATATTATTGTATGTGTTTGATTTTATACAAGGGGTTTGAATGTATTTGTGTATGTATTTTATGGATGCATTCATTTATATAAAAATGTATTAGTATAAGTGTATTTAAGCTTGTGGAAAAATAATGTAGGTACCTGTTTGTGCGCGAGTGCTTCCGGATTTACATTATTTTTATATGTCTATGTTTTTTTACATGCAAGTAAGTGTGTAAAATGTATTTGGATATGTTTTCTGTGCGTTCTGTATAAACATGTATTTGATTTAGAGTATAACTGTATATTTGTATTTGCAAAGCTGCTAATTACTTTACTTTCATTTGTGTGCCTGGGTTTTTAAGCTTGAATTGGTTCATAAAATTGGTATGCACGTGTTTTGGGTATATTCATTTAAATGCAGGAATGATGACTTATAATAAGAAAAAAAATCATCTTAAAAGCTTGAGTGCTTCCGGATTTACATTATTTTTACATGTCTATTTTTTTACATGCAAGTAAGTTTGTAAATTGTATTTGGATATGTATTTTGTGTGCTCTGTATGTATTTGATTTAGAGTATGACTGTAGATCTCTATCTGCAAAGTGAACCCCTATTTACTTTACTTTCATTTGTATGGATGGGTTTTCACGTTTGTATTGGTTCGTAAAAATTGGTATGCATGCGATTTGTGTATGGGCCTTACCATGGCACAGTGTTTATGCCACTGAAAATGGTAGATGGCCGAAGTGTGAAGATCCCGGGTTCGGGTCCCATCGCGCAACTTGTCGATCTAACGGTCTTTAGTTTTGGTAGGTTTTCTCCAGATGTAACTTGAATACGCGTTAGAACCCCATAGAAAGTCCTCCTAACCAAGGCACCCCCTCCCCTTGGCAGATCGCCCTAGTGTAACGTTGCCATAATCACATACGCACGCAAGCGATTTGTGTATGTTCATTTAAATACAGGTTTTATTACTTGTAATAAAAAAAATTATCTTAAAGATTAGAGAAATATACATATGACTTCTTAAATTGTAATTAAAAATCACTATAAAGGAAAAGAAAAATTCTTTAAGGGGAAAAAAAAGTGAAAATATTTACTAAATAAAATAAAAAAAGGACTCAGATTATTCTCTCATTTCACTAAAAATATCATCTGACTTGTTAAATTGTAATTAAAAATCACTGCAAATGATAAAGGAAAAAAAAAAATTCTTTAAGGAAAAAAAAGTGAAAATATTTAATAAATAAATAAATAAAATAACTCAGATTACTCTCTCATTTCACTAAAATTAAGTTAATCGTTCATTACAAATAATTAATAATCAAATAAAATTAACTAAAACTCATTAAGATAATTAAAATAATTAATACATGATTTCCACAACTCCAGGAACATTTAAGAAAAAAATTGCAAAGTCCGATACCAAAAGTAGAATATACTTCGATCTTTAGCGAACGTCAGTAAAGCCGGGAGGCGTATAGTGGTTGTCGGTTCGGCCTCTGAAACCAAGGATCTAGGGTTCCAGTCCCATGGCCGGCAAGTCAGAAAAATGTAATTTTTAAAAATAAATCCAAGTATACAAATTAGTAGTTCTAAAATTTAATACAGATTAATAAATCAATTCATTAATAATTAATTAATAATTAAAATTCATCAAGATAATTAAAATAATTTTAAAAATATTTCCACAAGTCCAGGAACATTTTCAAGAAAAAAATTCTAAGTCCCATTCCAAAACTAACAATCCGTTACCACTCAATAAAAAAGAAACTCGTAACCTTTCACGGGTGAAAACGAAACTAATCCACTCGTGACGTCACTTCCGGTCACGCCCCTTCGTGATGTCACTAGCCACGCCCCCCCCTTGTGACGTCACATCCGCCGGCTTGAGCGCCCTGCTAATAATTTTGCGTTATCGCAAAATTAAATTTTCTTACGAAAACTATACATATTTGTTATATCGTTGGAAATTCAACAGAATGCTTTCTTAAAACAGTTATTATGGAACCTCATATCTATTATCGTATTATTTAACAAATGCTTAGAATCGCGAAAAAATAGGCCCTTTTTCAGCGTGTTTTGACTTGATAAATCCGCAGAGAAATTATTTATGAAAATATCCTTTTAAAGACAATAATTCGGAGTGAACATTTCTCTCGCTATTAAAAAAAATAATTGAAAAAGAACAAGAACTTGTATCTTTTTAATTTTTTAAAGACTATCTACTGAAATATCTAAATGAATTTTTCTCATTCCATCATTATTTCGCAATAAACTTGGGGAAGTTTTCCCATCTCCTAGGAATGCTTTCGTAGATAGTTATTGGCTAATGCAGAGATTGCCAACCAGTGAAGCGTGTCCCCATATGGAACCGCAGACTGTTTGCAGGGGCGGAGGAGTAAGAAAAACAAATAACGAACAAGTGGTAATACATACTTAAAAACACATTTATTCTTATTTTTACTCCAAAACATATCTCTTTTCGCTTAAAATGTTTCTTCAAAATTTACAGATAGTTTTATTTTGTAGAAAAGGCGTATAAATGCTCATTGTTGAATGAATTACTCTATGCATGCTGAGGAATGTGAAGGAGGGGGGATCCCAAATTATCCTTTGTTCGGTGGGGGGCGTCAAAAGGCTGGGAACCGCTGGGCTAATGCGTTAACTTGTGAACTAAAGGCTAACGTCCACTCGAGTGCGTTTCAGTACGCTAGAATGGGAACCCAATGTATTTTTCAGAATCTTGAAGACGGATTGGGGAGAAAAGTGCCCCCACTGAGCGGTGGGCGTGCTTTTGTGGTTTCACGCGTTATCCTTTGGCGGTGAATCCCGACGGGTCATTAAAAGTCAATAAATTCTTCGCCCCTGCACTGCATTCCCCCTTGTACAATGCCTTGACCATTAAAAAAAACCCCGCTGCGTCCGGAAAACGGATGCGAGTGGACCCCAGGCTTAAGATGCTTTGTGCGTTCGAAAGAGTTTTTTTGGAACTATTATGATGACATTATATCAGGTTGTAACGAAAGTTTTCCGCCAGATTTGCTTGACTCAGCTCACGCGGTACCCAACTATTCACATTATATGTCAAGTTTATGCGATGCTTAGCGCGACTAATGGACATGGCACTAAAGTCTAACTCTTTTAGCTAGCTCTCGAGTAGATGAATATTTTATCTTCTTCCACAGATTGTCGTAGGTGGGCCTCATCAGCATCATTAGGCCGGCCAGAGCGCTCTGCTTCTTTAATGTCCTAGTCCCCGTTTTTTAACTTTCGGTACCAAATCTTCACAGCTTCATATGATACAACAGTAGTACCTTAAGGTGTACACATTATTCGGTGTCATTCTGTAGCTGACCTTTTGCAACAGAACTGAGAGTAAATGATGGTTCAATCTGGTAGCGTGATAGTTCCATTTCAGACACCTAATACTTAATCATAACGATATTGTTTTACAGACTTCACAACACACTGCTCTAAAACAAGTCTTTTTCTTTCAAAAAACAAAAATCGTTTGGCAAAATAGTGGCAAAGACACCAACGCGAACTGCTTGTGCAGGCAATACTTGCAGTGGCGGAAAACTTTCGTTACAGTTACAACCTAATATTAATTCCGCACTTACTTAAAGGCACTAGTTCTGTAGTAAGCTGATCATAATAATGTATACAGAAATTAGATCATGAAATGTCTCGTTTTTAAATAAACCAGTGAGTTTATTGGAGTCAGTGACTAACCTGATCCCACAGATCGGCTGTCCTGACAGTTTTGTCGTCCTCGATTGAAACTTAAGTCATTTTTCCCAAGGCTTCATATATTCTGCAGCATTGGATGTTTCATTTGGACCTTCGTAATTTCCTACCTTTTCAACTTCGTAGAGGTCGTTTGGCTTTACAAACGATACCCTATAAGGTCCGTGATGATTTTCTTTCAGCTTTAAGCCTGAACCCAATTGAGTTCTTTTGATTGAGACGGTATCACCAGCTTTATATTTCTTTGATTCCTTTCTAGACTTATTAAATTCTTTCCTATTTTTCTCTTGAATTTTCATGATGTTTTTCTTCTCTGATATCTTCTCGTTGTTTCATCATGAAGTTCATATATTCATCTTCTAATATCGCCTTAATTCTCAAGTCATTCTTATCTTTCATTTTAATTCCTATCAGTAATTCAAAAAGAGTGAATTTCGTACTTCTTTTGGTAGAACTATTTATGATTCTCTGTACGTCGGCTATGCATTTGTACCACTTTGAACTGTCTTCTTTAGACAGTTTTGACAGGACTGGAATCAAGATGGCGTGTGTTCTTTTAACCTGTCCGTTCCCCCTCCGGTCATTATCTTTATGTGTTCAATACCTTGCTCTACACAATATTCTTCAAATTCTTTAGATGTGAATGCATACCCCCTGTCTGATATTATTTTTGAAGGATAACCGAGCACTACTTGTTGTAGGTTTTAGTTTGGCTTCTTAAGGTGACGTTGACTTAACAGGATAAAACCACTTAAAATTCGTGAAAGCATCTGTTTTTGTGAAAATATATTGGTATATTTTGTCTGAAAATGACAATGGGCCAATGTGATCGATATGGTAGGTGCTTAAAGGCAAGTTTTCTTTTGGAATTGGATTCAATAATCTTTCAATTTTACTGCGTTTTCTATTGTGTAAAATACAGTCAATACAGTTTGCCATTACCGTCTCGACTTGTTTTCTCAATTTTAGAATACAGAACTTTTGCTTTACTAATTATTCTGTTTTGGGAACAGCTAAGTGACCTCTGCTATTCATCTTACTAGTAACTCTCTTCCATTTTCCCACTTGTACAATGCATTATTTTTAAGAAAGTAACCGTTTTCTTCTCCCTTGTCAACTAAGGTTTTTATTGTTTTTATATGTTCATCCTGCTCTTGTGAAGTGATGATTCTGGTTGTTACTTCATCCAAAGATCTGTGATGATCAGAACAGTGTTTCGACTCAGTGCATCCACATGTTTCATTCGATCTGCTGTTCGATGCTCGATTTCATAATCAAAGTCTTCTAGGAATAAAGCTCATCTAGTAACTCTTGCCGCTAATTCCTTTTTGTTCAATGTTTTCTGAAATGCCTCACAATCCGTAACGATCTGGAATTTTGAACCTAACAGATAGTTTTTTATTTTTTTTTAGGGCTTCGATTATTGCATGTACCTCTAATTCATAATTGCAATACTTTTCTTGTTGCGTAGTTGTCTTCTTAATGTATTGTATTGGGTGAAATTTTTCATCATCTCCTTTCTGTAGTAATACGACACCAATACCACGATTGCTTGCGTCAGTGTGCAGTTCTAACGTAGATCCTTGTTTGAACAAATGTAATACTGGTTTTTGAGACATTTCTTTAAATTTATTAAATGCTTCTTCTCGTTCAGGATCAAACTTAAATGTGGAGCATTTTCGTAGTAGATCACTCAATGGTCTGGATATCTGGGCATACTTGGAAATAAGCTTGCGAAAATATCCACTTAGCCCTAAAAAGGACTGAATTTGCTTAATTGATTTAGGTTGAGGAAACCTTTGAACGGCTAATGACTTATTAGGTGAAGGTTGTATCGTTCCGTCTTCAACGACCAAACCGAGAAATTCTGCTTTTCTTTTCAACAAATGGCACTTTTAAAAATTAAAGTCTTAACTCGTAATTCAGAGGCAACGGTCAGCACTCTCTTTAATTTTTCAATTCCTTCCTCTTCATCTTGGGACGTAATGATTATGTCATCCATGTAAATAACACATACACGCAGTAACTCCCTGAAAACCATATTTATGTAGCGTTGAAATTGACTTGGTAATGTGCTTAACCCGAAATGACATTTAAAAAATTCATATTCTCCATTATGTATAACAAATGTAGTGTATTTTCTGCTCTTCTCATCTATTTCGAAGTGAAAAAAATCCGTTTTTCAGATCTAAAGTTGTAAAAACTTTCGACTTCTCCATGTGATCTAATACGTCCTCAATGAATGGAAAAGGGAGAACGGTCTTTAACGATCTTCCGATTTAATTTCCGGTATTCTTCACACAACCTATACGCGTTATCTTTTTTCTTACATAACGCCACTGGTGCAGCATAAACAGAGGAACCAGGTCTAATTATCCCGTCCATTAACCATTGTTGAATTTGATCTGCTATTATTTTCTGTTCTTTCAAAGGAAATCTTTGGCAGATCAAAGGAAATCTTTGGACACTCGTTGGCAGGTATATCGTCAGTTAAAATTATGCTCATCTTCAGTTCAGTAATATGTGATCAACTTACTGATTCCTTCTTTATAATCTAACTTAATCAAAGGAGTTAAATGTATTTCTTCAGAGCTTACAGTTTCGGATAGATAAATCAAAAAATTATTTTCTCGCAACCCTTCATTTTCAAATTCTTTCACCTTGTTCTCAAGGAAAATTTGATTTTCATTTAAGAACTTGTTTACACTACTCTCGTGATTCATATAAGATGTTTTTATACAAGTATTTTCACTTGAATCCGTTCCATTAAGCGAATATTGATGCGTCAAAAGTTCATTTATTTTCAATACTCTTAATTCTAGGAGATTCTTTATGTCCAGTTACAAATTTCTTCACTACTTTAAGGTAACCGATTTAAACATTTTTGCACTTGCCTAATACCTTTAATCCATTCTCATTAATAGATAAATTTAATTTGTTGGTTGCGTCGACTCCTAAAACAATTTCATGCGCGAGATCTTTTATAGCGAAACATTAACAGAAATTGTAATATTATCAATACACAATTCCGTAGGAAAATAACCTAATGGTTGTACTACTTCTTGGCATAGCTATAGGAATCTCTAGATTGAGCATAACGAGAGAAAACGTGTTGCCTCCAAATGGTAGCCATGATAGTGGCATGCGCATGCGCAGAATAGCAATAACTTAAATTATGATGGTATTTTCAATCATTTTAGAACGATCTGTATTTTAAAAAGTATTCGTATCGAAATATTTTCCCTCGAACTTATTTATTTTTCTGAAGTATTGCAACGAATGTTCTGTTTTACATCGACGACAGCCATGATAGTGGCAGAAATGGGGTGCGTTTTTGGCAACAAAAAGCACACGATTAGTAATATTGGATGAGCAATCTAGGTATTCCTAAATCTATGCTTCTTGGCGATACCTGATATTCTTACATCATCAGAAAATAGTTTTGGAGAGCGAACTTTTATATAAGTTTTGTAATTCAAGAGGTTCAATTCGCTTCCAGTATCGATCAAACATCTTGCATTCTTGCCATTAATTTGAATATCTTTCACTTTCCTATTGGAATTTGAGGTATTGAAGTTCGCTTGATTTTTGGTAGGTGAAGTGAATATTTCGTTGATATTTTTATTTTGTCGAAAATCATGGCGGGAAACTCAATCATTTTTTCTATTTAAAAATTGAGAAGCGACGTGGCCGTAGAGATTACAGGCAAAAACTTAATTATTGATCTGTCCCTATTTTTATAGCAAGTTGACATTTGAATTATTCGCGTTATTTGATTTACTAGATTTATTACTATTTTGGACACGAATAGAATATTTTTCATTTTCGGATTCTTTCATGTATGATCTTTTATTAGCCATTTCAAAATAATTTGAACTTTGATTAATACTCTTCTTGAAACTGCGCTTTTTCGGCTTCATAAACATCTAGCTTGTTTACTAACACATCAACCTTTTTTATACTTGGGAGGCCATCAATGAAATGTTCTTCAGTGCCATAAGGTAAACTCTGTTTTATGCAATCCGTTATTTAATTCCTTCAAATTTTTAAAATCGCCAACCTCCATACCGTGAATCCACTCAGCGAAATAGGTAAAAAGCTCAAAAGCAAAATCTCGCCAATTGGCGGACTGTTGTTTCTTGTGAAAGCTCTGCCGAAATTCTTCTGCCGTTAGCTTAAAACGCTTTAAAAAGTAGATTTTTCACGTGATCATAATCATCTGCTAAGGGATAGGATTCTCTCGATATTATATTTAAGAATTCTAATGGTAACAAACTTATTAAATGCAATACCCAATTTTCTTTAGGGATGTCTAATCGGCCAATTTGTTTTTCGAATAGTGCTATACAAACACTAAAATCTCCCGATCTGTCGAATCGCGTCATAATATTTTGCGGACTTTGTTGTCTATTCACATTATTAGACTCAAGCGGATTTTCTATTATGGCTTCTCGTCTACAAGTAACTTCAAACCATCGTAATTCAACTTCTCTTTTTTCCCTCTCTCTTGAAATTGCTATTTCCCCTTTCCCTTTCTTCTCTTATAACCTCAAGGCGAGATTTGACAAAATCTTCATCAAAATCCCCCGTGTCTTTAACTTCATAAGCGCAGGTACTTTTGCATTTGGCGGAACATTGATGTCCAACTCTTCGCATAATGATAACAAATCACAATACTTGGCTTTCGCTAAGCAAGACACGCTTTCTTAATACACTTCTTTTAAGATATAAAATTTCTACTCCAGTTCCTTGGATTACTCAATGGTTGAACTACATCAAATTTCTTTACTACAGCTAATACAGCACTTATGCTATTCACACACTCAAAATCTACAGAACAACTAACTAACTTTTATATTTTCACGAAGTTACTAATTTTTGTGCGTGCAACTTTCAGCAATGCAATTTTAGATCATGAAATACCTTGTTTTTAAATAAAACCAGTGAGTTTATTGTATTCAGTTACTAACCTGATCCCACAGTTCTATAGGAAAAGTGCAGCCTAAAATAATAATCTGTGAGCTGTATTTTATGTTTCATTTATGTAAGATTCTGTGAATCACGTAATTTAACAAAGGCAGGTAATTTTAAAACTTTTGTATTAAGGAGAGATTTTTGACCGGTTTGAAGGTATTTCTTTTCAGAAGTTGTCAACACTGTTGAATAACTTTGAACGCTTAACGAACAGATAAATAAACCTGTTCTTTTATGGAGATGAGGTTGTATGCCTAATATTATTTAGTTTGATATTATTTAACGATATTAATATAGCCAGGAAAATAGTGGAACTTGCAAATTCTATTTTTATTATTATTTTATTTTGGGGATAACGGGACTTGGTAAATTTCTTGATGCCACGAGTTCAGTTCAAGCTGGAGATCACGAAACTTATCTTACAATTCTTTCTTTCTTTTTTTTTATTTGTGGACTAAATTTTTTGTTGATTTATTTAATTATTAATTTTTAAACAGTCGAACTCGAAATTTTTTTATTATTATTTTGAGATATTCAGACTCGGTGATTTTTTCTTTCTTGGATATTTTAGTTCAAAGTTTTAGTTTTCGATGAGTAAAATTGAGTGGTTGAAGAATTGCACACTCATGTGCAGACTAATGATTTTAAAATTCATACTCATTTTATGCTTCAGTGGGTATGAAAATAAGCCGCGGGACTAGATTAGCGAACATAAGGGAACAATTCTTTTTCGCAAGTTATGCCTTAGTACCGAATGCCCCCGGCCTACTCGGCCTTGCCTTGCGCAGATTATTTTCTAAGTGCTTCTGGAGCGTATTTCTGGAGCGCATCTGGAGAAAATCGCCCGAAATTCAATATTTCTAGATAATCAGCCATCCGGTAGACCATAACCATGGACCTTTACACTTCAGCCATCTACCATGTTCTGTTAAGCCATCAACTGGACTCGGGTGGAGACAACATCTTGTTTTAAATACCATGTCCGGCTTCTAAATGGCTAACACAAAAGATAGTGCACGTATGAATTTAGATTAAAAACCAAATTTCTGTTTGAAAAAGTATTGAACAAAATTTTAAATGTGGTATTTTTGAGGAATACAAAATAAAAATGAGAAAACATAAGATTTGAAAATATTAGTCTTAAAATTAAAATTCAATAATTACAATCAATTTTATCTATACATGAACAGTAAAAAAATAATTATTAAAACTAGATCGAATGTAAAACTGCTATTTTCCCCTTTGAATACTAAATAATAATAATAATTATTATTATTATTATTATTCATGCGAGCTTTCTTAAGAGACAAAAATAAATTAAAGCTATTTTCATTGAAATATTAATTATAAATTCAATTTTCTACAGCGAGTTAATAATAACAATATTAGGAAAATAAGCATCCAATTTTAATTAGAAAACAATAGCTATAGTAAAAGTACTAGAGATTATCAACATATGACATAAAATACTTTTAAAAAAGTTAGAAACTATACGAAAAATTGTTCTGATAATAATTTGTAACTGAAAATCTTAATTCCTTTTAATTATTAACTATAGCAAAATATATTACCAAAAAATAGGTAATCTGGAAGTATTTTTTAAATTAAAGTAAAACGGATATGACGGTAAGGAAAAGACCCAACATCGCAGCACGCTGACGGCAAGAATCGAACTGAGTACGCCAGCTCTTGAATCAAAAGCCGAACGTCCGAGCCAGGCTACCTACGACAGTTTTGTGTTAAACGTTAACTAGTACAGATCTTGTCTCAGATCTACTAGAGATGCCAGAGAGCTGAGTGAAAAGCAAAAGGAATAAGAAATATTATTAAAAGAATGACTAATTAAAACGTATGGGATGAAAATATCCTAAAAGGAAGGATCACGGAATTATTATTATGTGTGTATGAAATCATGGACTGAGATTGAGTGCTGGGTCAATATTTCCCCCTTTAAATTTGTTAGATCAATTGCATCAATTTTGTTCAGGGCAGGTTTATAACAGCTCGGAATACTGTTATGAAAATTGATAATTAATTGAACTAAAATATTACTAAGAACCTACGTATTTTTAAAAAATATGTAACTCGCAGGTTGGATATTCGCTCGCTACTCTCTTAAAAATCTAGAGTGATATTATAACCCTTCCAAAAAGTCACCGCCAACAGATGGCGGCTCTAAAAAAATATTGGTCTTAGTTCTGAAGAAAAAACCTCTAGAAGACTCAATCAAATTAAAATTAAAGTTGATTCATTTGTACGGACGATAAGCAGTAGTCGAAAAACGTGTGTGTTAATAGTGAAACATTATTGAAGATCTGTTCAGTGATAATGGGTTACAATTTATGAAAGCATTTGGAGAGTGTTGGCGGATGAGTGCGCCAACTAGTGGAAAGCAAATCCTTAAATCCGGGTCGGAACATGCCGTCCACCTTGAAATAACATTTCAACATTCATTTACATAAACAACATGTTATACATAGAAATACAAAGAAATATTACACACTTAAAATTTACATACACGCAATCAATGATAATTAAGTATAGTAAATGAAAAGTGATGAAATATTAGTTAAACTTACAAATTGACCTTTAAATTGGTAATAAACACAGTTTTGTTATATTTCTTTTATATATACCATCTGATGTTTTCACAGTTAGAACTCTGACAATATCATCATGACCAGGATGCAATTGAATTACTCTACCCATTTTCCACTTGGTTGGGGGCAGATTGTCATTTTTGATGAGACACAAATCGTTAATTCGAAAGTTCTTAGTTGGTAAGAGCCTTTTCGGTCTTTGTTGTAATGGAGTGAGATACTCTTTATGCCATCGTTTCCAAAACTGTTGTACTAATTTTTGGATATGTTGCCATTTCGTAAGGTAAGAAATATTAGACTCGATGTAATTTGGTTCAGGAATACTTGTTAATGCCCTACCGATAATGAAATGACCGGGCGTTAAGGCTGATAAATCGTTTGGGTCATTTGATAATGCAGTTAAAGGCCTGGAATTAACCTTCTCACTCCGGCGGTACAACAGTTGTACCAAAAAATAAATCTGACTGAAGAACGGCGCTGGTACAAATGCCTTACCAAGGACTTCTTTCCCCTCTTTTGACAGGAAATCCATTCACCCTTCATGGAAGATGGATAAGAGATTCCCGCCTCTAGAAATTCCTTTTCTTATATGCTGGGGGAGAGGCAGGCGTGTTAGTAGATAATTGACTGGGGAGAAAGTGGTAGTCAATTGACCGGCATGGAGCATACAGATTTGCATTTTGTTTGCGGACTTTTGTGGTCAGTGATATTTCCCCCCACCTACCAAACAAAAGGCAAGGCGTGCTCTTCAGCTGGGAAGTAGGGGAATGAAATCTTATAGATTCCGCCGCTTTCTGGGACAAAAATCTTCATGTGTGAGCCGGAGCGAAAAGGTTAAAGCAAGCCTCAATTTGAGTTAAGAATGTTTCAAATCCCACATATGTTAATTTGGTTTCTCTGACAACGCGTTTTAGATGCAATTTTGTTGATTTTATTCCGGCTTCCCATAGTCCACCCATATGTGATGCACCTTGTACATTGAAATGCCATTTAATACCAATGTCAGAAAGAAAATTATTAACCTTTCGGATATAGTTTTCCGCTTTTATGAGTTTTTCAAACTCCAAAAGTTTACGTTTTTCTCCAACAAAGTTGATGCCACAATCACTGCATTTGCCTCTACAAGATATAAATCGTTTAAGAGCTGCAATGAAAGCATTTGCTGATAAATAAGTGACCAATTCAATGTGGATAGCTCTTGTGGTAAAACAAACAGAAAGAGCTATGTATGCCTTATATAATTTGGTGCCTTGGCCTTTATTTGTTTTAATTTGGAAAGGGCCGGCAAAATCTACTCCACATCGTAAAAATGAAGGAGCAGGAGAAATACGAGATGGTGGCAATCACTCATCATTTGATTAGTGATTGAAGCTCGAATTTTACGCATTTTCTGATTAAATGCCTGATACATCTCTACAATCTATGATCCAGTAATGTTCTTGAATACTAGCTTGTACAAGCTGCCGACCAGCATGCAAGAGAATTTAATGAAATTGTCTAACAATGAGATCAGTTAGAATGTGCCTTTTTAGCAGTAAAATAGGATGTTTCTGGCCGTATGGGAGATTTGCATGTCCCAAGCGACCGCCCACCCTGACTCACTAAAAAATGGATTTAATGCTAAAATTTTGCTACTGCAAGATAAGGGTTGCTTTCTTTTTAAAGCATTGATCCCATTATTAAACTCATTAAATTGCACTATTTTGATTAACACACGCATAGCATTAGTTAACTCTCTAGTTTTTAGAAATCCAGTTACCTTATCCTTTGGACATATGCAATTGCTAATGAAGACAACACAAAGCTGTTATACGTCTGAGTTTAAAAAGAGATGAATATTTATGAAATAAATCATTAGCATTAAAGGAATGATTGTCTGTTGTAGTTGACAGTAATGTACAGCATCTTTCTTCTGGAACTGGATCAGCAAGTGAGAGTGCATAATGTTCTGGCTGAAAAGGAAATGGATTATACAGAAAATTTGGACCAAACAGCCAAAATGAAGTAAGTTGTGCTGAAGATGATCAACCCCGGGTACAAGATCAGCCGGATTGATTTTCCCACTGACATGTGGCCACTGAGTTGGAGAAGAGAGGGTTTGGATTTTCCCCACTTTCTTGGCCACGAAGGTGTTCCATCGGTTGGCACAAGATCCTATCCAAGAAAGTACGATTCTCGAATCAGTATAAAATTTAGTTTGTGATATCGGAGTGTTCAACGCTTTACAAGTGAAGTCCATTAATTTGGTTAACAGTAGAGCTCCGCATAACTCTACCTTGGAAGTGAAATGGTTTTGAGAGGAGCAACTTTTGCTTTTGCTATTACGAGCCGAACACTGATGTTGCCAGTATTTGACACTGAGCGACAGTAAATTGCACTCGAGTACGTCCTTTCGGAGGCATCACTGAAGCCATGTAGTTGAAATTTATGGTCTGAATCTGTCAACAAAAAACGTTGAATTTTAATGTCTTTCACAAACACTAGATCTTCAGTGAGTCGTTTCCAGTCACATTCAATGTCTGTAGTATTATTTTCATCCCACTGCAACTGATGTTTCCAAAGTACTTGCAATAGTAATTTGAACTGTATTGTGATGGGGGACAACCATCCAAGAGGGTCAAAAGTCTTGGCTATTGCTGAAAGTAACGCTCGTTTTGTTCCGATGCCCTCCAGAGGGGATTCATTGACTTTGAACAAAAATACATCAGAAACTGGATGCCACAAGATACCTAATGTTTTTACAGTATCATGACTGTCTATATTCAACGAGGCATTCGATGAACGCAGTTCTGATTCAATTGAATTTATCACTTCAGTAGAATTAGAAGCCCATTTTCTTAAAACGAACCCGGCCTTTGACAACCTCTGCACCAGCTGTTGTTGCAATTCTTGTGCTTTGGTAATTGAACTTGCACCAGACATACAGTCGTCCACGTAAAAATCCTCCAGACCTGCTTTTGAAGCTATGGGAAAATTGTCTGATTCCTCTTCTGCTAATTTCTGCAAACATTTTATTGCAAGATATGGCGCTGCTGCTGTGCCATAAGCAATTCTTCTTATTGTGAAATCTTGAACTGGTTCATAAGGCGAGTTACGCCAAAATATTCGCTAAAAGTCTAAGTCTTGCATTACGATTTGACGATACATCATTTGAATAACAGCAGTCATGGCGATTTTGTGCATTCTAAAACGAAGAAGCAATGTTATTAAATCAAATTGTAACTGTGGCCACACCATTAATTTGTCATTGAGTGAGACACCACTGGAAGATTTAACAGAACCGTCAAACACAACCCTGAATTTTTCACCGTTCTTGTTGGGATGATATGGATGATAGAAACTAGATGGTCCACTGGATGATGTGGAAGACAGAAACTGGATTTAGCTGTTACCTCAACATCTTTTTCTGAAATTAATTCCATGTGTCCAAGTTTCAAGTAATCTTACATGAACTTGGGATATTGTTGAGAAAGTGATGGATTTTTGAAAAATCTGAGTTCAATTTGTTGTAGACGATGCACTGCAATGTCTCTAGATGATCCAAGATCATCACTAGTTTCTTTAAATAGAAATCTGACCACGAATCGTCCATCAGACTCAAGCGAAACTGTTTCTGAAAAATGATTTTCACATGCAATTTCTTCTTTCGAATAAGGTTTTTTATCTGAAATTTCTTCTAACTCCCAAAATTTGTCTAACTGATATTCAACTGAGGTACAACAAGCATAGTTTGCTACAATAGTGAGTAGATAGAAAAGACCGGTTCTGCCCCACCGCAGGTGCAGGTGCAGTGTGCAGGTGCTGTGTGCAGGGTGCAGGGAATTTTCCCCTCTTTTCAATGATGCTTAACTGTTGAGCTGTGGGAAAGAGTAAGTATGGATTAGGATTTTTTATCCCTCTGTAAATATTTTTTTCAGAATAGTGGGACTTAGAATTATTTCAAAAATTGTAGGTTTATTTGATAGTTTATGATTTTTATTATATATTTAAGGAGTTTCACTTTTTTTCTTTTAAAGTAATTTTTTTAAGTTAAACATATTTTGCTTTAAAGGTGAGTTACTTTATGATTTTTTTTTTCCTTTCATATCACTTTTTTTAAGAATAGCGCGACTTTTTTTTTCCTTTATAATTTTAAGATAGTGGGAATTCAATTACTAAAATAATAAAATGCTGATTTCCGCACCACTCAAGGAGTACAGCATATGGCGCGCTATCTCCCTTTTGCAAATGCTTGGCGGAGATTCCCTTGAGGCCTATTTTTCCAATACCTTTTTCGTAGAACAGATAATTTTATTAGTATAAACCTCATCTACTGATATTCCAATGACCGTGTGCTAACGTGTTTATGCCATCATTCAATATGTACCTCTTATCATCAAAGGGGCATAGGGCAACCTTGTTTTGTTGCACTGTGTACAACCTATGTTTTTCACTTTGTATTCGTATTTGATTTTCTCTAGTTAATTTATGATTTTTCACACATTCTTTATAGTTTTCATGAGATAATTTCTTTTTTACTACATGATGCGATACACCTTTTGCAGTCTTCTTTTCCATATTTTCTGCTAATATGGAATACATCTTAGGACGCAGTCCAACAAACTCCACTATGGGCTTACCATTTAACTCATCCTTAAAACAACCTATCTTCTTTTTATTGAGCGTGCTGTAGAGAGGATGGTTGATTGGATAGTCTGATGTATCATACACATTAACATCATTTAGCATATCTTCATATATATCTTCAGTTTTTATTTCATACGTTAGCGAATCCGTATCCGTGAATAGCAGAGATGCTTTATCATTATATTTCTTCTTCATATTATTGTAGTGAAAGTCATACATTAAGATTTTACTCAACTCTAAAATCACAAATCATTCATAAATGGGACGATTTAGGATTATAGAATTTTTATAGCGCTCCACAGCAACCAATTCATTATCAAACGTTGTAAATCGTTTGAAAGAAGGCGCTGCTACCAGTTTCTTCACTTTCTTCTCTGTATTTACAAGCTCTACATTAACTCTGTTTCGGAGATTTTCCATATCTTTTCCGTATACCGAATTATTAAGTAACTTGAAGAAATCTTTCTCAAATGTAGATTGGGCTTTTTTACGTTGTTCAGTGTTAAAATTTATGTACGGTTTTAACCATGCTCTCTGTTTGAATGCCATAATTTTATGTATTTTCTTCAATTTTAATCCATGATTTAAGTAAAACTGCAGATTTTTATAATAAGTTATATAATTTCTCTTATCTTTCAAGTTGGGAACTAATTTCGTAGAGCTTTTGAAAGTATTGTACGGTTGAATGTCAAGTGAAAACGGTGAAAGATCTTCAGCTTGGATTTGAATTTTTTCGGGAGCAAGTGGATAATCATTATGTAAATCGTGGAGTTCTTGCGGATATTCTAAATCCACTTCAAATATAAACCCTTCTTCTGAATCATGGGGTAAAGATAAAATCCATTCAAGACTAACATCAGGTGATATCCACTTAAATTTTCCATACGGTAAAGGCTGTGACATAGCCCAGCCGTACAAATTATTTGCATCTAAATATATAATGTAGCTGCTCGGTTGAGATGAATCATAATCTTCCAATTATTTATTGTTTGCACGAGCCAAACGTTTAGTGATCATCGAAATGCCACCACTTATACCTCTCTCTATAACTAAGTGCATATCTACATCTGTAAATAACTCTAACGGTTGATTCACCATCTTTATGCATGCCTGCCACGATAAACCAGGGGAAGTCATCAAATGAGCACAGTCTAACTCATAAAACTCAACACATAGTTTTCGAAAATTTTGAAATACGTCTGCCAGTTGCAAAACATCAGTCTTGACATAAAGATCATGATAATCCCCCATAGTACGCAAATTGAAGGAATTCCATACATTTTGTGCATGTTCATTATCTTGCTTACTGATATCTTCACTGGTCAAACTGTTTCTGAATGCTATTGGCTGTGAAAAACATGTTTCTTCAAACATTTCAAATGACTGAATATAGTCATAAGAATAAATTCCCTTTCTTAATAACAGCTCAACATCACCTTTCGTTATGTTTTCTCTTAATATAATTAATTTATGAGAAGGTAAATTTTGCACCAGCTTTTCTAGGGAAGTACTTAAAAATTGAAAGCTATCAATGAATTGTAAAGATACTTTTATGTTATTAAATTTATTGCTAATGCTAAAAGAAATATATTTTTCTATGTTGGTAGGTATAACGCTTATTTCATATTCCTTAAACTTCCCAAGACTTTGCATTATATGATGTGCATCATAATGCTTCAGATTGTGAAACACCACGGGAATTTTCTTCTGTAATTTATACTTGAGGTTGCACTGACTATGTAATGCACCTCTATACTGGCCGGTGAGATGATCATGATCTCTCACTCGGTCCTTATAAAGCGGTTTCGTGCACAAGTTACACATGCTCGCTCTTTCAAAATTATATCTATCTTGCGATGTCATAACTAGAGGCACATTCAATGTGAGCTTTTCGACAAGCATTTTCTTCTCTTGCAAGATACTTGATAAAAAAATGATCGATTGCTTGCGGCCCTCTGTATATTTGAATAGGTTTAAAAGTTTTCCCGTTAGGTCCCACAATCACATATGCGTATCCACAAGCTTCATGTTGCATAATATGATTGCTGTAAGAAGAATTATTATCTGGTTGACAAGTATCTATCTTCTTAACTATAGCTTCAAAATCAGCATATATGATATATGGTATCGGATGTTGATAGTGCTGATTATTAAACTTCAGTTCTTTGTCATCTTCATTCGGCATTACGATCTTCTGTGCGGCATATTCTGAACAATATTTTAAATGAGCATCTAAAATTTTTTTTTTCGCTAAACCGATGCATGCATCGATAGCAATAAAATCTTTCATGCTGATGATTAGTTAGGTCTCCAAGCAGTCTAGAAAAGCTTCTAATCAAACAATAATGCTGTTTTTCTTCTTCACAGATGTATAGTAAATTTATACAATCTTCATGACTCTGCTTTGATATATACAATGGGAAAATTTCTTCTTCTTCGTATCCTAACACATTAATTTTCAAATCATTTAATTGTTCAATAGTTGAAATTCTCGAAATTGGAACCGGACATGGAATATTTCCCATTTTTAATTTTTCTTCGTGAGGTGCATAATGAGCTATTCTCTCTGGATGATTCTTTCTATCAATATTCAGTTGATGAGCTAAAACACTCGAAACGAAACACTTTTGATCTTCATTCTGTATATTCAGAATAGCTTTCTTCTTTGCTAGCTCAAGAGGTAAAGAAATATAACTACTAGCTGCAAATGGATGATATTTTGCCGTATATAATTCCACATTCTTGATACTTTCTAAAGTCCATCCAGATACAAGTTGTATAAATTCATCGAAAGATCTTTCAATTTTTGCATAAGCCTCTGATAAGTGATCTGTAAGAGTACTTTCTTCTAAATCTAGTAAAGTCTTGCTTCGAAAATGGGAAGTAATGATTTCTTCATCACCATTTGAAGTTGTACGCATCAGTTCTACATTCACTATGATATACCACTTAATGCTTCTTTGCTCATTTAAATCATCTAGAAGCTTCGAAAGAATGCTACTTTTCATTTCTTCTAAGCAAATTTTCAAATTATTACAGCTCTCATTTGTTGGCTGCAATTCATAAGTAGAAAATACATCCAAAGCTTCATTCTGTTTCATACGCTTGTTAGGTAAATTTTCAGAAGATATTCGTTTCTTTTCTTAGTTACTTCTAACTTGCTAGAATGTTTCACCTTCAAATGATGAGTAAAAGATATGGCTTGAGTAAAATGCATCCCACAAGTTTCACAGCTAAGACCAATAGTATTTCAATTATGTATCTTCTTATGACACGACAAATCATAATTTCGATTAAATGTCTTTCCACACACATCACAGGTAAAAGTCTTTTCTCCTTCATGAATTTTCATATGTTGCATTAAATTATCTTTTCTTGTGAATGTTTCCCCACAAGTTTTACAGCTAAGACAAACACTGCTTGAGTCATGTATCTTTTTATGACGCGACAAAGCATAATTTCAATTAAATGACTTTCCACTCATGTCACAGGTAAATAGCTTTTTACTATCATGAATCTTCAAATGTTGTTTAAGGTTATCTCTTCTAGTAAAGGTTTTTCCACACTGGTCGCAGATCTACGGAAGATCCAAAAATGCGACGCGTTAGAATAATTCTGCACCAATATAATACTTTTTAAATTTATACCCCCCAATACATTATAATAAACCTAACAGAAAAATATAAGTATACCATAACATTAACTATAATGATTTGTTAAATGCAGCAAAAACACTTATTTTTATCCAAGCACAAACTTACCAAAACCTTTTTTTAAAACTAATTCTGTTAAATATATAATATTTTTAAAATAAACACACATAAATACTGTTAATGCACAAGTGTACTACACTAAACATTAAGCATAGCACTTTTTAATTTTTTTAATTCCTTCATTAAATAAATAAAATAAATAAATAAATAAATAAACATGTAAAAATATTGGTATTATACAACAATAAAATCATAAGCAATTTTTTATTTTTAAATTTTTAAAATTCTTCATTGAATAAAAATATTGATATTACACAACACTAAAATCATAAGCATTTTTTAAATTTATTTTAAATTTCTTCATTGAATAAAAATAAATAAACATATAAAAATATAGTGTACCACTCTAAAATCATACGCATTTTCTTAAATTTTTAAATTCCTTCATTGAATAAAATTATTGATATTGCACAACACTAAAATCATAAACATTTTTTTAAAATATTAAATTTCTTCATTGAATAAAATATAAATTAACATTTAAAAATATAGTGTACCACACTAAACATTAAAAATATTATTTAGTTAATTTTGAATTCCTTCACTGAAAAAATATTGATATTACACAGCACTAAACTCATAAACATACTTTTTAATTTTAAACTGCTTATGGAATGAAAAATGAAATAAATAAATAAGCATATAAAAATATTGCATAAGTGCACCATACACTAAAATTCATAAACACTTTTACAATTTTTAATTTTAAAACCCATTGATTGAATGAAAAAATAAATCACGCATATATATTCCAAAAATTTAATTTTAAACCCGGCTATTGAATAGAAAAAGCACAAATATATCAAAAAGACATTTTGAAGTTTAATCTCTATTATAGAATAACAATACAGCATGCTAAATTTAATGAAATGTATAAATACACAACTATTAACAATCCCCCACTATCTGCTAAAACTCAAAAGAAAACAATCCATATAAAAATAATTTATGAAATAATCTGACATTTGACGTATCCCTTGCGCCTACTTCTGTTCGTGGAATGGCGGACGAAACCCCTGGTTGAGAATTAAAAGCACTACTGCGACAATCTATGACTCTATCGAGCTCCACTATCGGGACTCCCAAGTCGATGAACTTTAATTGAAAAAAAAAACTATTAAACAATACAGAACACTAAATCTATTTACTGTTATGCAGAAAACATTGAAATAAACAAAGCATGCACTATGTTAAATAATTATTACTATATTCGAAAGAACCTGTAGTGAAGATTAATTAATCTAAGTATGAAGTATACACTCAATAATTACTGCAGTATTTACGGCACTAAAACAAAGCTAATACACGATTATATAATCTACATGTAAATTACACTCGTCAATTACTGTTAAAAACTGAATGGGTGATTAAAAATACTTTATTAAAAATATTCTATCATCACATAAACATGCTTTATACTTGATAATTAGTGTCATAAACAAATTAAAGCTATGTTACATTAATCAATTTGTATTCACTTTGTATCATTAGCACCGGATGACTGAAACAACTCTTCTTATCAGTACTATGAAACAAGACTGATAAGCTTTCGTACTGATAAGAAGAGTTTGAATAAGATATACTGATAGTGAATCATCCGGTGACTGAAACAAGGTGAAATCCGGTGACAACAACGGTACTATGAAACAAGACTGATAAGCTTTTGCACACGACACTCTGGTACGATAAGCGATAAGGGATGATAACCAGATGACTTTCGTCATTTCAAGTTCAGCTTTCACACAGATAGGTCGTATATTTCAGTGCTCTGACATTGTGCCTTGTTTCAAGATATATTTATCTGTTGGAATACGCCATAGTTTGAAGAATGAATTTAAACACTCAGGAAACTTCCAACTTCTCTAATGAAGAAGTAAGTAATTTTTTTTATTTAATATATTTTATAATTAGCTTATTTTAATTGTAAAATTAAGATGTTTTTGGAAATTTGGATTGACTGTGTCTCGCTTTGTTAAAAATTAATTTTTTAAAGTTATGTATCATAGAAATATCTTAAAGATTAAAAAACATATTTTTCATTCATGTGAGGAATATTGCTTACAGTAATTAATGAATAGAAAATGATTCTAAATTATTTTAGATTACTAATGCAGTTCAGTTTGTACTCTAAATATTAAATACATTGCATGATCGTTAAAGCTTAGATTCTCCGTGTATAAAATGCTTCCTTATTAGATTATTTTTAACTGTGAATATGACTTGTGATATGTTTAGCAACAAATAGATTTAGTTTTCAGGATCGCGTGGTGAATAGTGCTAATGATACAAAGTGAATACAATTGATTAATGTAACATAGCTTTAATTTGTTTATGACACTAATTATCAAGTATAAGGCATGTTTATGTGATCATAGAATATTTTTAATAAAGTATTTTTAATCACCCATTCAGTTTTTAACAGTAATTGACGAGTGTAATTTACATGTAGATTATATAATCGTGTATTAGCTTTGTTTTAGTGCCGTAAATATTGCAGTAATTATTGAGTGTATACTTCATACTTAGATTAATTAATCTTCACTACAGGTTCTTTCGAATATAGTAATAATTATTTAACATAGTGCATGCTTTGTTTATTTCAAAGTTTTCTGCATAACAGTAAATAGATTTAGTGTTCTGTATTGTTTAATAGTTTTTTTTTTTCAATTAAAGTTCATCGACTTCGGAGTCCCGATAGAGGAGCTCGATAGTGTCATAGATTGTCGCAGTAGTGCTTTTAATTCTCAACCAGGGGTTTCGTCCGCCATTCCACGAACAGAAGCAGGCGCAAGGGATACGTCAAATGTAAGTTTATTTCATAAATTATTTTTATATGGATTGTTTTCTTTTGAGTTTTAGCAGATAGTGGGGGATTGTTAATAGTTGTGTATTTATACATTTCAGTAAATTTAGCATGCTGTATTGTTATTCTATAATACAGATTAAACTTGAAAATGTCTTTTTGATATATTTATGCTTTTTCTATTCAATAGCCGGGTTTTAAATTAAATTTTTGGAATATATATGCGTGATTTATTTTTTCATTCAATCAAGGGTTTTAAAATTAAAAATTGTAAAAGTGTTTATGAATTTTAGTGTATGGTGCACTTATGCAATATTTTTTATATGCTTATTTATTTATTTCATTTTTCATTCCATAAGGAGTTTAAAATTAAAAAGTATGTTTATGAGTTTAGTGCTGTGTAATATCAATATTTTTTTACAGTGAAGGAATTCAAAATTTAACAAAATAATATTTTTAATGTTTAGTGTGGTACACTATATTTTTAAATGTTAATTTATATTTTATTCAATGAAGAGATTTAATATTTTAAAAAATTGTTTATGATTTTAGTGTTGTGCAATATCAATAATTTTATTCAATGAAGGAATTTAAAAATTTAAGAAAATGCGTATGATTTTAGTGTGGTACACTATATTTTTATATGTTTATTTATTTTTATTCAATGAAGAAATTGAAAATAAATTTAAAAAATGCTTATGATTTTAGTGTTGTGTAATATCAATATTTTTATTCAATGAAGAATTTTAAAAATTTAAAAATAAAAAATTGCTTATGATTTTATTGTTGTATAACACCAATATTTTTATATGTTTATTTATTTATTTTTTTTATTTAATGAAGGAATTAAAAAAAAATTAAAAAGTGCTATGCTTAATGTTTAGTGTAGTACACTTGTGCATTAACAGTATTTATGTGTGTTTATTTTAAAAATATTGTATATTTAACAGAATGAGTAAAAAAAAAATGGTTTTGGTAAGTTTGTGCTTGGTTAAAAATATGCGTTTTTGCTGCATTTAACAAATCATTATAATTAAGGTTATGAT
This sequence comes from Cheiracanthium punctorium, assembly GCA_038373885.1. Lineage (NCBI taxonomy): Eukaryota > Metazoa > Arthropoda > Arachnida > Araneae > Cheiracanthiidae > Cheiracanthium > Cheiracanthium punctorium. The sequence continues at coordinate 39,271 of JAWZYV010015776.1, forward strand.
ATACTTATATTTTTCTGTTAAGTTTATTGTAATGTATTGGGGGGGGGTATAAATTTAAAAAGTAGTATTTGGGGCAGAATTATTCTAACGCGTCTCATTTTTGGATCTTCCGTAGATCTGCGACCAGTGTGGAAAAACCTTTACTAGAAGAGATAACCTTAAACAACATTTGAAGATTCATGATAGTAAAAAGCTATTTACCTGTGACATGAGTGGAAAGTCATTTAATTGAAATTATGCTTTGTCGCGTCATAAAAAGATACATGACTCAAGCAGTGTTTGATCTTAGCTGTAAAACTTGTGGGGAAACATTCACAGGAAAAGATAATTTAATGCAACATATGAAAATTCATGAAGGAGAAAAGACTTTTACCTGTGATGTGTGTGGAAAGATATTTAATCGAAATTATGATTTGTCGTGTCATATGAAGATACATAAATTAAATACTATTGGTCTTAGCTGTGAAACTTGTGGGATGCATTTTACTCAAACCAGATCTTTAACTCATCATTTGAAAATGTGAATCATTTGTGAAACATTCTAGCAAGTTAGGAGTAACTAAGAAAATAAAACGAATATCTTCTGAAAATTTACCTAACAAGCGTATCAAACAGAATAAAGCTTTGAATGTATTTTCTACTTATGAATTGCAGCCAGCAAATGAGACCTGTAATGATTTGAAAATTTGCTTAGAAGAAATGAAAAGTAGCATTCTTTCGAAGCTTCTAGATGATATAAATGAGCAAAGAAGCATTAAGTGGTATATCATAGTGAATGTAGAACTGATGCGTACAACTTCAAATGGTGATGAAGAAATCATTACTTCCCATTTTCGAAGCTAGACTTAACTAGATTTAGAAGAAAGTACTCTTACAGATCACTTATCAGAGGCTTATGCAAAAATTGAAAGATCTTTCGATGAATTTATACAACTTGGATCTGGATGGACTTTAGAAAGTATCAAGAATGTGGAATTATATACGGCAAAATATCATCCATTTGCAGCTAGTAGTTATATTTCTTTACCTCTTGAGCTAGCAAAGAAGAAAGCTATGCTGAATATACAGAATGAAGATCAAAAGTGTTTCGTTTCGAGTGTTTTAGCTCATCAACTGAATATTGATAGAAAGAATCATCCAGAGAGAATAGCTCATTATGCACCTCACGAAGAAAAATTAAAAATGGGAAATATTCCATGTCCGGTTCCAATTTCGAGAATTTCAACTATTGAACAATTAAATGATTTGAGAATTAATGTGTTCGGATACGAAGAAGAAGAAATTTTCCCATTGTATATATCAAAGCAGAGTCATGAAGATTGTATAAATTTACTATACATCTGTGAAGAAGAAAAACAGCATTATTGTTTGATTAGAAGCTTTTCTAGACTGCTTGGAGACCTAACTAATCATCAGCATGAAAGATTTTATTGCTATCGATGTATGCATCGGTTTAGGGAAAAAAGAATTTTAGATGCTCATTTAAAATATTGTTCAGAATATGCCGCACAGAAGATCGTAATGCCGAATGAAGATGACAAGGAACTGAAGTTAAATAATCAGCACTATCAACATCCGATACCATATATCATATATGCTGATTTTGAAGCTATAGTTAAGTAGATAGATACTTGTCAACCAGATAATAATTCTTCTTACAGCAATCATATTATGCAACATGAAGCTTGTGGATACGCATATGTGATTGTGGGACCTAACGGGAATACCTTTAAACCTATTCAAGTATACAGAGGGCCGCAAGCGATCGATCATTTTTTATCAAGCATCTTGCAAGAGAAAAAAATGCTTGCCGAAAAGCTCACATTGAATGTGCCTCTAGTTATGACATCGCAAGATAGATATAATTTTGAAAGAGCGAGCATGTGTAACTTGTGCACGAAACCGCTTTATAAGGACCGAGTGAGAGATCATGATCATCTCACCGGCCAGTATAGAGATGCATTACATAGTCAGTGCAACCTCAAGTATAAATTACAGAAGAAAATTCCCGTGGTGTTTCACAATCTGAAGCATTATGATGCACATCATATAATGCAAAGTCTTGGGAAGTTTAAGGAATATGAAATAAGCGTTATACCTACCAACATAGAAAAATATATTTCTTTTAGCATTAGCAGCAAATTTAATAACATAAAAGTATCTTTACAATTCATTGATAGCTTTCAATTTTTAAGTACTTCCCTAGAAAAGCTGGTGCAAAATTTACCTTCTCATAAATTCAATACATTAAGAGAAAACATAACGAAAAGTGATGTTGAGCTGTTATTAAGAAAGGGAATTTATCCTTATGACTATATTCAGTCATTTGAAATGTTTGAAGAAACATGTTTTTCACAGCCAATAGCATTCAGAAACAGTTTGACCAGTGAAGATATCAGTAAGCAAGATTATGAACATGCACAAAATGTATGGAATTCCTTCAATTTGCGTACTATGAGGGATTATCATGATCTTTATGTCAAGACTGATGTTTTGCAACTGGCAGACGTATTTGAAAATTTTCGAAAACTATGTTTTGAATTTTATGAGTTAGACTGTGCTCATTTGATGACTTCCCCTGGTTTATCGTGGCAGGCATGCATAAAGTTGGTGAATGAACCGTTAGAGTTATTTACAGATGTAGATATGCACTTATTTATAGCGGTATACGTGGTGGCATTTCGATGATCACTAAACGTTTGCCTCGTGCAAACAATAAATACCTAGAAGATTATGATTCATCTCAACCGAGCAGCTACATTATATATTTAGATGCAAATAATTTGTACGGCTGGGCTATGTCACAGCCTTTACCGTATGGAAAATTTAAGTGGATATCACCTGATGTTAGTCTTGAATGGATTTTATCTATACCCTATGATTCAGAAGAAGGGTTTATATTTGAAGTGGATTTAGAATATCTGCAAGAACTCCACGATTTACATAATGATTATCCACTTGCTCCCGAAAAAATTCGAATCCAAGCTGAAGATCTTTCACCGTTTTCACTTGACATTCAACCGTACAATACTTTCAAAAGCTCTACGAAACTAGTTCCCAACTTGAAAGATAAGAGAAATTATATAACTTATTATAAAAATCTGCAGTTTTACTTAAATCATGGATTAAAATTGAAGAAAATACATAAAATTATGGCATTCAAACAGAGAGCATGGTTAAAACCGTACATAAATTTTAACACTGAACAACGTAAAAAAGCCCAATCTACATTTGAGAAAGATTTCTTCAAGTTACTTAATAATTCAGTATACGGAAAAGCTATGGAAAATCTCCGAAACAGAGTTAATGTAGAGCTTGTAAATATAGAGAAGAAAGCGAAGAAACTGGTAGCAGCGCCTTCTTTCAAACGATTCACAACGTTTGATAATGAATTGGTTGCTGTGGAGCGCTATAAAAATTCTATAATCCTAAATCGTCCCATTTATGTAGGATTTGTGATTTTAGAGTTGAGTAAAATCTTAATGTATGACTTTCACTACAATAATATAAAGAAGAAATATAATGATAAAGCATCTCTGCTATTCACGGATACGGATTCGCTAACGTATGAAATAGAAACTGAAGATATATATGAAGATATGCTAAATGAAGTTAATGTGTATGATACATCAGACTATCCAATCAACCATCCTCTCTACAGCACGCTCAATAAAAAGAAGATAGGTTGTTTTAAGGAGAGTTAAATGATGAGCCCATAGTGGAGTTTGTTGGACTGCGTCCTAAGATGTATTCCATATTAGCAGAAAATATGGAGAAGACTGCAAAAGGTGTATCGCGTCATGTAGTGAAAAAGAAATTATCTCATGAAAACTATAGAGAATGTGTGAAAAATCATAAATTAACTAGAGAAAATCAAATACGAATACAAAGTGAAAAACATAGGTTGTACACAGTGCAACAAAACAAGGTTGCCCTATGCCCCTTTGATGATAAGAGGCACATATTGAATGATGGCATAAACACGTTAGCATACGGTCATTGTAAAATCAGTAGACGAGGTTTATACTAATAAAATTATCTGTTCTACGAAAAATGCATTGGAAAAATAGGCCTCAAGGGGAATCTCCGCCAAGCATTTGCTAAAAGGGAGATAACGCGCCATATGCTGTACTCCTTGAGTAGTGCGGAAATCAGCATTTTATTATTTTAGTAACTGAATTCCCACTATCTTAAAGTTATAAAGGAAAAAAAAAAGTTGCGCTATTCTTAAAAAAAGTGATATAAAAGGAAAAAAAAATCATAAAGTAACTCACCTTTAAAGCAAAATATGTTTAACCTTAAAAAAATTACTTTAAAAGAAAAAAGTGAAACTCCTTAAATATATAATAAAAATAATAACCTATCAAATAAACCTACAATTTTTGAAATAATTCTAAATCCCACTATTCTGAAAAAAATATTTACAGAAATATATTATAAATATTTCTATCTACTATAGTGTCTATTGCAGTTTCTGTTTTTCTCAGAATAACCCATCCGAAAATTGACGATTGTGGTCAATGACTGTCCAAGAGCCTTGAATTATATTTCAAGCACGATTTCTCCCTATATATCTGCACGTAGGAGACTATCTACTTGCCCTGGTTGCAGGCAGTTAGCATCCGCTAATTTTAAATGCTTAAATTTGTCCAAAGCTGACGCATCAACTCGAAATTAAGGAAGGTCACGGTTATTTTTAGGTATAATTAATGCATCGACAGTTAGGCTTGGATTTTTATAAAGCAATGGTGTTATTTGTAACTGTACAGAGCTCGAGACCCCACCTAAATTTCGAAAACTTAAGCCATCTACACTGATGTTTACTCTGCTACGTTTTAATTGCAATAAATTGATACAACTTTCTCTGATAAATGAACCCTGGCTCCCTGAGTTAATGAGAATCCTGCATTTTTGTAAAGTGCCATTACTATCTTTTACTTGTACAATTGCCGTGGCAATAGAACCTCTTGATTGGCAGTTATAGTTGCGTTATTGCTACTTATACTAGACATTTCACTTTCTGTGTGCTTTTTTGGTTTGGTGCCATCACTATTTTGGGAACATAGAATTGTGTTATGTGGTTTATTACAATTTTTGCACATGTGTGCACGACATTTAGAAATAGAATGCGTTTTGTTTTCCTTTAAACAATTAGCGCACAATTGATTTTCTTTACTACATCCCATTTTTCCTTCATCGGAAGGTTTAAAAACTTATCGCAACTCTACAATCGAAAGTGTGAATCACATCGACAGCAAGCGCATAATTTAGAAGCAATCTGAGCTGCGAATGAATATTTGTTTTGCTGTTTAGAGGGACAGCTTTGCTGACTTACTTTCTCTCGGGACTTAACAAGGGAGAAATGTCCGCTAGATCTGATTGGAATGAATTCTTTAAATTCTGAGAAAGAGCAGATGCTTTTGCGCTGCTCTAACGTCCAAATACGAAGCGTTCATTATCCGATTTGTTCTTTAACAGAAAAATAATTATCGTATCCCAATGTTCAACAGGCTGTTTTAGGATTTTCAATGTGTCAATGCAAGGGCGTAGCCAGGATTTTCATTAGGGGGGGGCAGGACATGGAGTCTAACCGGAGAATGCCCGGTTGTCATAATCAGACCCTATGACTAGCTCATTTTAGGGGGGGCAGCTGCCCCACCCTGCCCCTCGCTGGCTACGCCCATGTGTCAATGCACTGTTGTGTAGTGTCTATTAATTTCCGTAAACCTGAAACGGATTCTTGTTTCAGAGCAGGTTGTGAAATTAATTTATTTTATGCCGCGTTTACAATTTCTGATTCATTTTCAAAACGATCTGTTAGTATTTTCCAAACTATTTCATAATTGTCGTCTGAAATCTGAATTGCCTGCAATCATGGGTGCCGGCAGAATAGGGCAAGGGGGGCAATGCCGCCCCTGGATTTTTGTACGCAGTGTTTTTCCTTGGTTTTTTGCTCTTTCCAACATGGTAACCATGCGTTAAAGTAGTCTTTGCCCCTCCTTGAGTAGTCTTCCCCCTGGAGTAGTCTTTGCCCCCCCCCCTGGGAAATATTCTGCCGGCACCCATGCCTGCAATAAAGTTGCAGCTTCACCTTTTACGGAAAGTTTTAGATATTGTAATTTTTCACTATCACTTAAACTATCGTTATATCATACACTAGCTAAAAATAAGTCGCGAAATGAAATCCAATCTATATAATTTGAAGTAAATGCAGGCAATTCCACGCGAGGAAGTTTCAAACTACTTATATTAGTGCTTACGGTATTAGTTTGTTCTGCTTTATTTTTCACGTCATTATTTAAAAGTTTTCTTGATTCATCTTTCAAAGTAATTTTTAATACATCTAATTTTGAAAACAATTCGTGTATTTCGTTTTCATACTTATCAAATTCTGCGTCTGAACATGTTTTAAGAATATCATTATTCAAATTGTTTATTTCAATACCTAATGAATTAACATCATTTTCATACACTTCAATGACAGAAATTGAAATTGTTTCATTTTCTAAGCTTTTAACTTGCGTAATTAATCGAGTTAGCTTACCTTTCACTATTTTATTTTGTTCAAGGTGTGGCTCCATTGCGCATCTGCGACCTTCCCATTCCAAGCGACACTTTTGTTTTAGTTTAGCTTCGTTTTTGTTTTTTTGCGAATTATGAGTGAGAACTTTCTTTATCCATAATATTGTATTTAAGCTGGGTGTTGCTATTTGTTCCGGCTCGACGGACCATGTACGGACGATAAGCAGTAGTCGAGAAACGTGTGTGTTAATAGTGAAAATTTATTAAAGATCTGTTCAGTGATAATGGGTTACAGTTTTTGAAAGCATTTGGCGAGTGTTGGCGGTTGAGTGCGCCAACTTGTGGAAAGCCAAGTGGAAAGCAAATCTTTAAATCCGGTTCGGAACATAATTAAAATTGGGTTAATTTATTAAAGTTGGATAAATTTATTAAAACAGGGTTGATTTATTAAAATCTGGTTAATCACACTCGCTCATTAAGGTTATGAATCACCTGTTACATGTTCCGCATTATCTGATAAAATAAAAGTCTACCCCATAATCTGATAAGATAAAACCTACCCTTCACCTCATCAATGAATGTGACTCACTCACGGTCTTCCCTGTACGTATCCCGTGCCCCGAGTTTCAGAATTCTCCTTTCTTCCTACTTACAAGTAACATTTAATAGGAAGAAAGCGTTTGTGCTTGTGTAAATGTCACCTTTTCACAGGGGGTTGTACTGTACTGACCTAGGGGGAAATGATATGAAATTTTTGAAAGATCAGATTTTTTTAATCTTTAATTTAAGATGGAGTGTTCCATACTTATAAGTACTCCAAATGGATGTTTTGTTGCATGTACATTGCTTCATTAGCCGTTTTTACTCATATCGAGCAATATCACCAAAAGTTCAAAACTCTAGCAATCATTAAGTGCAGTTAGGAAAAAAAAACAGCTGCTATCTACGGCGGTTCTGAAATCGTGATGAAGACATTCGTAATCTCACTTGAAATTTAAAAGTGAATTACAGCTTCTACTGAAAACTAAGAGGTTGATTCTAGTAACTTACGGCTCACGAAGGCTTGTTTTTATAAGGGGAAGGACAATTTCCATACTAATCAGAGTTTCAGAAATTACAGAATTATTTCCTGGCTGATGTAACTTTTTTCATTACTGTCTGTAAACACAACTAGGTTTATAAGTAATTCTTAAACTCGTGACATCAAAATGACGTCAATCTCATTTGCTACAGCTAGTTTTACTTAAAAGAAATCTCATATTAGTCACTTTCTACTCAATAGAGTATTGGAGAAATACAGGGAGTGTCACAATTCCCTGCCGTGTTTGAAAGGCTTATTAAAAATATATTTCCAATACACCAACAACGTTTACGTTACTGGAGAAAGAAACGTGGCAAGCTTTTTTTCCTCAAATAATGAGCTTCGTCGTCGTTGGATTGGACGAGGTTCGGTCGAGGAGAATCGCTTCCTTCCGTGGTCATCTAGCTCGCCAGACCTAACTCCATGGAATTTTTTTTTATAGGGTTACATAAAAGATCGTGTGTTCGAGTTTAGTATGCCACGTGATTTACACGATTTACGCCAAAGGATCACAATCGCATTCGCCGATTGTGACATGCTAAAGCGAGTGAGGGAAGAACTGACTTTAGACTTGATATCTGCCGCATCAGAAAAAGTTCACGTATTGACCATTTGTGAAACCAAACTTGTAAAGTTTCTTTCTTAAGTAAAGTCAATTTTGTTGCTGTATTAGATAATTAATGTGTGATTACGAATGTGGATTTGTATTTGTATACCAAACAGACAAACTTTCACGTTCATACATCTGGTAATACTAATTAATCAGGAGCATATAAGTATTTAAAATGTCACAACGTCTGTCAAAGAATATATTGTAAGAGTAATTTAAGGAAAGCAGACGGGAGTTCAATGGGAAAAGGAGCAAGCGCTAGGATAAATCCCACTGTAAATGTTTCGATGTCTTATTATCTATATAGGTATATTTTTCGGCCAGTACTTGGAAAGATGACGGAAAACGAAATTTTTATAATTTATATTCTGTTGTTTCCTTTAAAAAAATGAAAACTGGAAATTCTAATCTGTAAGCATTTCATTTTATTATTATTTTTTTAATTTAGGGGCCTTTCTTCAACCGGATGGCCCTCTCAAACTGCGGGGGGCTTAGGGGCTTACAGTACGCCCCTGGTTCCAGGGATACATTGGCAGTTAAGTTATAAGTCCTTAATTTTTTTTCTTACGTTTGGGAAAAAGAGTATCAGTCATGAATTATTCATTGGATTTGATGTCATCTATTTCTTTTAAATAGAATGTTAATTCCGATAGTTTATGCCTGAGCATGGCACAATGGTTAAGTCACTGAAAATGGTAGACGGCAGAAGTGTGAAGGTCCCTGTTTCGGGTCCCATTGCGCAGCTGTCGATCTAACGGTTTGGAGTTTTGCTAGGTTTTCTCCAGATGTAACGTGAATACGCGTTAGAACACTTAGACAGTCCTCTGTGGCGGCGCGAGATCACCTCCGCGCACACAACACCCGGCAATTGAAGGCCGGTCGAAGGGGGACCTTTTGGCCGAGCCGGATTGCACCTCATTTTACCACCCATAAGTCTCTGGGTTCAAATCCAGCTCTCACCACACGCTCTCCCTACACTGATGACCCGGGCAACGAACACGCATTCTCCTTCTCGCCTACAGCAACAGATGGCGCCAGCACCGCCCTCTTCCATCTCTCGCTCGGCTCTTTCAAAGTCCGCAACGAGGGGCAGCGACCTCACCAAAGTCCACAACGAGTGGTAGCGACCTCACAACGTCCACAACGAGTGGCAGCGTTCCATAACGCTTGGAACATCGTCGTCAGCCTCCGACTGACTCTCTAGGGGGGGAGTAGTGTCGCGGTACGAGCCCAGCAAGCGCACACACGTTTAAATTACGTATTCCCGATGTCGAAATGTCGAAAATAGGTCGAGGAAAAATTAAAGCAAAAAATAGCTTCTAAAAGAGATCTAACGTACATTGTATTGTCGACGTTATAAAGAGCCGTTATACTTTGGTCAGGAAGACGGCTGATCTTCGACTGCTATGTTGGTCACCCTCACTATGTCTATGTTCCGTCAATACATCGCCGATTTACCGCTCATGGCTCCGGCGGTCTGAGAAACCCCCCAGCCAGCCAAGAAGAAACAGATGGAGCATCGAGAAATTTTTTCAGCTTAGTTAATAGTCAGTTGAACGTCGAATAAACAGTGCAGGGGAGACAGAATTACATTGGTCCTTTCGCACGACCTTTCCTTTGACCTGTCCACCCCAACCGTTTTCTCAGGAACGCTGTCGTCACGCCACAGATGCTTTTTTTTTCTTTTTTTGTGTGTGTATTCGTTCGTGGTTCGCGTGGCTCGTACTTTGTAGTTTTTTTATGCAAGGGCAGATCTAGCTCCATTTTCAGCGCGTGGTCAATGGCTGAGCTCAGCTGCGCTACTCAGAAGAGTAAAATTTGGACAATTTTAACTATTAAAGTGAATATTTTTCAAGAATCTCTTGGAATATTTTTCAAGTTCAATGCTAACACGATTTATCGTTAGCTTGGCATATTAAAAAGTTTGTCTCACTCTCTTAAATTGTGTTGGCCGGTGATGTTATTAACCCTTTGCGGACGACCGCCGAGTTTCGCGGAAGTTACACTGGGGACGAAAAGCACCGCTGCGCGAATGACCCTGGAGGA
>JAWZYV010015777.1:0-68663 GCA_038373885.1 Cheiracanthium punctorium
AATAAAAATAAAAATTTAATTTAAATATCAGTTCCTATATTAAACGCGGAATGTGTGTGTGTATGTCCGAGCGATCTCAAAAACCGCTCTAAGGATTCTTCTTAGATTTCAACTTGAGAGATTTTTGGGCCCCTGAAACGATTGAGCTAGGTCACATGACTGAAAAAACTCTAAAACGCTCAAAATATAAAATTTTAAATTTTAGCACAGTAGCGTCATCTATTGATAATTTGAGAAACACAGTGGATGCAATCTTCGTAAAAATGACGTTCAAATAAGTTTGGGGCGGATTAAAGAATAGATGTAAACGATATATAATATAATCGGAAATTAATTTCGCAAAGAAACAAAATAAATGGAACTTGATATCCAGTACACAGACAAATAAATATTTTAATAACTAGATCTAATACACCTTTCATCTACATAAGTTTTTTTAGAATAAAAAAGTTATTTTTATTTCAAATTGTCGTCCTGGCAACCAGCGAAAGAAAAAGAGAAAACCACCCCGTTGCCATTCCCCGCAAGCACTTTGATGGAATATCTATATAAATAAAATTAGACTTTTGTCTGTACATTTCTTGGAATTAAAAAATTTTGCGATTTCTATCCGTTTCAAGCACCCGGGAATCCGATGCGACCCTCAAAAAAAAGTTTGTCTGTCTGTCATTCTGTCATTCTGTCAGTGACGCTTTTTTTGTTCAAGCATCACGTAAAAACGACTGAAGCGAATAATATGAAATTGGTGTCATGATAGGTGGTCATTCAACTTAAAACATAGGCGTCGAATTTTTAAAAAATCTTGATTGGATTTTGAGATTTTGCGAAAATCCTTTCAAACTGCGTAAATTTGTGTTCAAGCATCACGTAAAAACGACTGAAGCGAATGATATGAAATTGGGTGTCATGATAGGTGGTCACTCAACTTAAAACATAGGCGTCCAATTTTTAAAAAATCTTGATTGGATTTTGAGATTTTGCGAAAATCCTTTCAAACTGCGTAAATTCGTGTTCGAGCATCACGTAAAAACGACTGATGCGATTGAAATGAAATTTATTGTCATGATAGGTGCTCACTCAACTTAAAAAATAGGCGTCGAATTTTAAAAAAAATCTTGATTAGATTTTGAGATTTTGCGAAAATCATTTCAAACTGCGTAAATTTGTGTTCGCACATCACGTAATAACTGCTAAGGTGAAAAAATGATATTTGGTGAAATGATAGGTGGTCACTCAACTTAAACTATTAGCATCTAATTAAAAAAAATCGATCAGATTTCGAGATTTTGCGAAAATCGTTTAAAACTGAGTGAATCTTTGTTCACGCATTACGTAATAACGACTAAAGCGAATGATATGAAATTTGGTCGGTCACATGATAGATGGTTTCTCAACATAAACTATAGGTGTCCAATTTTTTAAACAGTTTTATTAGATTTTGAGATTTTGTGAAAATTCTCTCAAAATACGTTTATATTTCTTCAAACGTCACGTAATAACGAATAATACGAATGATACGAAATTTAGTGATATGATAGGTAGTTGCTAATCTTAATTTATAGGCGTTGAATTTTTAAAATATTTTGATTACATTTTGAGATTTTGCGAAAATTGCTTTAAAATTCTGAAATTTTGTTCCAGCATCACGAAATAAAGACTGCAGCGAATGAAACGAAATTTGGTGGCATGATAGGTTGTCACTCAACTTAAATTCTGGGCTTCCAATTTTTCAAAAATATTGATTAGATTTTGAGATTTTGCGAAAATTATTTCAATATGCGTAAATATTCGTTCGCGCATCACATAGTTACGACTAAAGCGAATGAAATGATTACTATACTCTCTAACCTGTAATATTTTAACAATACATAAAAATTATAACTTCGCTTTCTTTACTTTGGCAACATACTACATCCATTCTGTGTACTCCTTCAATGCTGACGAAAGTTCTTGCTTTTTGGAAATTTGCATTCAGTACTAACCCGTCAAGGAGAGGTACTTCAGCTAGTACTTAAATAATTTAATTATTCTTGATTCATAGTTATTAATACAAACTATTCGTAAATCTTATGTCAAAAATTGCCTGAATTTATTCTTCTTTTTTGTAACTAACGTAAAGCTAAATGTGTTTTTGCGTAAATATTAAAACTATAAATATTTTTCATGTATTTTATTGATCCATATGATGCGAATTTCAAAAGTGGATAAAAGTTTCAGCTTAGCCGAATAATTTAAATGAAAATGACACCCTTTTCAATGATACACAGAAAGAAAGAAGATCCTGTGACGTAACATTAAAATTCCGAGTTTTTTTTTTTTTTTTTTTTATAACGGCACTAGGTTGAATTCTACTTTAACTGCCTTATTCGTTGACGATAAATATTTAAATGTAGTTACCCTGACGATTTTTTTTATGGGACAACCGTTTATAATGAACCGATCTTTGAAACTCCGATGAAAAAATTTACAATGATACGATCGATTCCTAAATTGGGCTCGCAACCGAAATTCAAATTAATTTTGCAGGTGATCAGCCATCAGTTTAGTTTTCATACACTGTAGTTGATGATTTATTTATTCTAACTTATTATTAACTCATTTATTTTATCATCGTATGGACAACCTTTGAAGAGTTGCGGGCAGAACTTTACGATGTTAGCGAACTCCTGGGCCTGACTTCAGGATGTAGAAAACATAAAAAACCATTTTATCTTTCAAAAAAAAGTTAAACTGGGTAGTAATTTAGAAAAACTATCATAAATGAATTGGAATCGTAATTTTCCCTCCAAAGCCTGATAACCGTGACTTCAATATGAGGTCAATGTCACTTGCAATCCATAATTCGGACACTCAAATGATAAGCATTTTTTATTCTCTTAAATGAAATGGAGCTGAAAATAGCAAAAAATCGCTTAAAAATCAGGGAACGGGTGAATTTTCAGATTTTTTCTATATATATATATATATTACATAATTATGAAAATTTTCAGGCCGATCGCACCAACGAACAGTGTAAATTTTACGTTATTAGACAATACTCTTTTAATCTGTTTGTATTAATGATGGTAAAAGTTTTGTTTTTGAGTGGTTGAACTGGAATTGTGACAGAGTCAGGGATCAGCGTAACCATATAGTAGGTTACGATGTATTTTTGGATTTATTCAAGGTTAGAAGTCCATTTTTTCAGTCCATCCGTTTGTTTTATTATTGTGAACGTTTAAGTAGTTGTTAAAGTTATTATAAAAGAATATTTTTGACCTATTCTGTTTTTGATTTCATGATTTGGAAGTGTATTTTGTACTAATTAATTTAAATTGCGTTACACGTTTTCTTTTCTTAAGCGTGAGTTTATAAAAAAAAATTATGTTTAAAGCATATTTGTGTAAGATTAAACTTTTATAGAATCTATATTTATGTAAGAAGATTGAATATAAGTTTATAGAATTTATGTAAGATGTATTTTCTTTGAATTAGAAAAAATAAGTATTTTATGTTTAAATTGAAGGACTATAGAGAAATTTACAATTTCAATTGTAAAGAATGATCATCATAGATGTATTGCATGACAAAGACGTAAATACATGAAAGTGTAGCTGAAAAACGAGCTGTGGAAACACATGTGATCACCGGCAGCAGCACTTGGCCCAAATGCGTGAATGTGCAGCTCAAACACAAGCAGATGAAAGAGATGATTAGTATTTGGAAGGAGAACGAGATAGAACAGCTAGACGTCGACAAATACTTCGGGTAGACAGTCCAAGTATCTACAAAGGATACTTACTATCATAGTTTACAACCTTTTATAACATGGCTTGCATTTACCGTGGAGATTTGCATTTTCCTGAAGAAAGTGTAAAAACTCAAATTAAGAAACCTTTTCGGGGACTGTAAAATTGATGTAGGACATTCCAAATTTCCTAATGAATTGGTGTGGTTGTTTCTTCGATGTCACCCACATTTCAAAGAATTTCATAAAAGAATTCGAAATTTGAAAGCATACTTTACAATGGCTTTGTTCACAGTGTATGACGAGTGAAACTATTAACGATTTTGGTGTGTACAGCTACGTTGCGAACAGTGTATAACAGACTTGATGAATCTTTTTTATAAACTCATTCATTTGACAGTTCAACCAACTCAAATTCTTGATGTTGAATTTGAACGTCCTCAATATGGACAGATATATTTCTGAAGTAATGAAGACGCTGTTAGTGAATGCATCGCCCAAGATCTTCGCTGATACCCTCGCTAATCTACTACAGAAGGAAAGGAGGCAGCTTACGTTAAACTACTTTTTGCTCAACTCTGATGGCACCGACCATCGAATATTTAGCATCCCTCTTCAAAACAAAGTATATGCCATTGTAACATTGAATGCCGACCAAAGCTTACCTGATAATGAATAAGTGATCCGACAGCGTTGTAAATCTTTGGCAACCATGAAGATTATTGATACGTGCCAAGGCAATTTACGTACTCATTATTTTACACTTAAGGAGCCTTTAGATTCTGAGCATGGCTCGGTAACCTGGTACTCTAATACATAAAGTCCGGAAGCCTGATTGAGACTCCATTTAAAAAAAATGCAATTTTGCGAAGTTTCAAAATTTATTCATTCTAAAAAATAAAATAAAATAAAATCAGGAATTTACTGTTTTATTTGGCACTGATCATCACGCTGCTAAATCAAATTTCTAATTTCTAAAATTGTTTTTGAGGGATACGAGAACAAACATTTACTCAATTTTTACAAAATTTCAAAATATTTGAAAAACAATTGGCTACATAGTTCACACACTAACTTGCCCCATAAAATAATGCCAATTTTCATTATGTCCCATTACAATTTTTCAGGAATGGAATTCATTTTCTCTATTTTCTGGCTGTTTCAAAATCTGTAAAAAAAATTGAAATACTTTGACACCTATAGTTTAAATGACCATCTATGCTGATGCTAATTTTTTTCATTCCCTTCAAAGTTTAATATGTGACACATAAACAAATATTTTTTTCATTTTAAATAAATTCCTCAAAATTTCAAAAAAACAATCGGAATTTTTAAAAAATTCGACCGCTATATTTCAAATTGCGTGTTCACTTATTATGTCACCAAATTTAATTTGTTCACTTTTGCAGTTCTTGTATGATGTGTGAAAAAAAATTGCGAATTTTAAAAGAAATTCAAAATCAAATCTCAAAATCTAATAAAACTTTTTAAAAAATTCGTTGACTATATTTTAAGTTGAGCGACCACCTACCATGCAACCAATTTTAATTTATTCGCTTAAGTCGTTATTACATGATGCTCGAACAAATATTTACGCTGTTTGAAACGATTTTCGCAAAATCTAATCAACAATTTGAAAAAAATGACTCCTTTAAGTATTCACAAACTATCATGTCAAAAAAACTATCATGTCACAAAATTTTATGTCAGTCACTTTAGCGGATATTACTTGATGTGCGAACAAATATTTACGCATTTTGGAACAAATTTTGCAGAATCTCAAAATCTGATGAACTTTTTTCAAAAATATTGATTTTAAAGTTTAAGTAGAGTGATCAACTGTGATATTACCAAATTTCAATTTATTCGCCATAGACATTTTTACGTGATGCGCGAACATAAATATAAGCAGTTTGAAACAATTTTTGCAAGATCTCAAAATCTTATCAATTTTTTAAAAAATTCGACTCCTATAATTTAAATTGAGTTACTTTCTATCATGCCACCAAATTTCATTGCATTTCCTTGAGTCATTTTTGTGTTATTGCATTAAAAATTAAATCAGCATGTTTTTCTACATTTCTTAGATGTCAGTTACTGAAGCAGGAAGTGGCAATCTCTATAGCTAAATTGATGTTCTTTGTGTCAATTACTGGTGTCGCTAACATGATAACATATAAATATAGAAAAAATGTAAATTTCCAATATTCTGTAATAATTTATGCATTACATAAATTTTCACAGTTCATTTAAGTTTTGAAAACAAAAATTTTGTGTTTAGAGAGTTTTAGTAATTAGCGATTACTAGTTAATGCTTATTATTGCTCTTAAAGTGTCAATTACTGATGTCCTTACCTTATATCGAAATGGAAAAAAAAATTGGCTATGTGATATCCACTCTTAGGGCTTACTCCAATAAAGTAACTAAATTTTTATTTGAATGAATGATTTGTATTAGGGCAAAGCTCTTCAAAGAAGCATTCAAGGAACCATTGAAGAAAATCCATTCTAATTCTAGAATGAGTTTTTGAATAAAAAATTATTCAAAAACTCATACCAGGAAGCAACGAAGGATACAAAAGAATAATTTCTTCCGTTATACTTTTGTGACTGAGGAAAAGATCAGGTATAAATGAAAAATGAGGACACTGAAATGTTTGCTTAACCATTGCATTTTCATTCTTGTGCATAAAAATGTTTTGTTAACTCTCTAGTTGAGGTCGAGATGGAGTACACAATAATCGAGGTACAGTATTATTTTTAAGCCAGTACATTATTAATCACAGTACAGTATTATTTTATAAATACCAAGTACATAAATTTATATTTCGTGGTTAAAATAAAATTTATCAGCATTTTGGACAAAGACAGCCTTTGTAGATCGCAGCCTGTTGGAAATGTTTTGATTTTACACTTGATGACTTGATAAAATGCTTCATTTTTCCTAAGGTGGTTATTTTCCATGCTTTTATTGACTTTCACAAAGCACGTAAAAAAAGTGTGTTACTTTTTCCAGCACGTTGTGTTACACTGTATCTAGTAATTACTGAACAATATGCAGGTGAAATGTAGCATAGTCACAAGTAATTACAGCACTGCATGAGCTTATATTCATAAGCAAAGCATAATTCAAATAGAATTTCTAATATTTAAAAGAAAGTCATATATTAAAATAGCGCACCTTGAAATATTTGATTGTCTTCCCTGCAGACTTCGTGTATGTAGCCTATTACCACCCGGAATTTGTCCATAAAAATGTGGTCATCAGTACATTTCTCTCTAATAGGCAATAAGCAATCTATCTTCTGTTTCACATTCCTAAAATAAATAATAAATAATGTAATTAATGTATTTAATGAAAAAATGGGAAGGTGGACGTAAATGCCATTCCAAAATATCCAAAGTACAATACGCAATATAATGCAAAAAGTCAAAGTTCTATAGTATACTTTTTACTTAAAACTGTATTGAATTTTTTTAGCTATTAGAGGGTCAATAAATCTATTATCTTATAAATAACAGTCCAGGTGTAAAAATGCCGAATTTTACCACTCCAAAATAGAACTTTTACCGCCATTACTCAACAAGAATTAGAAAGTTACTTTCATAACGGTAATACACACCGTTGGTATTATTTCTGTTTGAAATTTTTCTTAATCACGTAGAATATATATACATATATATTTACATATATATACATACATATATATATATATATATATTCATAGATATGTGCGTCTGCGTATGTGTGTATGCATGTGAACAAACAACCTGCGCTACTTTAAAAATCTAAAAATCCACCCTTTTTATCAATTTTATTGACCATTTTAACATTAAGAAATCGCTTTAGGTGGATAGAATGTTAAAAACTGTGGCATCTGCGTCATGGTTTTATGTTCAAACATAATGATTCGTAATTTTTTAAGATTAATGAAAAAGTTTTATTTTAAAAATGTAATGAAATTGACAATGCTGGGGCAATCAACTTGCAAGTTTCCTCAAATATATTAAAAATATTGGGGAAAGCGCAGTACTTTAAAAATCTGAAAACATGAGAGTCCACTTATAGCAAGGACTGCAAATTGAGATTTCGTTCTTTAATTTCAAGAGTTCTAGATGCATATCGTAAGTAAGGTGTAATTGTGCGTATCGGATATTGACGCCGTTTTGATGTCACTAGTTTAAAAATGCTTAAGAAATTCAATTAGTTTGAAAGGCTTTGACGTAACAATTACGCCTTTATGCGAACTACTTATAAGAATTCTCAGACTCCTAGGAACTGGCAATAGTATCTAAAGCTTTTCTACGTGAATCATAAATATAAGAACTGATAGATGTAATCTGAGAGTTCTATTTTTAGAAGCCACAATTCACTTTAAACGAATGCAATTTTGGCAAAACCTGCATGGTATGTAGAAGTAAAGTCGATTAACTACATGTTGAGTGCATTAATATATCCTTCAGCCTCCCCATGGCGCAGTTATTATGTCACTGGAAATGGTAAACGGGCAAATTTTGAAGGTCCCGGGTTTGGGACCCATCGCGCGGCCGTCGACATAACCGTTCGGAGTTTTCCGTGGTTTTTTCCCGAAACTTAGAGAACTTTGAACAATATTTTCTGAGAATCGAATTAGTATATACACAATAGAATTCACAAAGTTTCGTCCAGCCCAGAACTGTACACTTTTACACATGATCAACTTATACCTTTCTGCTATAGGTTGATCATTTTAAGAAAAAATTAAAGAAATCTTCAAACATACGCAATTACGATACTTTCCGAATGAGAGGTCGTCTCAGAACATTTTCAAAGGCAATTTTTGTTCAGAATTTTCCCTGAAAGTTGTCCTAAATATGTATGCTTTCTGTCAACAAAATTGCAGGGTACAACTTTGGGGGTTTTGTTTCCAGTGTTTAAATGAAGAAATCATTTAAAGTAGATTTCCTCTCCCTACCACCCCACCCGCAGTTTTTAAAAAGTGATATTAATTGAAATCAAAACTATTGCTTTGATGAACATTTTTATTCGCTTTACTTTATTGAAAATAAAACTTTTTTATATTTTTTCCTCACCGACAAATATCTCTCAGTTGATCCACGGTGGTTGGAAATTCTTTTGGATGTTTGATGTGACCACACGCTTTGCTTTCTTGTTCCCGACATGCCATAGATATATGACCAGAAACGCAAAAGGAACCTGAAAAATAGCATATTCTTTACAATTGGGCGTTAAATTTATTAAAAATGAAAGCGAGAATTAGTTCGGTAGTTAAATTTCATTACTGTTTGAGTATTCTCATTTTAAGTGGTTGACTTTACGATAAGAAAACATATATAAATAATTTGATGAAAAAAAATGTAATGCACAAATTTTTCTAGAATTTTTCCTTGAAGAATAATGGAAATATCTGTTCGGTAAATTTTATGACATAATAAGCTCAAGAAGAAAGTAAAAAGGAAAAGTAACCTTCTAACATTTAGGATATCACTGTATTACTAAAGTTCGTTGTAAATATATTACTGTAAAGAAGTTTTAATCTTTCGCGGGGTGTTACGTAGGAGGCCTCCTCGTGGTGCACGCTGGGTAACGCTGCTATGGCTTTGCCGCTTGTCGAGTGTCTGTTATCCACTTGCGTGTTTTATGTAGTAATGAACAGCCAGTGACTGCAAATCATTAAGATGAATATGAGGCTTTTAAAGCCTTTCCCCGCAGATTCCAGAGACATTGCCAAGCTAGAATTTTATGTCCTCGCGGCCAACATGACTGTTATTTGACAAATAAATAACACCATGCAGCCTGCAAAAATTTCTTGTTTTAAAAGTAATAGTTGTTTTTTATGTATTTTCGCATGCTTATTTCAAAAATAATATCAGTTTTTACGTAAACGTACAGTTTTTTTGAAAAGTAAATTTTTTAAATACGTAAAAATACACTGATTTTTTGCGATTTGGATAGGATAAGTTAATAAAGTATGTACGTTTATTTGTTTAAATAAATTCTGAAAACCTCGGTTAAAAGAGAAAAAATGTTTAACGACACATACGTCGTTTAGTTGGTACAGGAAACGAGAAAAGCAATTTTTATATCATTTTTCAAATATGATAACTTCTTGTGCTGACATGCCTGGTTTGTTACATGAATTAGAAGATATTCCTTATAATCCTAATGATTACCGACTATTTATAGATTCCTCAAAGAGAAGTCTAAAAGCAGTTTTATTGCATAATGAATCTAAACTTGCATCAGTTCCAGTTGCACATTCCGTTTTCATGAAAGAAACATATGAAAGTATGGAGATGCTTCTCGCTAAAATAAAATACACTGAACACAAGTGGGCAATTTGGGGTGACTTAAAGGTTATAGGTCTGCTTCTCGGGCAAAAAAGTGGATTTACTAAATTTCCGTGCTTTATTTGTGAATGGGATAGTAGGGACAGAGAAAGCCATTGGATAAAAAAGATATGGCCGAAGAGACAAGAATGGATTCCTGGTAAGAAGAATATTTTAAATGAATATTTAATAGATCCACAAAATATTTTATTGCCCCTACTTCACAAAAATTGGGACTCATAAAGCAGTTTGTGAAAGTTTTGGATAAAGGTGGAAAATTTTTGAGTATCTTATATCGAAGTTCCCAAAATTGTGTAGCGCTAAAATTAAAGAAGGTGTATTTGATGGAACACAAATAAAGAAATTAGTTAAAGATTCCAATTTTGAACAATGTAGGACAAATAGAGAGAAGCAGGCTTGGGTTACATTTAGAGATGTCGTAGAAGGTTTTTCGGGAAATGAGAGAAAAGAAAATTACAAAGAACTTGTAACTGAGTTATTACGTACTTATCATCTTTTGGGGTGCAATATGGTGGGATGTTAACGTGATGGCCGATTACTGTTGGTGTTTAAAAAGAGACAGTGATGTGGACCATAAACGAAAAACCCGAAAAAGAAGCTTCTTGGCTTCAAGAAAAACACAAAAGTTATCATAATAGTGTAAATGAACAGCATTATTGTGTTTAGTTAATAGTAACTACAGTTGCAAACTACATAGCAGCTGTAGTTACAAACTACAGTTGCTATTTATGCATTATACTGCATTTTGGCAATTTTTTCGTCGTCATTTGTAAAAAATCCTTACGTGTTACATAAAATTTAGTTTGCACTTTGGAATGACATCATCATTGCTGATATAAATCAATTAAAATTTTACAAACAAGAATTTTTTTTTTTTTTTTTTTTGCAGGCTGGTGTAATCATTCACCGATAAACATCCCCTCCCCCAAAATCAATAATAATTTTTCAAATATTTTTGTATTCATATAGGGTCAAACCTAAATATCTGGACAATTGGTTTTTACATTAGCCTGCATTTCACTAGAGTATTCGAAGTCCAACTTAAGGGCTTATGAGTGTAATGTACGTACGGATTATGAATTTTACTTCACTGACTAATTTTGAATTCCGGGTATCCCGATAATCATCTTATATAATAAAATCCGAGAGTAAACATTGTATGTAGCTATGTAGGTTGGTAGGTAGGTAAGTTTGTGACCACCGATCTCCTTGCGCGCGTCTCTCGATCGCATTGCGCCGAGACGGTGGGTCGCAGACCTATCGAGTTTTGCATTCGGCTTCACTAGGACAGATCCTAACACGCCTCTGAGCGATTTTTTCTAAATTCAAATTAGAAAATGTTTTATTTTATGTTTTGTCCGATTTTTAGCGATTTTTCTTGCATAATACGTAATAACGCCGGCAATTACACTCGCAGTAAAACGAAATTTACATCATCGGATAGAAGAGAAAATTTTCTTTTAAAAACTGTTTGTTCGGACTGTGTAACATAATTTGCAGATTTTTGGGAATTTTTCAAATAAAATTAAATTTGACGCTGACTTTCATAAAATATTTTTAAAACTGCTGCATCTTGAATTCTATCTGTCATAGCTTTTTTTTATATTTCGGCAAAAGACGGAGCATACAATTCGCACGCTTTGAAAAGAAGAACGGAGGAAAAATATAAATTAGGAGTGTTTTTACGAATTTTTAAGTAAAGAAGGATTTACATTTCAATCGCAGCTGCTTAAAAATTTCGGTATTATATCTTGCGGTTTGGTTGTCTTGGAGACAGTAACAATGATTAAAATTGCCAGTTGAAAAAAATAAATAAAATTACTTTAAAATAACTGAGTTTTCACATGTGAAATGTACGCCAATTTGATGTCACGAGTTTAAAACCCCTTTCGAAACTCAATCAGAATAACGGACTCACACGCAAAACATACGCCACGCATGAAATAATTCCATATTTTATTTTACGTTGCCAGAAAAAGAATTGAATGCTGTTTTTTCACCAGTGAATTATCCAGCATTACTTTCAATTGAGATTTTAAACGGGACACGTTTTCGAATCGCAAGAAATATTTTGCCGTGCTAAACAATGCCTGATTATGGCAAACAGGGACCCCGGGCTTTAATGAATCAGGCCCCCATCTATGAAATTTGTTTTATTTTTCATAAAATCTTATAAATAAAAATGAAATTCTGTTTGTTTGTTTGTTTGTTTGTTTGTTTGTTTGTTTATTTGTTTGTTTGTGGATTTGAGTTGTATACAAATCCCCAAAAATGAACCTATCAGCCTGAAATTTTGCATAGATATGTAAAATAATATAGAATAAATCATAGTCCACTTTAAAATTTTGAAAGTCCACCCGTTCCCGGAATTTAAGAGATTTTTTATGTTCTCCACGCAAAAAGCTTTCCGTAATTGTAACCCCTGTAGTGAAAAAAGTGTGAAATAAAGATCGTGGTTGCCATGTGTGGCGATTTTGCCGAATAAGATGTTTTAAATTCTCAAAGTAAAAATAAAAGAATAATAATGATTTTTTTTTTGTTAGTTTATATTCGTAAGGTTATATTTTTTTTAATTATAATATCGTGTGCATGGGAAATCGGAGCAGGAATGAAATGTTTTATACGCAAAACAATAAGAATTGAAGATTTCCGAGGCTAATATGTTAAAATTTTTTAGTTTGGCGAAAAAACAAAATGGCTCAAATGCCAAATGGCTCAAATGCCGAGAAAGTTAGTTCTAGCGGTTTGCACAGTTTCCGGCTTGGCGAATTTACTGAGAGCTTAAGGAAACGGATTTTTGAAAGCAAGTACAAAGGTTTTATTAGAATACAGCGTTAAATTTTAATGATCCCTGCGAAAATAATGCAGTTATTAAGGGATTTCAAGCGATCTATCTTCAGCATTCTCGCGATTTTGAGGAGGATTCTAACGCTTGGCGCTATTTATCATAATTTAATCGTCTGCTATTTGGGTTATGAATACACCTGCGTAAAGTTTTTGAAATTTTCATTCAGTTGGAATTGTGCATTTTTCAGAGCAGCTTTTCTGCATCTAATGTATTACATCCAGAAAAAAGGATGTTAGAAATATCAATTTTAATTTTGTTTAATCACACTCATGAATAATGATACACTTTCCAACTTAATAAAAGAAGGAACGAAAATAGGGAAGGCCCATGGATTATAACTCTTTTTATATATAGCACTTTAGTGCGTATTTAAAAATCTGAAAGTGTGTCAGATTTTCTATGATTCTAGCGCTTGGTGCAATTTAATGAGAGGGTATTTTTAAAAACAAGCGTAGGTTATCTTATAAATAAAAATGAAATTATGTTTGTCAATTTGTTGATTTGGGTAGTATATAATTCCACAAAAATGGACCTGTCAGCCTGAAATTTTACACAGATATGTAAAATAATATAGAATAAATGATAGTCCACTTTAAAATTTTGAAAGTCCACCCGTTCCCGGAATTTAAGAGATTTTTTATGTTCTCCACGCAGAAAGCTTTACGTAATATTAACCCCTGTAGTGAAAAAAGTGTGTGAAATAAGCATCTTGGTTGCCATGTGTGGCGATTTTGCCGAATAAAATGTTTTAAATTCTTAAAGTAAAAATAAAAGAATAATACTGATTTTTTTAGTTTATTTTTTTAAGTTATTTTTTTAATTATAATATCGTGTGCGCATAAGAAATGAGAGCAGGAATGAAATGTTTTATACGCAAAACAATGAGGATCGAAGATATCCGAGACTAATATGTAATTTTTTTTAGTTTGGCGAAAAATAAAATGGCTGATAAGCCAATTTTTAGAGTGTGAGTTCTAGCGGTTTGCACAGTTTTAGGCTTTTTGGCTCAATTTACTGAGAGCTTAAGGGAATAGCATTTTTGAAAACAAGTGTATAGGTTTTCTTAGAATACAGCATTAAATTTTAACTATCCGTGCAGAAATAATGCAGTTATTAGGACATTTCAAGCGATGTAGCTTCAGAATTCTCGCAAATTGAGTACATTGATTTAACTTGGGGGAAATCCGCCAAATTTCAGAAAATTGAAATCTTCCCATTTAGTACATCGAGTAACGATGATAAACAGATTGAATTAAAAAATGGTGTATTAGGTCACTTGATAAATGCTCTGAAACATATGATGCTGCAGCTGCTTGATTTCCAACTCTGCAAGGCGATTGCCACTTAGTTCGAAACTGAATATTGAGACTGGGCGGTTCGAAAACCAATGTTCCCATGTTTGATTGAACTGGTTCACCTAAGTCTTTTATCATGGAGAAGGTTTTTATGCTATCCGTTTTCCTCTAACTTTTCACTAGGTGGCGCAGCAGAACGTCGAATTCTATTCCGTTTAGCCGTTTACTATGCGAATATCGTCCGATTTCGATGAAATTTGGTACACGCGAATATTAGAACACGCAGAATATTTTTCACTATCCATTTTGCTGTAACTTGCCGCTAAATGGCGCTGCAAAGCATCAATTTCTATACCGTTCGACCGATCGGCATAAAATTTTTTATACTTACACATTTGAGCACGAAGAATATATTCTAACTGCGTTCCTTTTGATGTTACTCACCACTAGATGACACTGCAATGCATTATTATTTTAACTCGCCACTAGATGACGCTGCAGCAGGCCAAATTCTTGACCATTCAAACGGTCGCTATGAAAATCAGTATACATAGCTATTTGAACAATGAGAATATTTTGGCGTTATCCATTTTGCTCTAACTCGCCACATGACGGCGCTGTGGCAAATCATTACTTTAATAAACCACTAGATGGCCCTGCAGTGTATCACTTCATGACTGTGCGAATGATCGCTATGAAAATAGGTATACATAGATATTTGAACTCGGGGAAGAGTTTGGCACGATCCATTTTCCTATAACTGGACACTAGATGTCGCGTCAACACATGAACTTCAAGACTATTCAGCCGATCGTCATGAAAATTCGTATACATCGATATCTGAATGCGAAGAATATTTTTGCCGTATCCGTTTTGCTAAAACTCGCCACTAGATTGTGCTACGCCGCATCGCCTTCTGCACCGTAAAAACGATTGCCTTGAAATTCAGTATGGATGATTATTGAACACAATATAACGCGATATCTATTTTGCTATATCTCTTTATTACAATAAATAGTAATCACAACAAATATTAATATCAAAAAGTCCATTCATCCCCGTGCGAAGAACGGGTACTTCAGCTAGTATGTTTATAAAAAAGAATATTTCATAACAACATTTGAAATTGGGGGCCGTTTCGAGCCGGAGGCACTGGGCAAAGTCCCGATTTGCCCATGAGATACTAGGGCCCTGGTGCTAAATACGCCAATCTGACAATAATTAAGCATACAAATGTATGGAGAGCTATTTTAGTGGCAACCATAAAGTGAAATGATTATCGTTTATACTAATGCATAAATTGCAAAATTCACCAAAGACTAAAAGACTACATTCGTGGCAAATATCTAAGCCGTTTCTTTAAATTAAGTATTAACGACTGAAAAACGAAAATATATTGTATTGGTATCAGTAAAAGATAGTCTAAGTAATAGTAGATATGCTAGGGCAATATTGGTCAAAGCACAATATACCGTATTAATAAATATTTCGTGAAACTAAGTGTTCTATTCCTTTTTCAACAACCATCTTACATCCCAGCTAACTAAACATTAAGTAATTCTACGTCACGTTAATATATCCGGCGGTAGTTTCAACAGAAAAGACTCTAACTGAACTTTTTTTTCTTGGAGATTCTGTTTTGTCACAAGGAGTTATGATCACATTTTGGAAAAATGTTCTCTTCTTGCCTTGCGAAGAGCGGGTACACAACTATTTAACTATAAAATAAAACGGTTCTCCACATCATGTAGAATCTAAGGTAGTATAACTTAAATCTAAAAAGAGTATGATGTAGAAATGAGACATTTTGAAAGTTAGGAATTTTCGCTGCAAACCGTCACGCTTTTCTATTTCTGATCGCGAATGACACCGACATAGTTTTTGTGTCATAATATTAACAATGGTCTCAGGTCAGTACTTATACTAACTTTACGAATAACTAATGAGCAACTTTACCCCAAGAGTCAAATCATTCTACTTATTTTTAGATTTCAAATCACTGGAATCAATTCGTATTATATATGTAAGAAAAAGTTTCGTTCCCTACCGTGCCGAGAACGGGCACGCAGCTAGTATAATAAAATTACCATTCTTTACGTTAGCCATTTTCCGGCACAGTAATTTTGCAGTAAAAGGTATCACTTCTAAGATATCCAAAATCAAATCACTCTAACAAAGAAATATTTAATTACGTATTTGCTTAAAATATTTTTCGTCACGTAAGTAATTTCGGACCGCAAAGCAATGGTTTTCAAAAGAACTAGTGACCATTTTTGTAGTATATAGCGACAGCTCAAAAGAAAAGATATTGATTATAATTCGTTACATGGCATTGAAAAGAAATTAAGGGAAACACAATTAGGAATAAGTGAACCTTACTCCATAATTATTTCATGCCCAACAACAATTGAGTCAGTAAAAATCCTAATGTTATCCTTTTCAATATTTTTATTTTTTGTAAACTAATCGTTTCAAAGTAGAATTAGTTATAATTTAAATTTTTGTTTTGAATTCTTAAAGTTTACGGCTATTTATAAAAACCTTTCTGCAGTTCCAGTCCATCGCAATGCTCCATTTATAAAAAAAATAACATTTTTAAGATCCCTGGAGTGTCGTAATTAAGAGATCCGATTGTATTATTTTGTCTTTTTTCTTATTGTAATTAAGAATGCGTTATTTTTTTCTCTTTTAAAAGCAATAGTTAAAATTTAGTAAGTTTTGCAAGAGAAGCTTCGATTAACAAATTTTAACTGCTAGTATATTTTATTATTATTATTATATGTATTTTTTTTAAATGCACATTTGAGATAGTAAATCTTGTTCATAAAAAGTATAATTTAAAATATAAAACCAATATAAATAAAATCTATATATATATAAAAATGAATGTTTGTGGGTATGTGTGTATGTATGTTTGTATGACGTTGAAAAAACTCCAAAACTGTTTGACCGATCACCATGAAATTTAGTACACTTACATCTTTTGTTACGGAGAAGGTTTTTATGGTATACATTTTACGCTAACTTGCCGGTAGGTGGCGCTGCAGAAATAAATTTGGTTGAATACTATTCAACCGCTTGATATGAAAATACCGTTTAACTTATCTTGACGAAAATTGGTACGTATAGATATTTGAACACGGAGAATATTTTTAAACAATCCATTTTGATATAACTTGCCGCTATGGTATACATTTGGGTGACACCGCTATGGTGACACTGCAGAGCGTCGAATTCTATTCCGTTGGACCGCTTGCTATTAAAATACCATTCAACCAATTTTAATGAAAATTGCTATTTATGGATATTTGAAAACGGAGAAATTTTTTATGCTATCCATTTTTCTCTAGCTTGCTGCTAGGTGGCGCTGAAGAGCGTCGAATTCTATTCTGTTGGACCGCTTGCTATGAAAATACCATTCGACCAATTTTGCTATTTATGAATATTTGAGCACGGAAATTTTTCTTATGCTATCCATTTTCGTCTAGCTTTCCGCTAGGTGGAGCTGGAGAACGTCGAATTGTATTCCGTTCGACCTTTTCCTCTGAAAATACCATTCAATCGATTTTGATGAAAATTGGTACGTATGGATATTAGAAAACGGAGAATATTTTTAAACTATCCAATTTGCCATGACTTGCCGCTAGATGGCGCTGCAGCACATCGAATTCAATTCCGTTCGACCGCTCGCTATGGAAGTACCGTTCAACTCATTTTGATGAAATTTGGTACACACGGATATTTGAAGACGTTGAATATTTTTACGCTATCTCTTTTGCTTTAACTTGCCGCTAGATGACACTGCAGGACGTCGAATTATATTCCGTTCAACACTCTTGGCATGAAAATGACGTTCAACCAATTTTGGCAAAAAATGGTACGTAAGGATATTTAAACGCGGAAAATATTTTTACACCATCTTTTTGCCATGACTTTCTGCTAGATGGCGCTGCAGTACATCGAATTCTACTCCGTTCGACCGCTTCCTATGCAAGAACCGTTCAATCAATTTATATGAAAATTGGAACGTATGGATATTTGAACACGGAGAATATTTTTACAGTATTCATTTTGTCATAACTTGCCGCTAGATGGCGCTGCAGTACATCGAATTCAATTCTGTTCGATCGCTCGCTATGGAAGTACCGCTAGGCCGGTTTCGATGAAAATTGGTACACATGGATATATGAAGAAGTAGAATAGTTTTACTTTATCCATTTTGCTGTACCTTGACGCTAGATGGCGCTGCAGAATGCCGATTTCTATACAGTTCGACCGCTTGCTATGAAAATACCATTCAACCGATTTTGACGAAAATTTGTACACATGGATAGTTGAAGAAGTAGAATATTTTTACACTATCCATTTTGCTATAACTTGCCGCTAGATGGTGCTACAGAACGCCGAATTCTATTTCGTTCGACCGCTTCCTATGCAAGCATCGTTCAACCAAATTGATGAAAATTGGTACACACGGATGTTTGAAGACGTAGAATATTTTTACTTTATCCATTTTGCTGTAACTTGATGCTAGATGGCGCTGCAGAACATCGATTTCAATTCTGTTCGACCGCTTGCTATGAAAATACCATTCAACCGATTTTGACGAAAATTGGTACACACGGATATTTGAAGAAGTAGAATATTTTTACACTATCCATTTTGCTATAACTTTCCGCTAGATGGTGCTGCAGATGCAGAACGCCGAATTCTATTTCGTTTAAGCGCTTGCTGTGAAAATACCGGTCAATTGATTTTGATGACAATTGGTAAACATGGATGTATGAAAATGAAGAATATTTTTACGCTATCCGTTTTGCTATAACTTGCCGCAAGATGGCACTGCAGCGCGTCAACTTCTATACCGTTCAACTAATCGCCATAAAAATTTTGATGCTTACACATTTGAGCACGGAGAATACATTCTAACTATTCATTTAGTTGTTACTCTCCACTAGATGACACTGCAGCGCATTTATACTTTAACTCGCCATTAATGGCAATGCAGCGCACCAACTTCTTGACCGGACAATTGATCTCTTATGAAAATTCATATTGCTAGATACTTGAATAAGGAGAATATTTTCGTGTTATCGATTTTGCTGTAAATAACTACTTCATTGTGTTGTAGCACATCATTACTTTAACTCGCCAATACATAGCGCTGCAACGTTTCAACTTCTTACTTTAATTCGTCTATTGATGGCGCTGCAGCATATAAAGACTGTTCAACTGTTTGCTATGAAAACTGGTATAGATAGATATTCGAACACGAAGAATATTTTGCCGTTATCCATTTTGCTATAGCTTGCCACTAGATGTCACTTCAAACCAATAACTTCAGACCCGTTAAACTGATCGCCATGACAATTTGTAAATATTGATATTTGAACGAAAAGAATATTTTCGCCGCATCCGTTTAGCAATAACTCGCCTTCTGTACCACTCAACCGTTCAAATTGGTACACACAGATATTTGAGCTCGGTGAATACTTTTACGCTATCTATTTTGCCATGACTTGCCTCTAGATGCCGATGCTGCGCACCAACTTCAAAGCCCGTTCACCTTAAAAATTGGTATACATATATATTTGAGCAGAGAGAATAATTTATTAGTATTCATTTGTCTGTCCTCACCACTTGATGGCACTGCAACCAGGGCCTGATTTCCGGGAGGGCATTCGGGGCAAGCGTACTGGTCCCCAAAAGTGGTTCTTTAAGTTTAAAAATTTGTAAATTTTGAAAAAGCTTTCGAAAGAGGGTCCCCTAATGAAGCTTTGGCCCAGGGCCCCCAACTCGGCAAATCTGCCCCTGTCTGCAGCACTTTATTATTTTAACTCGCCACTAGATAGCACTTCAGCAATTAACTTCTTAATCGTTCAACTAACCGCTCTCAAAATTCGTATACATACACATTTGAACACGGATAATATTTTCGCGTTATCCATTTTGCTTAACTCGCCCTTTGATGGCGAAGTAGCGCATTATTACTTTAATTCGCCACTAGAAGGCGCTGTACCGAATCTTGACCGTTAAACTGTTTGCTATGAAAATTGGTACACGTAGATATTTGATCATGGAAATATTTTGATGCTATCCATTTTGCAAAAACCGACAGTTGATGGCGCTGCGCCGAATCATCTTCTTCAACGCGTTAAAGCGATCACTATGAAATTCTTTATGCATAATTGTTGAACACAGATAATATTTATACGATATCAATTTACTATATCTATTTATTATGAGAAATAGCAATTATATTAAACCGTAATATAAAAAAAGAATCCATTCATTCCCGTGCGAAAAACGGGGCCTACAGCTAGTAAAATATGAAACCAATTTTTAAAAAATCTGGAGTGACTCCACTCGACTTTCCGAACACTTACGATTAAGATCATGACAAGGCGTTTAAATAAATTTGAATCGATGAATAATTCAAACATATATACCAAATTGAAGCTCGATCTAATGTACCGTTTAAACGCTAGCGCACTTTCAAGAATTTCTCCCATAGACCATAATGTAAAAGAAATCTTTGTCGTAGACCTGTAGAAAAACTATAAGTCCTATAAACATCAAAATCAATACCGGTCTTACAATGGTGGTTTATAACATGTATACCCAATTTGAGCTCAATCGAATGTATCGTTTAAAAGCTAGCGCACTTTCCAGAATTTTCCTCCATAGGCCATAATGTAAAAGAAATCTTTGTCATAGCCCTGTAGAAAAACTACAAGTCCTATACACACCAAAATCAATACCGGTCTTGCGACGGTGGTTTATAACATATATACCCAATTTGAGCTCAATCGCATGCCCTGTTCAGGAGCTATCGTGTTCACTCACATACACACAAACAAACATACACACACACACACATACACACATACATACATACATCTCGTAAAAATAGCATAAATGAATTCAGAAGACCTCAAAACGTGTAAATACACCAAAATCTCGAATTCGAATTTTTTCATGATCATAATACTTTCCTTACATGGTACATGTTCGGAAAGTAATAACAATTCCTTTTTGAGCTAAAAGTGAGTAAAAATATTCTATATACAAGGGATCGTTATATATTAAAACACTACAACTCACTTACTTCATTGTTCTAATAAAAAACTAAATTTTTTATTTAAAAAAAGCATTTATAGTTTTATATTCATGGTATTAAAATACACTGGGAGAGAAAAATCTTCTCATTTTATTTTGGCAGAGATGATGTTGGCAGTTAAAATTTTGAAAAAAAAAAAAAAAAAAAAAAAAAAAAACTTATTGCACATTTTTATTGAAATGCAGGTGCAGACAATGGCAGTGCTATTAATTTAGGATACTGCTAGGTTTTTTCCGCATTGCAGGGTTTCCAATGGTGAAGGAAAACCTCAAAAACGAGGTGACCCATGGAAACCTGGAAAACAAAGAATAGTCAAACGATTTTACTTTAACAGAAGAATTGCCGAAAATCGCAAATTTTCACAATCCTGGAAATGCCATACGGAAAACTGAAGTAGTTTCTGTGGCTATAGATTAATTTTAAATTCGAAATATATCTGGTAAAAAAAAACTGGTCATGGGTGTGCTAAAGTGATACGTAAGTAATTTAGGTATAAGAACTAGTCTTCAAGAAAAGTTTATTTAACTGAAACAAGTTGTACAAAAAAGCAAAATCTTACCCTAAATCAATAATTTTTTTTTTCTTTTTTAACTAGACTCCCTTCCCAAAAGCATTCTGTATTCGCCGCTGTTGTGCACTTACATATATGTAGTCATATTTAGAGCATTCCAGACCTGCGGCAATTAAATAATAATTTTGAATGCAGACTTCAAATAATTTTATTGATTCGGTGTCACCAGTTTTTTTTTGTTTTACAGCTAAAATTTGCAATTTTCTATGACTTTTAGGTTATAATAAATTTTTATTACTGTTCCATGATTTTTAAGTTTTCCTTGACCGGTGGCGACACTGTATATTTCAAAAAATATCTGCCCGCATCCTGAATTAAATGCGCATCCTGGTACTTGCATATTATCCTGGCGGTCATTTCCGACAAACAATTTTTTCGTCAAATGTGCTGGCTAACTGTTGCCAGTCGTATTCCAAACCATCAATAATTTCATGTGTGTCCAGCATTTATCTTGGCGTGAAATCGCTCGTCTTGGCGGAAAGCCGGAATAATACGTAAGTAGCTGATAACTATTATACACACCGCATTTAAATGAAAACATGTAATGGGTTTTTTCAAGGAAAATTTTAACTAATCATTACTGCCTAATTAAAATGCCAATTTTTTTACCGTCACCGTAGACAATAGCAAATATCGTTTATAATAAAATATTTTAAAGAGAAAGTACTTACAGCTTGCTACAATCGCAAAGATGAAGCAAAAATTCATCATCAAGAAGAAGCAGTGGAGCAAGTATCCTACAGAAAATTAAGTTTAACTAATGGTACTTAATTTTTTTACTGCGCATTACATGCTTTAATTAATCTCAGGAAATCCGCATTGTTATCTATGTGTTAAAGAAATGCGGGAACAAGCTTAATGGAGCTATGGATTTATAAAGAGCTATCAACCATTATTGAAGTTGTTTTATTTCTTAACAGAATAGAAGAAAATTAAAGAAGAAATATAAAACACTTTCCTATTTTAGATGCACACTTCAGTCCATATATTAAAAGCGTATCATAATCCCTGATATTTCCCCCCACCCGACCTATTTTTCTTCCTTATCCTATAAAACACTTCTTAGGAATCGAAAATTATACTAGCTGCGTAAGCGTTCTTTGCATGGAAATAATATTTTTCTTACTCATATGATTGTAGTTACGTAATTCGTTATTGCGGAATCTCAAGAACCACAAAATTTTTTAACTAGCTCCATAAACTTTGGCTTTCACCTTCTAATTTGAGATTGCATATAGCGAAATTATAAAATCAGTAATACATGGACTCACGCTAATTCGGAATTCTCTAATCTCACCAATTAGTCTTTTGCATAAAGCCTTGTATATCAAAATAACTTTGGCTGACACTATAATATAATACACTGCCTGACAACTGCTAAGGAACAGTAACGTTTTTCGGAATAATTAAGAATAGAAAATGATTGAAGAAATGAAACTGAGTGCGCATTTATTATAATGCAAAATAGTACCGATATCGTCACATCGAAGAATTCAAAACTTAAAATAAAAAAGATGCCCCTTGGATGATTTCCAAACAGACCCAAAAAATTGATCGTCGGGTCAGAATTATGCAGAAATGAGTACCTTAGTAAGATGTGTGTTGACCACGGACACTAATGCACATGTTGCATCTGATCTCCTTGCCCTTCACTTAGCTATCGACCAGTCCTTGGGGATATTGTCCCACTCCTCTCTCAAGGCGGTTTTGAACTCTTGCACTGTTCGGGGAGGAATGGTTCTTTGTGCAACACGTCTGACAAGAGCATCCCAGGTATGTTCAATAGGATTTAGGTCGGTAGAGTAAACAGGCCATTGAATACGGAGAATATTTTCACTTTGATATGTGTCCACTACTTCAACGGTTCTGTGTGGCCGCGCAATATCGTCCATAAACAGAAAGTCTGGACCTACAACACCCCTAAAAAGAAGAACATGATCCAGAATAATCTCTCTTCAATACCGCTGCGATGTAACATGTAACACATTCTCGCTCAAAGATGTGAAGCGGTATTCTGCCATTCTGCATGATGCCTGCCCACACCACCAAGCCTGGGTCGTACCGATAACGTTAACAAGCAAACTGTTGTGCATAACGTGTTCCACTCTCACTCCACAGTAATTGGTGACCAGATCACTTGTCACATTGAAACGAAATTCCTAGGAGAACATTACTCTAGACCAATTTTGGGATCCCAACCAACATGATCCTTACACCAGCGTAATCTCTCTCGACGAAAGCGTGGTTGCAGTGGGATGAAACGAACAGGCTTCCGTGCATTCAAACCAACTTGATTTAATTGCTGTGAGATGTTTCTTGCTGAAACATGCGTATTGGTAGCAGTTGCAAGGTTGTAGCTATCTGGACAGGATTTTAATTTCTGTTCCTTTTTGCAACGAGCCGCGCAAAACTCGAGCGAGGGCTAGAGAGCGATCCTCTAAAGGTGTGGTGTTGCTACCACAACCCCCGGCCTGCTTTCGCGAAATATTTCCAACTTCAACTGCCTTCTTTAATCGCGAGATGACACTCTCTTTGATACACCCATTGCAGCAGCTACAGTGGTGACACTTTGACCTGCTTTAAGTCGTCCAACTGCTCGTCCACGATCGTAGTCACTCAAATGATGTCTTGCTGGCATTTTTCTCTCAATTATTGCATAAGCCAAGCAGAATTTCAGAGAAAAAACTTTTGTAACATCCATCACTATTTTCATCAAACATCAAGCAGCATGAATTTTCGTATGAATCATGGGTTTGTATGCACTGTCTTTTATACATATAATTAGTCCTGGTCTAATACGCCCTCTGAACGTGAATTTACTGTTACTGTTCAGCTGTCTAAGACACAATTTTGTATAAATACCTTGTTCCTTAGCAATTGTCAAGCAGTGTAATATAATTTGTTTCATACATGCATTATCTAAGATTTTAATAACATTTTTTCTAAGTTATTGTTTTCTTAAATTTCCGGCCAGAATTGAAACGAACATTTTGTATATTTTTTTATGTCAAATTATACCACGAATTACGCGGTTATCGTTCGGTTCCACCTACCACTAAGTTAGGGGTGTTACGGAAATATCGCAAACACTAATTAATGTCTGCGTTGCTTCAGATCTAAAAGAAAGAATGTAAAGGCGGATTTTGCAAACAAATCTGTTCGCTTTTAAAATACCGCATTTATACAGTACAGAATTTTGTATTTAGTTAGTCTTTTAAGAAGCTCATTGTGGGCCTGATTCTTTTGAGCTTTATATCGCGAAACTCACATTTATATGGTATCAGACTGAACGTATGCAATTCAATAATAAATATCAATTTTATTTTATTTTCCGTCGACTACTGGATGTAGATCTTTAAACACAGAAATCATTTTGTGTATTCCATTATATTTCTCGTATGTTTATCACTCTCAATTGTGAGTATATAGTTATACACTCCGATAATTCTAGGTTTATTACTTTGAATGAGGAGTTGAATCCCTTTGAATGAGGAATGATACTGCCACCAAAATACCGTAAAAGATCGGCAATATTTTGTATGTCCCTGTGTCTTTATATTACCTTTACAAATTTAGAGTCGGGGCATGTAATTTTATAAAACAATTATAAATATAACTGACAACCCTAAAAAAAGTACGACGTAAAATTTGTCGACGCAAATACCGTTTTGTACTGATCACATACACGAATGATGTATACAAAAATCAGTCCGCAAAAGTTGGCCACAAAAATATGTGTTTTAAAAAAAAACGGATCACAAAGTGCGTTCATTGTACACGGTTTATTGAATTTGCAAATTAGAGAATTAATTCTATTATTGAAATCATATATTTTTATGAAAAACGTGTTAATTCAGTAATTTCAGAAGTATCTAAACTCGTACTCGTTATATACTGGGTGTCCCTAAAAAGGGTAATTGATTGGGCTTTAATTCTAATGGGCAATGTAAATTGAAAAAATGACGCTAAGGTAGCAAATAAGACCCTGCTAAAAAAAAATTCTTTCGTTAAGGCTGATCTACCTGAAAATGGAAGATTTTGCTTGACTTTCGTTCAGGATAGGAAATAACTTGTAATCTCTTCTTAACTATCAGAATTTTCAGAATGTTTCCTCTAAAACTGTACTGTGAACTGACATTCAGATAAAATGTGAAAAGTTATTTAATAAAAAATATTATTAAACTCGACATTTTTTCAGACAAATATTTCTATTCATGACTTCCGCTCACGCTTATAAATAAACTTACCATGCCATGCTTAAGAGAATTTTCAGAATGTTTCCTCGGAAACTAAATTGTAAACTGACAATAAGATAAAATTGGAAGAGCTCTTTTTTTAATTGTTAAACTCTACACTTTGTCAGAGGAAGTCGTTTTCGATAGACTTATCTAAAGAAAAAAAATAAACTTACGATGCTAGAACTATGAAAATGTTTACACTGTTTCCTCAAAAAACATACTTGACACTGAAAATGGTAGATGGCCGAAGTGTGAAGGTCCCGGGTTCGGGTCCCATCGTGCGGCCGTCGATCTAACGGTCTGCAGTTTTGGTAGGATATCTCCAGATGTAACGTGAATACGCGTTAGAACCCCACAGAAAGTCTTTCTACCAAGGCACCCCCCTTGGCAGACTTTGTCTACTCGATTCTGTCGATATGATTTGTAGACAGGTTTTGTAGAGATGAACTGTCACGGTGGAAATCTTTTTAAATGTGTTTCACATAACGCGGAAGGGGGGGGGGATAAGTCTGGCAAGGTTTGCGATTTTCGATAATTGATCGCCAAGTTTGCGGAAAAAAAAAACCACTTAAAAGCCGAACCATGCCTGGCGATGGCTGTAAAATAGCTTTAGTAGGCAAATTTAATATAGATATTAATTCCAAAGATGTGTTTTATGCAACCAGAAAGACAAATATAACACACTCATGGATTATGATGCTCTTTCCTAACAGTATTTAAAATGGTGAAGTATAGTTGAAATATGCTTGACGAAGATTGTAAAACAGTCTTAGCAGCTATAGATTTCGATTCCAAAGAAGTGTTTTGTGGAACAAGGAAGAAAAATACGGCACGGCCGTGAATAATGATACTCTTTTCAATTTAATGAAACAAGGAAGACAAATAGGGACGGCGCATGGATTATGATACGCTTTTAATATACAGCACTTTAGTGAGTATTTAAAATATGAAAGTATTTCAGATATTTTTCAAACTTTTCTCCATACAAATACATTGTGGTTTGTTAACGACATTGACGGTAGTTATTAACTGCTTCTTTAGTTAGCGATTTATCTTTTATTTCTTTAATTTTTCCGTTTTCTGTCTTATACTGGATCTTTAGCATCGAGGGTAGCTTGAGAAAAGGCAAATAAAGCTGGGAGCGCGTGATCGCCATTTGGCGGAATAGATTTTTTTGTCTCTTGCAGAATTCCGAAATTTTTCACTATTTTCGCCTCATACTTTTGGCGTTTACCTTTCTTCACCCGTATTTTCTCATGGAATGTTGTATGTCACTCTTTCAATGTTTAGATCAAAGAATGCTGTGGCAGTCAAGATCATTTAAGAGAATTCACCTGGATGTTTTGTGGTCGACGACTTTACCCAAAATATCGTCTTCAACACAATGAACAATTAGAATTTGTAACTGTATTTGCTCATTCGTCATTTAATATCTACTCTTCTTTTTACTTTCCGAACATGTACCATGTAAGGAAAGTATTGTAATCATGAAAAAATTCGACTTCGAGATTTTGGTGTTTTTACACGTTTTGAGGGCTTCTGAATCCATTTATGCTATTTTTACGAGATGTATGTATGTATGTGTGTATGTGTGTGTGTGTGTGTGTGTGTGTGTGTGTTTGTGTGTATGTGAGTGAACACGATAGCTCCTGAACGGAGCATTCGATCGAGCTCAATTGGATATGTATGTCATAAACCCCGTCGCAGACCGGTATTGATTTGGTGTGTATAGGACTAATAGTTTTTCTACAGGGCTACGAAAAGATTTCTTTTACATTATGGCCTATGGGGAATTTCTGAAAGTGCGCTAGCGTTTAAACGGTACATTCGATTGAGCTCAAATTGGGTATACATGTTATAAACCACCGTCGCAAGACCGGTATTGATTTTGATGTGTATAGGACTTATAGTTTTTCTACAGGGCTACGACAAAGATTTCTTTTACATTATGGCCTATCGGGGGAAATTCTTGAAAGTGCGCTAGCATTTAAACGATACATTCGATTGAGCTCAAATTAGGTATACATGTTATAAACCACCATCCTAAGACCGGTATTGATTTTGGTGTGTATAGGACTTATAGTTCCCTTATAGGCCTACGACAAAACTTTCTTTTATAATATGGCGTAATGGCATATGGGGAGAAATTCTTGAAAGTGCGCAAGCGTTTAAACGGTGCATTCGATTGAGTTTCAGTTTGGTATATATGTTTGAGTTATTCATCGATTAAAATTTATTTAAACGCTTGGTAATGATCTTAATCGTAAGTGTTCGGAAAGTCGAGTGGAGTCACTCCAGATTTTTTTTACTTAATAAAAGATAGTTAAAAACAAATTTTAAAGATTTCAATCATTTCATGCATTGTACAGTTGCTAAGAACTGGCGTGAAACCTTTTGTTTACTTTATGTCACAAGTCATGTTCCGTCCGCGTCGCTCTTTGATTTTTCCTGTTAGTTTTGTTCAAGACCTTGTTGACATTATTAATCATTCCCATTTATTTATTAATAGTACAGTCAATAATGTTACCGTCGAATTCGACGGGTTCCAGCTAGTAAATTTTATAATTTCGAAACTCGTAATCGCTTAGAATCACTAATGCATATGAGCTCTTATCAAGATTTAAAAAAAAAAAAAAAATAGCTCTTTTCAGTAGAAGAGCTACTGAAAAGTTTATAATGTTTCTTCTAAAACTACTATACTATATTTTATGAACATAATACTACTATACTATATTTTATAAAATATACGAGCAATTTAATTAAAAAATAAATCTTTCAGTTCAAACTGGAATTTAAAGAATTTCAGTAGTTTTATCACCTATTAACTGAATTTCATTTCAAACATCAACTTGCGCTCATTTCTAAAACTTATTACAATATTTTACAGCAAGAAAAGTACACTTAAGCGTTTCAATTGTAGAGTTTTGTTTCATTTCTGATATTTTTCAGAGATATATAAATATTAAAACTACCATTTGTGTCCATTAAATGAATCAAGATGGCGCGACATTTATCCTTAAACCCCAAAACCACCCGTTTTCAAAGCCTTTCACCGAGTCCCGCACCGACGATTTCTCTTCAGGTGAAACACCCTTAATTTAAAAAAGTTACACTTTTAGACTTGAACCCCTGTGCAAATAAATAAATAAATTAAATTAAAATTAAAATTAAAAATATCTCACTTAGTAAAATGTGCCCCATACACTTAAGATGGGATATGCAAACTTACAACCTTTTATCATAAAACATCTAAGGGATATGTTTAAACAAAGATTATCGGGGTTATACATGGATTTGACTTTTTCTTTGTTTTTCTTTTCTTAATGGCAGGCCTCTGCTCATTATGTATTCACCACTACTAAGGCCAGAATTACTGAAAATTTTATTATATGACATCCAGTGGGCGGCCAGCATTACCCCCTATAAAGGGACAGGCAAGTTAACACCCCTTCCCAAGCTAGTAATCGGATCCGGACCCAAGGCGTGGTAGAAAGGTTCTTTAGCTACTTCACCAATTGTTCAGCTTGAATTTTAATGTAAACGGTTGTTGCTACGGTGGATAAACATGACCACCAGAACAATTTTTACCGACTTCAAAAAAGGAGAAGGCCTATGTTCAATCTATATATATATATTTTACTTACGTACAGCGACAATTTTTTACCGCGTGGACCAATTACAAAAATTCCTTTTTTATTGGAAAGAAGATACCTCAGGGGCAGTCCCATATGTATTTGTTCACGTTCTGGTGACATTATTATTCCGAAAATCGGAAAAAAACCTGAATTTAAACCATTTCTTAAAGGGTTGCATTAGTCTTAATGTCAGAAGTTTCCACGGTTGGACACTTTTGGAAATTTATCGTTGTGAGTCAAAAAAATAAGTTCCCGAAACTGAAATCCACTTGGAGATATCTACTATTTTCGACGAGAATTTGTCAAACCCTACTATTTTATAATGAGAACTAGCTGAAGTACCCGTTCTTCGCACGGGAATGAATGGACTTTTTGATATTACGATTTGTGGTGATTACTATCATTGTAATAAACAGATATAGCAAAATGGATTTCGCGTTATATTTTGTCCAATAGAATTTGATGCATTGCAGCGCCATTTAGCGGCAAGTTGCAGCAAAATAGATACTGAAAAATATTCTCCGTGTTCTAATATCCGCGTGTACCAAATTCCATCGAAATCGGTTGGACGATATTCGCATAGTAAACGGCTAAACGGAATAGAATTTGACGTTCTGCTGCGCCACCTGGTGGCAAGTTAGAGGAAAACGGATAGCATAAAAAGCTTCTTCATGATAAAAGACTTAGGTGAACCAAATTTCATGGTGTTACGGTGCTCAACGGTGCTGGAGTTTTTCAACCTCATACACACATACCAACATTCATTTTTATCTATAACCAGTGTCATTATATATCCCAGTCTCAAATAAATCCAGTTTCAAATCTAAGCTTCGCCAAAGTGCCAACATACGCCATTTTGCAAGCGTTTTTTCAGGAAATCATTCGAAGCATGTTAGAGCATCAATATGGAAGTTCAAGCTGGTGAAACTTAGAAAGGTTTACCGGTACCGGAATATGGTTATTTTTAAGTATATCTACCTCCCGGCGGTGCATCCTGGTAACTTTCTTGACGACTAAGAGATCTAATACCTTCGGAATGATCGTGTTTCTTTAAGAAGTTGGAGGAATAACTTCGAGCAGGGTGTTTCCGATAAACCCCTCGAAAAAGCTGCGGCGGATTTAAGACTTGCGGTGGGCGATGACTGCCTGGCGGCCCACCTTTACCGGATTGGGATATTTTTGAGCCCAAATTGCCTACTCTCTGGGAAAGACGAAGCTATGGACAGGAGCCATTTGTCGTGGTGCTCGGCTCTGCGAGGGGACACCGATGTGAAGAGATATTGGAGTGCCAGACATCTGCTGATGAGAGATTGTCTTTTCTCTCTTACTTCATTTCTTTTCACGTTATTCATGTTTCTTGTTATTTTGTAAGAGTATGTTATTTTCTCACGCCATTGGAAATAGTAAAAAAAAATAAGTATTGCTCTTAAGCAATTCATGATTGCTAATTGAAAAACAAAAATGCCTTTTTAAGTACACAATGTTGAATGATATTTTCTGATGCACTAAAATATAAAATTTTATAGATGTTCTGCCTTTTTCAACATTGTTTATACAGCCATTTATTTTAAGAAAAAATATTTTTCGGCCAAAACCTTTAAAAACATCGGTATTCTTACTCTTAAATGTATTGCATGACACTCTCTACCACCCAATTTTTCTTTTATCCTACGCCTGTTCACTTTCGTAAACCAGATCATTTTGGATTAGAAAAAAGTTCAATAAACTGTTATTACTGTACTCATATATAGATAAGAAAACGAAAACAATACTTAAGAAGTTTATTTTGAGCAAATATAGGAATTCCATTTAATGCAAAATAGCAATCATAGAAATTATATGGGAACGTTTATAATTTTAATTAAAAAGAAGAAAAAAAAAACAGACAACAGTGTTTAATTTGATACTGAAGTACTTGTCAATCTTTGTGATTTTTTTTTTTCAAGCATTTTCAGAATAAACAAAATTCACGCATTTTAAGCAATTGAACAATCATATAAATGGGTTGCTTCCATTTCGATACTATTACTTCAGGATTCTATCTGAGAAAGGATGAAATGGAGAAGCGAATCGCCTTTTACGGCGAGCTTCTTCTGAAGGGGAGTCCTCTTCTTCCTCTGATTCCAGGATTGCTATTTCCAGAACATCGAGTATCGGTGATAGTTCTCCTATAATTTTTTCAGTGCACAATGGGTGGGACTCAACATTACTCAGGACATCTTTCACAGCAACACCTACTTCAAATCCACACCTTACACCAGTTTTTATAGATGGACAGGAATCATACCACTTAATCCAACTAAAGAAAAGAAAATTGTATCGTGTTAATACTGTACTGTATAGATTTAACCCTGCTGTTCTGTTCACATTTACTATGCACATGTAACGTTCGGGTCAATATGACCCGAACGTCGAATAGTAGTCACAAGTGTTTATTATTTACAAAATTATATTATGCTTAAGGTAAATAATTGCTTCAAAATTAGAAAATCATGATATATATTTGAAAAATAATACAATAAACAAAAAGTATGAGTATATAAATGAAATGTAATATTTATTAATTTTTAAATCTTACCTCGTTCCATTGGTAGTTTGGACAAAAATTACATGTACAGCTGCGGAAAAAAAAAGTCCCGCTTGCTCTTTATTTCGCCGCCGTTCGTCGTACAGCAAAGTTATATATACCATTCGTTTGCAAATAACGCGTATTTTAATTTACTATTAATTTAATTTGCATAAGGGGACGTCTTCATATTTAATTCTGCATCAACTTCGTTTTTCTCAATGGCAACCCCATATTTTGACTTTATAAAACGAAAGAAAACCTTCAAATTACCCTAAATATAAATTTTCATCAATTTTCTACGATAATTTCCGGAGATATTGCGAATTAATTTTTGCGCATTTTTAAGGGACTTTCTGCAAATTGAAAAACGCTATTTGTAGGTTCCGAACTTTTCGCCTTTTATTAATTAATTTTATTGGAATTAATATTATTTTCAAGGAAAATATTGTTTCTATCTCTCTTAAAGTTTTTTGTACTGAGAATATCAAGGGTAGAATGGAATATTTAGTCTGTGGTCCAAATGATCCGTGAGTTCATAACTTCCTTGGTTCGTACACATGATTTCAGGGAAAAATGCAAAATGACTGTTAAGTATTCTGAAAATCTTTGTAATTTTGAAATTGATATTTAGTATTTCCGTTCATGGTTCTCTTAGACAGGTGAAATGTTGACAGGTGTTAGAGGCTGCTCTCAACTGACTACAAGCTTGAATATTACTCAGCTATGGTCGAACTTGAAGAATGATTTTCTGATAAAAAATTTGTTCGACGCAATATTATCACTGTGTTTGTTATTTCACTTTCTTCATTTAATACTATCGTCTGCAATGTGCAATATTCTTAAGACTTTTGGCGGTATTTTAATTTATAGTTAGATGAAAATTTAGACAGAAACACGTGATTTTGAATGTTTGATAAAGTATCGGGAAGTCCAAAGACCTAATGTTTCCGATATTAAAAAAGGTCACATTCATGCCTGGGAAGTTGAGGATGTTAGTTTTTCAGAAATAGGACGTGGTATTAGAAGACATACATCTACTGCATCTAATTCTATAGCTGGAAAATATTTTATTTGGGGGAATATGGTAGCGGACGTAACAATACACGCTTTATAGAATCCCCAACAAACTGTAAAATTCTCTAATTTATTTGCTTCAAAATTTGATATTTTTAATACTGGTATCTTTTACTGTGTTTTCGCACAAAATAAATCTAATTTACGTTTATTTTATGCAATTTTCAAAAACTTCTCACTTAATAAATTTATATATAGTCCCTTAACTCATGAAAATAACACATTCTATTTAATATAAATTAAACTACTGAACGTAAAATTTTGAAATTTTGCACAGCCATGTAATATTAATTTCTGCATCTATTTCCATCGAAATTTGGCTAGGTCGCTATTCATAATTTTTTAATATTAATTTAATAATTCATATTTCATATTAATAATTTATTTAAAATTATAATAACATTAAATTATGTTTGGGTCGTTTAGTTCTAATAGTACGAATAAAAATCAGCTTCTTACTACCAATATTATATGAGATATGAATTGAAGTATGAAAAAATATTTTATTAGAGGGGGAG
This sequence comes from Cheiracanthium punctorium, assembly GCA_038373885.1. Taxonomy (NCBI): domain Eukaryota; kingdom Metazoa; phylum Arthropoda; class Arachnida; order Araneae; family Cheiracanthiidae; genus Cheiracanthium; species Cheiracanthium punctorium. The sequence continues at coordinate 33,947 of JAWZYV010015777.1, forward strand.
GGGGATTTTGGGTGCTCCTAACTCACTCATTTTCAGTCCAAATTTATTGAAAATTGGTGTCCGGGGTTAAAATGAGCTAAATTTTTGAAATATGACGTGAAACCTAGGGTTGAGAAAAAAAAAGTTGGTGCGAATTTTAATACGTAGATGTCCCCTTATGCAATTTTTATGCATAGCAAATTAAAGTGTACGTCAATCGTAAACGATTGGTATCTGCAACTTTGCTGTGCGACGAACGACGGAAGAAAAAAGTACAAGTGGGACTTTTTTTTCCGCAGCTGTACGTAGCTTACATATGTGTTTGCTACATCTTTTGCACACTACATTTGCTTTATTGTCATTGCTGGGAGAACAGAATCTCCATCGGGCACGTTTAACTTCGGACTTTGATGGTTACTCATTCTGACTCTTTCTGGACGTTGATGGTAAATCATTCTGCCTCTCACCTTTTATTCTTTTCACTATACTGCGTGACTCTACATTTCTAGGGAGATTCTGTCTTGTCTGAATATATGGAGTCAATAATGATTTGCCTAATTGTTCTAGAAACAAGTCTTTTCATGAATTTCTTTTCATTCCATTTTGTGTTTATTGATGTCCAGAGAATAAATGCATTGTACGCTTAACATTCTAACATATTTTAAAATATGATCATGGGCTAGCGATAGGTTTTCCCTTTACATGTGTATGTATTCAAAAGTTGATCAAGCATATCCACAGCTCCTTTACTGGCATTGTAATCCAATATCATTTTTGGTTTTCTGTCTTTTCTGTTACTTATTCTTTCATCGTGATGCATTGCGCTCGTAAAGAACATTCTTGTTCTTTTTTGCAATATGGTTGAAAACAGTTGTATCATCTGTAAAGTAAAAGCTTGAACTGTGCAACTCTTTATTTGTCATTTGATCAGAAAGATCTGGTTTGTTTTTGCTCACAGTACCAAGCATAGTTATGTTACGTTTCAAAAGAAGTTGCCCTAGGTTGTAAGAAGTGAACAAGTTATCAAATGTGACATCGAGCCCTCTAAGTTAGTCAAATCACTTACAACTCGCATTCCCTGATTTTTTTCTGGTTTTGAACTCTGATCTTTTCCTGTATAAATCTGTGCCTTTAGAGCATATGAAGTTTCACTAGCACATAAAGTCCATATTTTAATTCCATATTTCGAAGGTTTACTTGGCATGTATTGTTTGAATGGGCATCGTCCTCGAAAAGAAACTAATGGTTCGTCTACTATAACATTTTCAGATGGGTAATATATTTTTGGCAGAGTTTCTATCCATTTATCCCAAATGTCCCAAACTACAGCAATTTTATCTGTACGTCTTCTTTCTTGACGAGTTGATTTATTGTCAAAACGAATAACTCGGGAAATGGTACAAAATTGTTCATGTGACATGGTTACACGAAATATCTTCGTCCAGTTTCCTGATCCCACAAACTTTTGGTAGATTTTCCGCATGTTTTGTACACGCTAGCTAATAAAAGCAACAGGGCCGTAGCTAGACGAAAAGTATAAAGGGCGCTTAAACTTCTGCTGAGGGTACCCATAGACGCACACGCGCCCCCCTCCCCTCCACATACACACACACAATTTAATTTACAAAACAAACAGCAGGCATAAGAACTGGACTGACTTACTCCATTTAAATGAGCATGCAAAATTAATGAATAATGCCATTTTGCATTGTACCAACCTTTTTCTATTATATATATTGATTGTTAATATATTGCTGTTTTAATCGTATGTATACAGTGTGTGTGTGTGTGTGTGTGTGTGTATAATATGTGTGTGTATATAGTTGAAAACAAAGCAAAACAGAATACAATCTGTTATATAATTCTATGAATAATCAAGGCTATACTGGCGAATCAAGTTACCTTCGAAACAAGTGAATCGTCTTGGGTCAAACTTTTTTTGCAATTCTTGTTAATCAGAAATCGAAGTTAGAAAACTGGGTGGAGTATTTCAAAAGGACACATATCCATTTTATTCATTTTTATTAAAAATCAATAAAACGAATATGTATAATAAGTAAAAATTACATATACAGTGAAACCTGTTTTTAAAGACCACCACTGGGACCAAGAAAATGTGGTCTTTAAGGAGGGTCGGTCTTTGAATTCAGGTAATACGATACATTTTGACAAAATTTTAAGCGTACTTAATTTCTCAATAGAAGTGGAATATATTTGATAATTACCTGATTATCACTGAAATTTCTTTATATAGATATAATTAAAAGAAGCATCTGTGTATTTACTTTTTTATAAAATGTAGAGAAAGACAGTGATATTTTTTTATATTTTAATAAATGAAATTGGAATATGTTTAAATTTTTAAAAAATTGAAAAATATAATAAAATTTTGCTTTACATGGTAGGTACTTTATTATATTTTAAAATATGATGTAATAACAGATTGTTTAATCGCTTCTGTACACATGTCAGATGCTTAAATAGTTATCACCCCCCACCTGCACGGAATAATTAAGCAAGGTGTTAAAGCCTTCTGTTGCTTCATTGAAAGTGATTGCAGTTTTTTGTTATGTGTCTTCATCAGAAGATGATATATTTTCACTGCAAACAGTTTATTCATTCTTATTTTCAGATTCCGTCACTGATGTACTAAATTGTTCATGAATAGCGTATTCTTCAGTGACACTACAAAAGAAGTTGTAATCCTAACCAAATAATTCATGGGCTAAATTATCATAATTATGGACATTATTTTCTATGATGGAATTATTGAAATCATTATCCATCTCAACTTCGGGGCCAGGGGCATAGCCAGGGGGGGGGGATATCGGGATATATCCCCCCCCGCGAAAAATTTTCCTGGCTACGCGCCTGTTCGGGGCATACAGTGAACGATTCACTGTAAATGTCTAAATGCATAAAATTCTATTTTCAATAAATATCCTCCAAGAAGCAGTAACACAAGTAACTGCGTGCATCCCGCTATTGCGTACAGTGACTCTATGGATTAGGTAGGGGCCCGCCCGTCTCAAGAGAAGGGGGGGATTATTGTGTAACCGATAAATAATAGGATGCGTTAACTTTTGGGGTATGGGGGAGGTACGGTGTCATTATTAATTAATTATGATTGACAATTAATGCATTAATAAAATATTGATATATTAATTAATATGCATCATTCATACTAATTAATCCCTTGTTCATTCGGGAACCCTCTCTCAAAAAAGTTTGAGAACTACTTTTAAAATGAAGTGTTTTTAAAAGCCTTCTGGGGCGCAATTGCAGCTGCAAAAAAATTGGTGTGTCAAACTTCATTCAAGTGCTATACCAGTATATCACTTTTTTTAAATTTTCTTTCTTTTTTCTGTTTGGAGGCCCTCCCTTAGCAGGGAGGGCCCGAAGAGGGTGACGGCTCACCCGTCTGCAGACAGTCGGACACCTTGGCCAGTCCGGGCCTGAACTAAACAAGTGTCAACTTTCGTTTTTATCATACCGCGTGATTGCTGATCATCCGAACTCCTCTATTTTACTCAAATAGAGGAAAATAAGAATTTTTTTAATAATTTGCGGTCGTTAAAATAGGATTTTAAATAAATTTGTTTCTTATACATAGCGGTCGTTTGTCGCGTCAGGCAGGGGTCGTTCAATAAGGAAAATAAACCATTATTTATAATTATATGGTACTCGGGACCGCTAAGACATGGTCGTCAAGAACAGGTGGTCGTTAAATACGGGGAACGTTCAACGCAGGTTTTACTGTACTGGAATAATAATAAAATATGTCAATTTTCAAAATTTTGTAAATGTGTGTTAAAAAAAGGAGTTAAAAAGCCAATTCTCCAAGAGAAGAAACATCTCAATAGATAAATGGAAACTTTACATTTCCATATAATCGGGAAGAAATATCTTTTTTGTCTCGTCTATAACTAAATGTTTTAAAATCTAGGTATTATTTGTTGAATAAATTGAATTTTGAATTTCTTTTTAACATTTTACAAGATGATTTTTTTTTATATGATACCTTATAGTTATTTTTTCACAGTAAAACACTACAATGCAAATACCAACAATACAGTGCAAGTATTGTTATACATGATTACTAAAATGTGTTTAATATCAGTGATTGAGGTAACTTATTAATGTCCTAATTACTGAGCTAAATAGGCAGAGAGCAATTTTTTTAAGTGCAGAACTATAGATTTTAGAATCTGTGGTAAACATTTATTATTAATAAAATGTCAGACTAGACATGAAGAAAGGAAATATCAGCACTACTTTGTTTAATAACTTAAATATATTTGTAGGATACTGGATGAAGAAAGCCGATTGAATTAATTTTTGAATGATTAAAATTTATAAATTCATGTACAATCACTCAAAAAATGTCATCAATTTGCTGTATTATATATATTAATTAAAAATAAATAATGTCTTATTAATTAAAAATAAATTCTATTCCATTTAAAAACTTAATAAATTATATTATAATTGTATTTGGATTTTTTTTTTGTCAGGAATATTGATAAATGAAGATTAATAATTTAAGAACTTTTAAACATTTAAAGCTTCCAGTTCTAAAAAAAAAGACTTGCAATTAAATAAAAAAAAACTCGATATATATATATATATATACTAGCTGACCCGGCAATCCTTGTTTTGCCATATAAATTATTCCTAGGATTATTTTAGTAGAAAGAAATGACAAACTTATTGTAAGTGTGTGAGGATGTGGTATATGAGTGGAAGAGGCATGGAGCGCTGTGAACAATGCTGGAATATAAAAATAACACAATACCAAACATTTATATTTTCAATTCATTGTAATTTATTCTTTACATTTATATATAACGCTAATTACAATAATTTTACTAAAAAATAATATCAATCCTTTAACGGAATAGAATGAACAATATTTTTAGCTAACACAAACAAACTGCATGGTTTGCCCACTCGAGATCATGCCACGTATAATTGTCCGTGTGAAAAAATGGCGTGCTCAAATCTAAGCCACAAACAAACATAGTTTGGCCTTGAGATTTATTCATAGTCATTCCATAAAAAATTTTGTCCAAAAAAAATAATAATAAAAAGATGAAAATCTGAAACATTTTCAGATTTTAAATTCGCACTATAGCGCTATATATTAAAATCGTATCATAATTTATGCGTCGTCCCTATTTTTCTCTCATATTCCATTAAGTTGGAAAGTGTATATTATTCATGACTGTGCTGTATTTTTTTTTCTTGTTTCGTAAAACCCATCTTTGGAATCGAAATCTATCTTAAAATCGTCTACTAAAACTATTTTACAATATTCGCCAAGTATATTACAACTACACTTCATCGTTCTATATATTGTTTCGAATGCGCTACATGTGTTTACCATGTATGTCTTTCTTGGGTTGATTCCTACTTTAACGCCTCGACTCTCGCCAAGGTGGCGATCATTAAACATATGCAGTTACAATGACAATTTTTTGCATTTATGTGGCAATCATAATTTAGAATTAAAATGGCGATTTGGAACAACATGTAAGCACAGCATGCCGTTATATTTTTATTTATTTTGGATTGCCAATTAATGTAGTTGTAATAATAAAGTGTCTTCAAATTCCTTAACTGGTGCGTTTATCGCTAATTTGTTTACTTTAGTTTTCATCTAGTTCTTTTGGGAGCGCCTTAACGGTACGTACGTATTATGCCGGCGGTCACTTCCGCCAAACTATTTTTTCGTCAAATTTGCTGGCAAACTATTGCCAATCGTATTCCAAACCATCAACAATTAAAATCGGTTGAGCCGTTTTGGAGGAGTATGGTAACTAACACTGTGACATGAGAATTTTATTTATTAGATATACCTAATATGAGTTCAATCGAATGTACCGTTTAAACGCTAGAGCACTTTCAAGAATCCCCCCCCATAAGCCATAATGTAAAAGAAATCTTTGTAGTAGCCCAGTAGAAAAACTATAAGTTCTATACACATCAAAATTAATGTCGGTCTTACGATGGTGGTTTATAACATATATACCGAATTTGAGCTCAATCGAATGCCCCGTTTAGGAGCTATCGTGTTCACTCACATACACACAAACGCAAACACACACACACACACACACACACACACAAACATCTCGTAAAAATAGCATAAATGAATTGAGAAGACCTCAAAACGTGTTAATATATCAAAATCTCGAAGTCGAATTTTTTCATGATTACAATACTTTCCTTACAGGGTACATGTTTGGAAAGAAAAAAGGATGGAAATCTGAAACACTTTCAGGTTTTAAATACACACTATAGTGCTTATATTAAAATCGTATCATTAGTTATACGTTTTCTCTATTTTTCGTACTTATTCCATTGAGTTTCAAAAGTGTATCATTATTCATGACTGTGCTGTATTTTTCTTGCTTGTTTCGTAAATCCCATCTTTGGAATCGAAATCTATCTTAAAATCGCCTTCTAAAACTATTTTACAATCTTCGCCAAGTATATTACAAATATACTTCATCGTTTTATATATTGTTTCGAATGTGCATCATAATCCATGAATGTACCGGTTTGTCTTTCTTGGGTTGATTCCTACTTTAACGCCTCGACTCTCGCCAAGGTGGCGATCATTAAACATATGCAGTTACCATGACGATTTTTTGCATTAATGTGGCAATCGTAATTCAGAAATAAAATGGCGATTTGGAACAATATGTAAGTAAAGCATGCCGTTACATTTTTATTTATTTTGAATTGCCAATTAATGTAGTTTTAATAATTAAGTGTCTTCAGATTCCTTAACTGATGCGTTTATCGTTAGTTTGTTTACTTTAGTTTTTATCTGGTTCTTTTGGGAGCGTTGAAACTTACTTACCGTAACTAACCTAACTTGATACTTACCGTATCGTACAATCGTATTCCAAACCATCAACAATTTCATGTGCCCGGCATTTATCTTGGTGAAAAATTGCTTGTCTTGCCGGACCGCCGGGATAATACGTAAGTACCGTTAAATCTTGTGCATAACTCCCAGAGACCCATGATTGCAAAGCTCGCCAAAGTACGGGGATTTTTTAGGTTGGCGAGAGTGGGGATGTTAAAATAGGAATCAACTCTTTCTTGTACCATAAAACGCATCTTTGGAATCGAAATCTATCTTAAAATCGCCACCTGAAACTGTTTAGAATCTTCCGCCAGGCATGTTCTTCCTGTAGGCCTATTCCAACTATACCGCAAAGACATTTTAAATGCTGTTTGGAATGGGCATCATAATCCACGAGTGTACCGTGTGTTTCCTTTCTTGTTCCACAGAGAACTTCTTCGGAATAGAAATCTATATTAAAATCGCCTAATAAAACTCTTTTACAATATACGCCAGGCGTTTTCTAACTATACGCGAAATATATTTATAATAAATTGTCGCGTTTTGGCACCACATTTAGCGATCAATTATCAAAAATTGCAAACCTTGTGCGACTTTCAACATTTTATTAATTTCCCCCCCCCTCTCCACATTATATGGCAAACACATTTGAAAAGTGACTCGACACGCTAATGTCTACACAGAAATCCTGATTGAAATGAATAGCACTCGGGGGCTAAACATTTTGGGGTGGACCTCCCTTATGACTTAGGGGTATGAGACATAGTTAAAAACCTATTCTATGACCTAACGAATATACATAGAAAAATTCATTAAAATTGGTCGATTGGTTTCGGAGGAGTTAGGTGACTAACACTGGGACAGGAGAATTTTATATATTAGATAATTATTTCAATACCTTTAAACTTAATACATATATATTATTTATTTTTCATTAAATTAAAATAACTGTACACATATATAGTTCTCGCTGTACACATTTATAGTTATAGATCTGGTATATACATTTTTCCTATAAAGAACACCAGTTATAGCCCAGACAGCACAGCAAACTTGCATCAAACTTGCAGCAAGCTTGATTTATCAAGTCAATAAGCTTGAATAAAGCTTGAAAATTCCAAGCTTTTAAGCTTGAAAATTCCAGTCGTGTAAGCTTGATGCAAGCTTCAATCAAGTGTTCTAGTTTACATTCTCCCAGCTTGCATTAAGCTTGAAATTTCAAGCTTGAATCAAGCTTGACATTTCAAGCTTAATTTCAAGCTTAAAAAATTTTCCAAAAAATAAATTTTCTAAATACACGGGGCGCCCGCTGGCGAACGCGCCCCACATACTTTATTTTTATCGTTACCGGCATTTATATCGTTACCGGCATACCGGTTCTTTATTTATTATTACCGGTATCGATATTTTCTCCTTTCCTTTTCTGATTTTCCCGTATATTTCATTATTGTGAAGAGATTATTTAGTATTAATATTTTTAATAGATGGCGTGGCTTGTCAATGGAACTAAAATGCTTATCATCCGGGTTTTTCTTTTTTGGAAGCATTTCGGTAAAAAAATTGACCGCTTAAAGGGTTAAACGGTACATTCGATTGAGCTTCAATTTGGTATGTATGTTTGAATTATTCATCGATTAAAATTTATTTAAATGCTTGGTAATGATCTTAATCGTAAGAGTTCGAAAAGTCGAGTGGAGCCACTCCAGATTTTTTTCTGATATCTAAAATTTTCGATTTTTGTACAAACAATTTCCTTCCAAGTAGCTTTCCATTAAGAAATCATTAATAGTTTCCGGCTTCCTAAAAACTACCATATTTCCGATTTTGAAAAACAATTTTTCAATCTTTCGTACTTTTTTAACGGTTTATAGAAATTTAAGTAGTGTCATAATTTTAGGATGATGTTTCTAAGCGCGGAATTTGCAATTTTAAGAAAAACCTGTACAACCTCTGCGTTACATAAATGTCACAAGGTTTGTTAAATATATTTCTTGCATAATTTGACTTACATAAATTTATAATTTTTTTAATCCTTTCTTTTTCTAATTTAAATAAATGACATCTTGAAATGTAAAGTTAATGCTGTGCTATTTTTTTTTCTGCATAATTTTTCGACCGAACGACGCAGGTGGTGTACTGACTGACACACCACTCGTGCGTCCGGATTCTATTACAGTTTGGGCTTGGGTGTTTGTGTTGTCCTTGTTACGGGTAATGATGTCATACATTAAGTGCCACATTAACAAATGGCTATCACTTTCGGGAACCCCATGGACAAGGATACTGAATGAGCTAATGCTGCGTATCATTAAAGGAAAAAATATTGCGTGTTATGTGACACATATGTGTTACTTGTTATGTGTTACATAAACAGTTCAAATTGATATATAAAATGATCTGATTTTTTAGATATATTATTATTATTATTATTAATTTGGTGTCCGACTTTTTGTTACTTATTTGCTAATCTAACAACAGCAAATAAAGGTCCTTGTTTTCAGTGTTTCTTAAATGTATTACGACAACTCGTAAGAGTACTCTGTTTTTGAATGTTGTCACAAAATCAAGTCATATGAACAGAAGTATGCTTCCCGGACTATTTTTATTTTATATTGCTGGTTAAATGGACGCCAATTTTTGAGTACTCTATTTTTGAATGTTGTCACAAAATCAATAGTCACATGAACAGAAGTATACTTCCCGGACCATTATCATTTTATATATTGCTGGTTAAATGGACGTCAATTTTTGAGTACTGATTAAAAAATTGCAATGATTGCCAATGTAGATCAAAGAACTCGGATTCACAAATGAAAGCAAAAGGAAAAAGTTAAATGTGGTTTGTCTACACCATTAAGAGTAATGTTCTAGGCTCATCTTTTGTCTGTTCGGATATACAGCTGAAAGAACTGAAATATTCTGATTATTTTTTATTTCATGAATTGAACTTTCAGTATAATGCTGTTATTTCCGATATCAATAATAACTGTTCCATTAATGCCTGTCAACTTTACCGTTGCTGTACTGAGTTTGGGAATTAGATAAAACATACTTTGTGAGAAAATATGAATGATGCTGTTGTCGAATTTTCAGAATATGCTCAAATGAAAATAACTTTTCCCCTATGAATCAATAAAATATTCTTTTAGATTAGTCTGTGGTTTTTGTTGTTTCTTATGCCCTCTGACAGCCGTGTGCGGTGCCAGATCCCTCAGATAGGGAAGCGATAGGCAGGGGGTGGGGCGCCTTCAATTTTATGTGGGACCCAGTGGGAGGAAGTCTGACTTCAGCCCGGTGCTCCCCTAATTTTGAACCAATTCCTGAGGAGGGGCCAGCCCCCTGAAATCGGCATCCCAGAGGTATCGTATAACAACTTGGAGGACATTGTAGCTACGACGGATTCTACGTGCACCAGCTCCAATTAGTGTACACGGTCCCACAGCAGACGAGCCGAGTGGGAGTTGACCCTCCCAAGCACTGGCCAAGCCGGATATTGCTTCACTTGCCATGTTCTTATGGGAACGAAGTTTAGCACCCAGACTACTGCGGGTTAATCTGCTTAGGCAATAACAGAAGCATATAAAATATCTATTAAATTTTATGGCACAATTCTATACCATAAACGATTTCACAATCAACCTTCCAAAAATTAAATGAAATGTAGTCATAATTTATACTCACAGGCACGAAGCTTCATCGTCACTCATATTTCTGTGATACATGTCTTCAAACTGAAGTATTGATCGCTGGACAAGCTCTTCCGTCTGATTCCTTAGGGCTAATTCATAACAACTGCCAAATACAACTTTAGAAGCAGACTTGATGCATTTAAGGTTACTGGAAATGACTGAAATCAGTAATGATAAATAATAATTAATTTTTGCGTAATAATTAATTTTTACTTCCTTCTACGGAGTATAAGGAAGTAGTGTGATCCCGAAATATTTCGGGGGACAAATTTCGACCTCTAAATTAAGTTTGAAGAATTTTTTGCATCTCAACGTAAGCTAGCATGCACCATCATATAAATGCGTCTGCAACATATTTTGTCTAATGGCGAGTCTATTTTGACCAGTTTTTCCATGCCGTCTGTAGGTACATACGTATGTATGAATGTATGTAACTCGCATATCTCTAAAACTATTGGTCGTAGAAAGCTGAAATTTTGTATTTTAGATTGTTGTAACATCTAGTTGTGCACCTCCTGTTTCGGTTCCATTCGACTTGAATGTTTATGTACAGGGCCGCTCAAAAGATCCGAAATAAATTACGCTCTATGGGCCGAAATTCATTAAACTCGCATATCTCAAAAACTATTAAGCGTAGAATGTTGAAACTGTAATTTTCTATTTTTGTAACATCTAATTGTGCACCTCGTCTTTCGGTTCCATTCGACTGGATAGTTTATCTACAGGGCCGCCATAAAGATTCGAAATACATTACGCTCTATGGGCCGAAATTCATTAAAGCGTATTTTAGAGGTATTGGTCTGTTTAAAACGACTCAAAAGTGATATATGCTGTTAAGAGTTACGAAATGTATTTCTTCATTAAAAGAAGTGTCTTTATCATTTATAGTTCTGCTACAGGAATACTCAAAAGATTTCCAATACATTACTGTCAATGGCAATTTCAGGGGCATTCATCCATTTCAAGCACGATACCGTCCTACCATATATGTTAGCTAATGAACCGACCACGGTCACTTGTCTCCCTCGACAACTACGCGAAACTCGCCAAGCTTGGCGACTTTTGGTGTACGTGTGTATGTATTTAACTCTCAAATCTCAAAAACTATTAGTCGTAGAATATTGAAATTTCATATATAAGATTGCTGTAACATCTAATTGTTCATCTCGATTTTTGGTTCTAATCGACTGGAGAGTTTATTTACAGGTCCACCGAAAAGAATTTCAACACTTTAATGCCTATTGACATCTTCAATGTAATACAACTGTAGACAGTCATTGTATGGCCCATGCCCAAAATGTCGCCTTCTGTCGTCGACTTCGTCGAGTTTTGCCGAAATATTGCCAAATTTGGCGATAGTCAGTAATTTGATCCATTTCCAAAATATCGCCATTTTTCATCGTCCTCGGCGAATTTTGGCGAAATATCGCAAAATTTAGCGATAGTCAGTCATTGTTTGGTCCATGCTTAAAATCTCGCCATATGTCGTCGACCTTGGCGAGTTTCGCCGAAATATCGCCAAGTTTGACACCAAAAATTATTTCCTGTTTTGTAAAACTCTTAAAACTTTAATCCATAGAATTTTGAACTTTTGATTTAGAACTTGTGTAATATCTAACTGTTTTCAATATCTTTTTTGACTGCAATCGACTGGGAATTTATGTACAGAGTCAGCCAAATCACTTTAAATACTTTAAGGTGCATGGACACATTCAATTCATTGAAAGTATGAGGTCAATGACTACTTTTCTATCCCCAAAATCTCGCAAACTATCTCAAGCTTGTCGGCTTTTGGTGAAATATCGCCAAATAAAGTGTCAGAAGGAAATCTTTCAAACTGAACTCAGCTTGGCGATATCAAAATATTTGCCTAGAAATCGCTAAACCTTACTTTTACTGATGTTTTATCTTTTTCAAACAAAATAAGTTTAGATGGAGTGCGCCGAAAATATTTTTGACTTAATAAACGTGCAAGGAAGTCATGTGTTGTCCACATCAGATTTTTTTTAATTAGTTGAGATTGTTTAACAAATATCTCCCCCAAAAATTGTTGTTTCAAGTAATTACAGTACAATGTGCGGTTAAAGAATAGCGCATTGTGCTGTAACCACAAGTAATTACAGCAAAACGGCAGGATATATATATCGTATTCCTGCATTTATTTATGGGCAAGGCATTTTTCGTTCAGAATTTCTATGTGAAAGTGAGTAAAATATTATAGAAAAAAGTGGAGCGAAAGTGAAAAGGGAGAGACACCTTGAAATATTTCATTGTCTTCATCGCAGATTTCGTGTATGTAATCTATTATCTTCCTGAATTTCTTCAAATCATCAAGGTCGTCGGAACATTTCTCTCTAACAGGCAAAATGCATCCTGCTATCTCTTTAACAGTTCTAAAACAGCAAATGAACTATTTAATGCATGTAATTCACCAGAAAAATCAAAAGAGGGAACATAAATACCATTCCAAAATGTCATTCACAGTACGCTAAAAATAAAAATATTCGAAACTAAATATCTTTAATAATCCCAATCTGCATTTTGTAAAAGTTTGTTCTCACAAAAGCAAATTGTTTAGTATGAAATGTTTCTGGTTGATATATAGAATCTTTATCGCATAAGTAATTGTATTACAAAAGAGACTATTTTTTTTCTGGAAAAATGTGATACTCTAAGACGAGACCGCTAAAGTTTCACTTTACGCACTTTTGTGTTTTTATCCCATTTAAACTTTTCTATTTTGTTTTTAAGTTTTTGCCTTATTTTTTCTTCGCATGTAACAAAAAATAATGCCGGAACGTTATCGAAAAATAATACTAAATAATTAAGCGTGATTCCTGACTCACTGATTCTGTAATGATTACGGTTGAACCAATCCAAGAAAATTTTTTTACCACCATTACTCCCGAAAGATTAGAAAGCTAAACAGAATATCGTCATAAAATCATGACCGTTTGTACCGCTTGAAAATTTTCATCTTATGTATAAAAATAAATAAAATAATCTGCGCTACTTTAAGAATCTGGAAATCCACCCGCTCCATTTTCAAGTGATTTTTCGCTATTTTTCGCTCTATTTTAAATTTGGAGGGAAAAAAAATACTAATCATTTGCGTGACAAAACTACTCGTCACAAGTGACAGTTACGTCATACTGTAGACAGTGCTTTGAAGGGAAAATTGTGATTCTAATTCGTTCAAAATAGTTCTTGTAGATTATAAAGTTTAACCTATTTATTTACAAATAAATGATTCTGTCTGCATAAAACATTAATATAACAAAGTATGTTGTTCTCAGCGAAATGAAATCTTTCGAATGCAAAAGAGAAGAAATTTTAGAAGAAAATGAAATTCCAGTTTCAGTATATAATAAAAATTGAAAATGAAATTATTTATTTTAAGGGGGCAAAAATTAAATATATACAGTGTAGACATATTTTTGTCGATGTTTTTTCTAGCACCCATTGTAATTGCCTCCACACCGGGCTTTGGCTTCTAGTTCAATATTGTTTCCCGAAGAATATCTCCTGCAGTACCTGGCCAAATTATTAGACCAATAAATTTTTGATTTCTTTAAAATCAGAAGATTTTTACACCTGCCCTATTCTAAATTATTCGAATACGCGAGTGTTTTCATATTATAACTTTTAATTAGGTGTCACACGTATAAGAGGTAAAAAGGTCCAATATTTGAAAAACGGCGCCAACCAACTACCCGAAAGAGTTCTTATCGCTTTTTGCTAAGTACTTTTGCGTGGGTTAAGGTGCAACTAACCTCTTGGTCTGATCACGTTTCTGCGAAAGAATGAGCATATTCTTATCGGTAAAAGGAAGTTACTGCCTCACCATGACACAGTGGTTATGTCACTGGAAATGGTAGACGGGCGAAGTGTGAAGGTCCCGGGTTCGGGTCCCATCGCGTGTCCGTCGACCTAACCATTCGGAGTTTTCCGTGTTTTTCTCCGAAACTTAGCGTAAATACGGGTTAAGACCCCCACAGAGGGCACCCACACATAGGCCTAGATCCCTCGTGCAGATAATTGGGCTTAATCCCACAACACTAAATTATTATTTCTTAGTTAGCGTTCGCGTTTCGTATACTTCGATCGTAGAAACACAAGCCAATTATTTGTTAGTGGATGGTAAACGGACATAGGTAGTAGTACACATGCTTAATAAATTGTGTGCTGACTGTTTGTTTTGGATTGAGATGAGTTTTTTACAAGGTTTGCATGCAAATAATATAGCGTTGATTATTTTTAATCTTTATTTATTTATTCCTATAAATATTTTGGTGATACGAAACATTTATTAAGTCCAATGCCATTTTAAAAATATGATTACTTTAATAATTTTTTATTGAAATATTTATTTTTGTTATTGTATATAATCGTTAATATATATACATAGAAATATGAAGGAAGAAATAGGATATTTCTTAAGAATTTTTTTAATAAAATATTTTATAAATAAGGTCGTATGTATATGCAAAAATATAGAATTTGACATTGGTTTGATAATTTGGCCAGACACTGTCTTTTGATAAAATGAAAACAATCTTGGCGCATAATTAAATGTACAGAAGATTGTCATAAGCAAAAACTGATAGAACAAACAGTAATGTTTTATTTAACTTCTCCTTAGCTTAGGTGTCACTGGCAAAATTATTCAAGATCAATAATTTCATAGTGTTCGTTGAGAACTGAATGGTTTTAATAAAATAGCTGTGCAACTATTACAGTATCTCCTACATAGCGGTACCTCTACCAGAGTGATAAAATCTAACATAAGGTTGCTAGTACTTAACGAGTACGAAAGTCACTTCCTTTGTGATAAAGATTTAAATTGAGGCAAAAACTCCGAAAAAGCGCAAATAGCTCAGAACGACACATTCCGTACATTTGAAGTCATTTGAAATTAAGTCAGCTGATAATTTTAAATCTATTAGTTAAGGAATAATTTCTTTCTCAATATATCAAAATATACTAATTATAATTAATAAAAAGTGTGTTTGCTCGTATTTATAGTATTAAAAGTTGATATAATAATTCTGGTTTAACGCTCCAGCACAGGGGCGTAGCCAGAAATTTTTCATGGGGGGGGTTACGACTACTACAACTCATATATATGTATACGTGGGTGTGATAATGTAGTGAAGAATATACATTTTGTATGGCAAAAAATTCCTCATGGGGGGGTTATGACCCCCATAACCCCCCCCGTGGCTACGCCCCTGCTCCAGCACGTGTGTTACTCTTAGAAAGAAATAAGCCCGACATTTGTTTTTACTGTAATTTTAAAACTATTTGCCATTTTATAAATGGCATTAAATTAAGGACATTTTCTTACGGTTTACTAAATAGTTAGCAAATTTGTACTAAAGCATAAACTGTAAACGAACGATTACTAGGCTTAAAATTGGTATTTTAAATGTAATTGGTAATGTTTTAATTATTTTTGATCAGTTTAGAGAAAAGTTAAGTATGACTTTCACACTGGTTTATCGAAAGGAAAATGCATATTTACTTGAAAAAATGCCTACCTATTATGTAAAGTCAGATTAATAATAATTATTACAATACATTAAAATAAAATTTACATTTCATTCACAAATTTAGCAAATGATACTACTGATGGAATACCCATAAAGTCCCCATAAAGTGTGATACCCATAAAGTCTTGTTTAATACAAGAAAGACGAGAAATAAATTCTGAGAATATGTCTAGTGGTTAAGAAGGTGAAATCAAATGTAGCTGCATGAAATGCAGAAAAAATTCACTGAGCGGTTTATTTTTTTACAGGATTTTTCTTTTTTTTAATCGTCAGGGCCTAAAAGGCCCGGCGCGCGTCCTGGAGAGTTTACAGTAACATGAAATTATAGTTCTGGAAATTTCTTCCGTTATCTTTGGCATTTTCTTAATTGTATTTTGAAATAAAATATAATAAGTTTCATCTAATATTTTGGTAGTTATTTGTTAAAGTTTATATTTATCCTTTTTTTCGTGATACAAAACAAATTAAGCTTTGTGAGATCATTTTTAGTGCTTTGAAATTCATACGCTATTATTCGAGGTGAATGAAAGTTATTTATTGATTGATTAAAGTTGCCTGATTTCAAATATTAAGTGAATACATAGGGTTACCATCAATCTTTCAGAATTTGGTTTCTGTTTTAATATGTGGGTATTTATTCTTTGGTAAAACTTACTATGTTATAAGATAAGAGAAAATCTATTCTTAGCAAGTAAAATATAGAAAGTGAATCTTTTATTTCGTAGCGGGATTAGAACTTAAATAGTTCTAATCGCTTAAATATTTCTAATCTAGTTTTTTCGAATTTTTTTTTTTTTTTTGAAAATTTGAAATCACAAGTCATCATTCATTGTTCCCTACAGTGCTTTCACACTGCACCTGAAAGTTACAGAAAATTATGGCAACATTTCTAAAGATAAATATTTTTATCTCTTACAGCTTAACAAAATTTTGAAAATGTATGCAGATCATGGAGTAACGTATCTCCGAAGAAATCTTACAGTAATTTAGAGCTATATTAAACTGAAACGTTGAACACACTTCAATTAACATCGCATGATAGGAGACGATTCATTTCTGCTTTAGTCAAAAAGACTTTTTTATAATAGTATACTCGATCTCTTCTCAAGTACTACCTGCTATTGCTTCGAGTTCTTAAGTGTTTAAAATCATAGGTTTGCTTTTAAAACAGATCAGAAATGTCAGGCAACGGTTGTAGCGATTTGAGAAAGGGAGACTTAATTTTAATAAATTTCATTAGAATAACTTAATCTTTGGAGGTTGGGGTATTTATTTCTTTTTTTCTGCTCATCGCTTAAAAAAGTAAACTGAATGTCAAGTACTACGTTATCCCCTACCGTCCTTGTTACTATAAAGTTAAACAAATTGAAATTAATATTAGATTTTTGATTCAATACTTTGTTTGATTTATTTCACGGAATACATGTATTATTTTATAATTCTGACTCACCGACAAGTGTCTCTGAGTTCATCCACAGTGGCTGGAAATTCTTCGAGTCGGATGTGACTACATGCTTCCCTTTCTTGTTGGTAACATTCTACAGTTCTGTGACCAGAAACACAAAGGAAATCTGCAATAATTAATGCTACTTTATAAAAAAAAAAATTTTGTGGAGCAGTTATTAATAAATGTTAGCAAGAAATAATCTGGTGCTATCTTGACATCGTATGCACATGTCTATTTTGACTGATTGACTTTAAATAAAAATAAAAGCGATGTAAATGACTTGTATACTAAAATATTATAGTAATATTCAGTAGCAAAACAGTAATATTTTGACGAACAATTCAACTATTTATTAGCATCATTACTTCCAAATTAAGATACCAACATTTTCCCCCCCGTCAGAAGTAGACAGTAGTAAATCACGTTTATACTAACAAAATTTTAAAGAGAAAGCGCTTACAACTTGCCGCAATCGCTAAGATCAAGCAAAACCCCATATTTCGAAGAAGCAATGGAACAAGTAACCTCCAGAAAGCTAAGCTAGAGTAATGGCACTTAAAATTTTTCCTGCACGTTCAACGTTTTAATTAACCTCAGGAAATCCGCATTGTTATCTACGTGTTAAAGAAATGCAGGAACAGTCGTAATTGGCATGGTGAATTTATACAGAGCTATCGATGGTCATTAAAATTGCTTAACTAATTTGCAACAGACCACAAGAGGATTTGGTTGCACCTCATTTATTGAGCTTACACGTTACTGAATTGAAACTGTATTATTCGAATTACATATTTTTATCAAAAATATGTTCAAAATATCTAAAGCATTTAAGTATACTAGTTGTCTGCCAGTGGTCGAAATTCGACCACAAAGCATTATTTTTTTTTTCAAATTTGAGTGTGAATAAAGTTCTTCTGTAAAAGAATATGTCTCATCATTCCATATACACTGGGACCAACTAAAGTGACCACCTTGGCTAAGAGACTTCCTGTCTTTAGTGACCACTTTTGTGCAATTTCACTTTACAACCACCGCACTTTTCTGTGAAAACGGTGTTTTTGTAAAAAACTCTATCATATTTTTCTAAATGCAAAGGTAGCACTAGCGAATGGGTCATAGGGTCATCTCCCTCTACCGACCTTAGATTTCATTTCCATTTTGAACAATCTTTAATTCCTTTGCATTTTGGACAATTTAAGCTACCCTAAAACGTCTAGTGGCCCCCTCCGAAAAATGAGCCTGGACCTATCCTCATCTAATTTCCCTTTATGTTCAGAGTTATACAATCTTAAAAAGTCGAATGATTCAATTCTACTTGCTGAGGCGTACCACTGGCCATGTAATGAAACCTTGCTGTCTCAATAAATTTGCCCTTTTTTCGAATGATTGTCCTTGAGATTTATTTACTGTCATCGCAAATGTAGGTATATTTGAAAATTGAGTTTTTTAAATGATATGGTAAAATAGTACCAGAATATTTTATAAGTGGAATTAAAATTCTTTTGTTGCCTGCGGTCCCAGTTCAAACTTCGCAATCAATAGCATTACGATGTATAACCTTGATGCGCATTCCTGTTCCATTCCATAATACTTCGTTTGTATTTAAATTTCTTATTACAGTAGAACCTCGATCTATCGTTTTTCAAGAGGTGCTTAGTAAAAAACGATGCATGCGGGAAAACGACGAATGCGGGTCTAAGTCAAAATACGAAGAAAACAGTATTAATGAATACACACAATGTATACAGTACACCAAAAATGCTAAATTTGTTACCAAACTGTAAAAGAAATAAATTGAAGTTATGTGAAAAATTAAGCGATACTTATTTTTTTAAAAAGCAGTAATTTGATACTGGGTTTTTCATTAATCTTTTAATTAAACAAAATTTTCAAGATTTACATTTTTTTGTATTTTTTATTTGTATTTATGTTTGTACATAAAAGTCATACAATTTCAAATACCGTTATTGCGTAGGATAAACTAGGCACTGGCGTTGGCTCAGTCTCATCGACATGAATATTATTCTCAGCTTCTTCGCGATTATTTTCATTTTTTGCGTCACATTTCTTTCATTCTTAGGATACCGCATGTTGCTACTTCTAAATCAATGGAAATATAATCACTACATTTCACACCATACTCATCCATGCTAGATGTAAGAATTCATCACCTATACCATCATCAACCCAAGATATCATACCAGGAAGTAATTAGATTTATAAGCCATATTGATCCACTTGATCTTCAATTTCATTTCGGTCTGAAGAAACATTTCACAACGATGAAGGCGGGAAAGCGAATTTTCGACGCACGCTACATGCGGGTTTTGTTAACGTAATTTGAGTACAGTTTGTGCAGGGACCATAGAAATAAAACGATCAATACGGGAAAACGATGAATACGAGCGATAGATCGTAGTTCCACTGTCGTATAATGATGCAATTTAATAACTTATGTGGTGGGGAACTCTGTTATTTTTCTGTTAGCCGGGTGCAAATACCGCCAACTGTTTTTTTTCTGGGAAATGTTTAAAGACTACTCCTGAAACACTGTGTTTTCCCCAAGAAACGGCGGAAATTTTAATTAGTATACAAAATAGTATTTAGATACAGAATTAAATAAATACAAAAATATCATACTCAAATATCAATCAAAAGAAATTTGTATGCTTATTGGTTACATAATGGGAATTTCTGAAAACGTGTGAAATCTCTCTATACTAAAAAAAAGTAACGTCCGCTGTCGCCGCCGCCGCTGTCAAGAGCTTGTTTGGCTATCTCCTCCTTAAACCGAGGCGATTTGAGTTCCAAATAAGGTGTCCACGGATTCTGAAAATTCCTAGGAACCTGGTAATCTGACTTAAATTTTGAAAACCGAATTATTTTAGAAGATATTTATAAAAAAAAAAAAAACTGATGAAATACGCACAATGGTGGCCAGATTTGGCATATAATCATTCATTCCTTTGCAACAAAGCAATTTCAAGTATGTAGAATCGCGTGAAATTCACAAACATGAAGTAGAATGAATCCTATTTTACGCCAAATTAAAAATTATGTGCAATAAATAACTCAACACACTTTGAGTTGACAATTAACAACAAAGTTGACAATTTTCAAATAGTAAGATCGCTTAGAGAACAGGAGTTTAGAATTAGCGATTATTCGTTTATTCAAAACAGAATAACTAGTTGTAACTGATTTTAGAAACGCCCACTTGGCATTAGGTACGATCCAGCAAAAAGGTATCTTTCCAAGCAGGGTTAATCTAAACCACGAATTCCAAAATGTTAGAACTCAGTATCTTGAAAATGAAAAATTATTAAAATGCAAATTAGTATTTTAAAGCCGATTCGGTCCAGCTGGAGTACTTGCTACCAGTAAACATATTTGGTGGCGTTAACTATGCTATTACAGCAGTTCTAGTGCACTTGGATATTTCCAAGCGCAGCGAGATGATATAATTCGTCGTGCTAAATACGACAATCTGCAAAGGATCATGTATATGAAAATATGGATAACGGTTTTCCGGGAACCTTAGATGATCAGTAATTATAGGTTGTGAGCATGAGTAAATAGTCAAATAATGAAAAGTCGCCATTGATGGCAAGCTATCCTAGCTGTTCCGTATTTTTTATCAAAGAAAACGGTCTATGTTCCGGTTATCCGGTGCCTCTTGGTTCTGGCGCAATCGTGGGCGATGTTCAGCGGGAGTAAAGTACCCTGCCGATGGTAGTTTTGGCTGGCAACCATAAAGAAATGTGTAGAGCTTGGTGACGTTTCTTTATGAAGGTATGGTAATGCGTCAAATATTATAATTGGATATTTTAGAACTGTCGAAAGATCCGAAATTTCTTGCACTTTCGCGCATGCGTAATAGTTATTTTTTATTCTAGCTACTGAGTGACGTAAGCCTATGAATGTAATGAATTCGCTTGCTCAATTTGATGTCACTAAGCTGTTAATTTGCGTTTGTGCGCATGCGTTATTGTTATTTTTCGTTTTTTCGTGTTCTAATTATTCTAATTTGCTTCAACTTGTCTTGCGAAGGGGCCAGCGCTAGCATATTTTCGAGGAGGCCCCCTGTAGCTATGGCCGGACTCACTAATGTTTTTTTTTTTTTTATCTCGCAAAGGGGTCAGCGTTATCATATTTTCGAGGGGGCCCCCTGAAGCGATGGCCAGACCCAATGATGTTTTTTGGGGTCTCGCAAAGGGGCCAGCGTTAGCATATTTTCGAGGGGGCCCCCTGAAGCGATGGCCGGACCCACTGATGTTTTTTTTGGGCTCGCAAAGGGGCCAGCGTTAGCATATTTTCGAGGGGGCCCCCTGAAGCGATGGCCGGACCCACTGATGTTTTTTTTGGGATCGCAAAGGGGCCAGCGTTAGCATATTTTCGAGGGGGCCCCCTGAAGCGATGGCCGGACCCAATAATGTTTTTTGGGGTCTCGCAAAGGGGCCAGTGTTAGCATATTTTCGAGGCGGCCCTCTGAAGCGATGGCCGGACCCACTGATGTTTTTTTTGGTCTCGCGTAGGGGCCAGCGTTAGCATATTCGAGAGGGCGCCCATCGAGAACACATGTAAAATTGACGTCATAAACTTAAAAATAGTCTGGATTTTTTTATCAATTATTGGTCTGGAAAAGTCAGGTATTTTTTTTCAGAAATTGAGTGGCAATCTTGATAATTAAACGCGTTGTATTTGAAGTATGGAATTTCGATTTAGTGCTAATTGCATGAAGATTGAATTTGGTGCTTTTTGATTCTGATTCTATTTTCCTTGTGGTTTTGATTCCGTTTTACGGAATCACTTTATCATAAGTTAGTGAGCGTCTCGGGGAATTTCGTCGTTAGAATGGATGTTCCCGGTCCTTTCAGAATAAAAATGAGGTGGGAAAAGTGAGATAAGTGCTTGTTTAAGTGTACTTTTTCTAATGTTTTGTTTTGGATTTGACTGTTTTATATAGTGTCATTCATTACAATTGGTGTTTCTTTGTAAAAATGTTAGTGGTTTAAACTAGTGTTTATTCACCACAAGACGGCGATAGCCGTTGGAGCTTGGCGGTCGCCAAGCTCCAACGATGCTGGAACCTGCGCCAAGGTCTGTAGCGCTCGTGCTTGGCTACCGCCAAGCTCCAGCGGCTATCGCCGTGTTTACATGAGCAGGCACCGTCTTGTATGATTTTACCAGATTTTGTACGGCGATGTTTTGTTAAAAGTTGTGACAAGAAAACCTCCATCAGAAAAGGTACTTGGCCGGAAGGTAGCAAAATTTCTATTTTAACAGCCTTACATTTCATTTATTGCTGGACTCAAGAACTAACATCTATTAACTGGGGTAAAGCCAATTGAATATCGGCGATAAAACTGTCATTGACTGGAATAATTACTTGAGAGAAGTTTGTACCCAGCATCTTATGGCAAGGGAAAATAAAAAAATTGACGGCCCCAATAAAATTGTTGAAATCGATGAAAGATTGTTTACTAAAAGAAAGAATGCTCTAGGATGAGTTTTCCCCGAACAATGGCTCTTTGCGGGTATTTGTAAAGAGACAAACGAATGTTTCATCACAAAAATAGCAAATAGAAAAGCTGCGACTCTTTTAGAAGAAATAAAGAAAAATATTCATGAAGGTTCAACTATAAATTCAGGCTCTTGGAAAGGGTATTAATCAACAGAAATAGAAGCTGCTAATTTCCATCATTTTAAAGTTATGACAGATATAATTTTTTCGATCCTATTACTGGAGTGCATACTCAGAATATCGAACGTCTATAGGGATCTGCAAAATTGCGTAAAAAAAACATAGGGGAACAGCACCTTGATTCCTATCTGCCAGAGTTTATGTGGAGACGCATGGATATTTGCGTATTATCCCGCCGGTCCGCCAACACGAGCGATTTTTTGCCAAAAAAGTATTTTGATACATTAAGTTATTGAACCGGGTAAAAAAATCCGGTTCTTTAAGAATGATTCGATTCTGAGCTAATCAAACCATTTACAATGGTTCACATGAAAAGTTTTCTTTGTAGAATACGACACGTTCGGCAATATAAATGTCATCTTGGTAACAATCTGGTGACGCTTCTTCGCTTCCGGCAAACTACGTTTTCGTCAAATGCGCTGCCAAACTGTTGCCAATCGTATTCCAAACCCACAATAATTTCATATGTCCGGCATTAATCTTCACAAAAAATCGCTTTTCTTGGCGGACTGCCGTGATAGTACGCAAAGAATTAAAGGAGTGTTTATTTTAAAGAATGAAGGGATGCTGCACTTTAATTAGCTTTATTATGTAAATTAAAGGTACTTACGTATTATCCCGGCGGATCGCCAAGACGAGTCATTTTGGTCAACGTAAGCTCGCCAACGTAAAAAATCGCCGCCTTTTGGCGAACCCACCTGTCAATAGTCCGTGATCGCGCATGCGCACAAGTTTCAACGCTTCCCAGAGAAACTGGATGAAATTAATGTGAACAATTCAGCATTCAACGCACCAAATACGGAAATTGAAGATAATTATTGAAAATACATTAGTTGGCAAGTAAAATAAATGTAATGATGTACTTACATGTTCCAAATGACTACATTTGACAAGAATTTATGAGCAGATTCTTTAAATTTATATGCATTTCCTTTATTAAAAGCGGATTCGTGAATTTTTACTTTATTTTAACCAATGAATTATGTTGAATCGCAACAATTTTAGGAAATGGAATCAGAATGTTAAAATAATTAACAAAAGAACTAATTCTGTAATGATTTTTAAAAATTTGAAAGGCAAATTTAAAAAACCTCACCAAATTAAGAAACAGAATAGATAAATTCACCGAATCTGCTGTTTAGAAATAGTTATCAATTAGTAAATTCGAAAAGAGCTCTACTCTTATCTCTCTGTTCTAAAAAAAAGTAAAGGCCGCTGGCGCTGTCAAAGCTTGTTGACTTATCATATCAACCGTCTGCCAACAATGGGGTTAATAAACCACAATGTTATTTCTATAGCGATATTTGCACCTTTGCCGTTCCGTCACGCCTAAAGCGTTCGACTTTTTCTGATTTTCTCTTTTGATGGCACATATACAGGCAGGGACCTTTCTTCAGACACCTCAACCGAGTTTTTACACCCAGCCGTTCTCTCAATTTAGTTGCCGGAAGAAAAATATGTTTCAAAATAATATATAGCTAGAATCTCTCTTTTCTAAATAAAAGTAAAGGCTGCTGTCGCCGCCGCTGGCGCGGTCAAAGCTTGTGGACTTATCTCCTCCTACACCGTAGGGATTTGAGTTTCGACTAAGGTGCCCACAGATTCGAAAAATTCCGAGGAACCGGCTAAGCTGATTTAAATTTCGAAAATCGAATTATTTTAGAAGATATTAATAAAAAACTGAAAAAATAAATCGAATGGTTGCCAGATTTGGCATAAAATCATTCATTCCTTTGCAACAAAGCGTTTCCAAGTATCTAGAATCGCGTGAAATTTACAAACATGAGTTAGAATTACGCCCATTTTACGCCAAAATAAAAACTATATGAAATAAGTAACTTAAAATGAGTTACACAAAGTTGAAAATTTTCAAATAGTAAGTTCGCTTAGACAACAGGAGTTTAGAATTAGCGATTATCGTTTTTCCAAAGCAGAATAACTAATATCTTGAAAATGAAAAATAATTAAAATGCAGATTATTTTACAGCCGGTTAAGTGCAGCTGAATTATTTGCTACCTGTAGAAATATTTGGCGGCGTTAACTATGCCATTATAGCAGTTATTGTACACTTTGGATATTTGCTAGCGCGACGAGAATGTATAATTCCTGGTGCTAAGTACGCCAATCTGCAAACGATTATGTAAATGAAATATAGATAACGATTTTCTGGTAACCTTAAATGAACAGTAATTATAGGTTGTGAGCATGTGTAAATCGCCAAATAATGAAAAGTCGCCATGGGTGGCAAATTCGCAAGGTGTCCAATAGGTTTTACATTATTAAAAATACAGCTGAAACAGATGTTCTGATTTTATTACGCTTTAGTCCTAATTAATATAACTTTTGAATGGCAACATTAAATATCATTGAGTTTCTGAGGATTGCAAATAATTTTTCCAGCGATTATAAACGGAGTCCGCACTCCAGGTGGAGTATAGCTCAGGACCCGTACAACTCGGATTCCCATAACAAAATATCTTCCGTGTTATGAGGGGGGATGGGGTCTACTGTAGTGCGAATTTTAAATTTTTATGTACCAATGAACATGCAAGAACCAAGCAATGTGTAGCTCAGTAACATTCTATTTGATCCTATCTTCGGGTTTTGTCTTGAAATTATGTCTTTTTTACGAAGAAGCGTTATTAGGGGCCGAATGCCTCATACGAAAAGCGAGCGTAGCGAGTCTGGGGGCCTTGTCCCCTAGTAAGTTAAAATATTAACCTTTAAAATTGTTCTAGCAATCAATTTTCAGATACCAGAAATTTTTGCATCCGTGATATTAAATTATATCATTAATGCATAAATAAAAATGCATATGTATACTTTAATATTTAAAGTTACCCTAACAACCAAATTTCCCTTATCAGATTTATTTGTGCTTGACGATGCTAATATAAATGAGTTGAAATCGTCTGCTCCTATTAATACGTACCAATGTGAAAATAAAATAGGAATTTAGTATCCAGTGCTTGCGAAATTTTACTTTACTGGGTAAAAGCCAACAGAAATTTTATAACCAAAAATCGAGAATGAGTAAAAGGGTACTAAACCTTATTGTTGCCTACGTAATACTACATATTATGAGCATTTCGTAGGCAACGGCCTTTTCAAAGATCAAAATTCATGACTGATCACGTGAAAAATCAACTGGAATACCGGTTGATTATTGAGAGAAATTTACGAATAAACCCTTTGCCGTATTGCTGCAAATAAATACAAAAGTCGTAATGACAACTGTATATCAATATTTATCGTCGCGTTGGCGAGAGTGGGGGGTCCTAAAGTAGGAATCAACCGAGGATTAAAGTTAATGAAATTAGAAGCAAATGATCTGGTCTACCAGTTATTAATAACTGTTATAATCCAAAAGTTAGACAAGGAATCTCGTAAACAATATGAAATGAGTTTAACTTCAACAGAATTGCCTCAATGGAATAAATTTCTAGAAATCTTTGAAAATCGTTCACAGATATTAGAAAATTTGCAAGGCGTATAAAATAATTCCATGAAAGTTAAATTTTCTAATCAAAATAAGGCGAATGCTTTTATGTTGAAGCCCGAAAATAATTTGTGCGTTTTATGTAAAAATTCTCACAAGTTATACCACACACAATGCCCTACTTTTCTCAAAATGTCTCCTTTACATCGATTTAATGTCGCCAAAATGAATAATCTTTGCATTAATTGCTTAAATCATTCACACAAACTTCCTTCATGTCCGTCCAAATACTGTTGTCGTTCCTGTCAAGGAAGGCACAATTACCTTTTTTTGTCGTTCTGAAAATAATCCTTCGCCAACTCAACATAATTTCCCTAAAAATGATAACGCGCCGAGCCAGGAACCAATTGAAAGTTCATCTCGGAATGCTTTAAATTTGCAACCAACTGACGATGTTACTCGTACACAAATTCCGTCACCTTCGGATGAAATAAAAAATAGCTGCCAAAAGGAAATTGTGCGTTCGTTTTCTTCGATTTTAGAAGCATCCAGTAAATCTGTTTTACTTTCAACAGCACTTGTTTGGGTTTGGTCTCCTTTTCAAAATAGATAGTTGTGTTGTAGAGCTATCCTTGATAATGGATCAATGTCGCATTTTATAACTACAGAAATGGCTATTGAACTGGGATTGATTAAGAAAAAAGTAAATGTAGCTGTTAGGGGTTTAGGTGGAAACGCTACAAATATCAAATGGAAAATGAGTGCACTCATTAGTAATAAAGATTCTTCTTTTACTTCAGAAATCTAGTTGTTCATTGTAAGCAAAATTACAGATTTTGTACCGTCATCTATGCTTGACATGAAAAAGGTAAATATTCCGTTAAGCTACACATTAGCCGATCCTCATTTTATCAAACCAAATAAGATTGATATGATCATTGGTGCTGAATTATTCTTCCAAATAATAAAGGATGAACAACAATATATATCTAATAATTTAGTTCTTAGAAATTCTGTGTTTGGCTTTATTGCTACTGGATCAATTTTAACCAAGTCCACTAAACAATATTGTGGGCTTATTTCGCAATCTGAAAATATCGAAGATTGTATCCGTAAATTTTGGGAAGAGTAAGAAGTTTCTTCGGATCGAACGCTAAGGAAAGAAGAAGAATTTTGTGAAGCTCATTTTAAGACCACACATAGACGAGACGAAACAGGAAGATACATCGTCCAGATGCCAATCAAAGGTGAAGAAGTAAATACGCTGGGTAATTCTCGAATCTTAGCAGAAAAACGACTACATCAAACACTTAGAAGATTGAGTAAAAACCCAGGCCTATGTTCCGTATCCGGTGCCCCTTGGTTCTGGCGACATCGTGAGCGATGTTCAACGTTAGTAAAGTACCCTGCCGATGGTAGTTTGACTGGAGACCATAAAGAAATGTGTAGAGCTTGGCGACGTTTTTTTTGGAGGAATGATAATGCGTCAAATATTGTAAATTGGATGATTTAGAACTATTGAAAGATGCGAAATTTCTTGCACTTTCGGGCATGCGTAATAGTTGTTTTTTAATCTAGCTACTGTGTATGTGTGACGTAAGCAGATGAATGTAACGAATTCGCTTGCTCAATTTGACGCACTAAGCTGTTAATTTGCGTTTTGCGCATGCGTTATTGTTATTTTTCGTTTTTTCCTGTTCTTTCGTCTACTATTCCAATTTGCTTCAACTTGTACTAAGTTTTTTTGTACATTTTTGTACATTTTGTTTTAAGTACATTGTTTTTTTTTCGGTCTCGCAGAGGGGCCCGCGTTAGCATATTTTCGAATGTATGTATCGATGAATGTAACGAATTCGCGTCCTCAATTTGACGTCATTAATCTGTTAATTTGCGTTTTGCGCATGCGTTATTGTTATTTTTCGTTTTTTCCTGTTTCGTCTACTATTCTATTTTGCTTCAACTTGTAGTAATGTTTTTTTTGGGGTCTCGCAGAGGGGCCCGCGTTAGCATATTTTCGAGGGGCCATTTTGAGGCGGTGGCCGGACCCACCGATGTTTTTTTTGGGTCTCGCAGAGGGGCCCGCGTTAGCGTATTTTCGAGGGGGCCCTTTTGAGGCGGTGGCCGGACCCACCGATGTTTTTTTTGGGTCTCGCAGAGGGGCCCGCGTTAGCATATTTTCGAGGGGGCCCTTTTGAGGCGGTGGCCGGACCCACTGATGTTTTTTGGGGTCTCGCAGAGGGGCCCGCGATAGCATATTTTCGAGGGGGCCATTTTGAGGCGGTGGCCGGTCCCACTGATGTTTTTTGGGGGTCTCGCAGAGGGGCCCTCGATAGCATATTTTCGAGGGGGCCATTTTGAGTCGGTGGCCGGACCCACTGATGTTTTTTTGGGTCTCGCAGAGGGGCCCGCGTTATCATATATTTGAGGGGGCCCTTTTGAGGCAGTAGCCGGACCCACTGATGTTTTTTGGGGGGTCTCGCAGAGTGGCTCGTGCGCTCTCCGAGAAAAATGTTTTTACGCTACATAAATGGGGCTTTTACCAATATTTAGCAGGCTTTATACTAGATAAAATGAATATTCACTATTTGCGCCCCCCTCCGAAAGAGTTTCTGCTTCCGCCCTTGGAGAACATATGTAAAGCTGACGTCATAAACTTGAAAATTGTCTGGATTTTTTATCACATGTTGGTCTGGAAAATCGTTTTTTTTTTTTTTTTAATCAGAATCTGAGTGGCAATTCTGATAATTAAACGCGGTGCATTTGATGTATAGAATTTTCATTTAGTGTTAATTGCATGAAGATTGCAGTTTGTTGTTCTTTGATTCTGAGTCGAATAAGTTTGTGTTGGATTTTCCTTGTGTTTTTGATTCCGTTTTACGGACACTTTATCGTAAGTTAGTGAGCGTCTCGGGGAATTTCTTAGTTAGTATGGATGTGTGGAATATAGAATGGGGGGGAAAACTGAGGTAAGTGCTTCTTTAATTGTACTTTTTCTAATGTTTTGTTGTGGATTTGACTGTTTTATATAGTGTCATTTACTTAGAATTTGTGTTTCTTTGTAAAATTTTAGTGGTATATATTAGTGTTTATTCGTCACAAGACGGCGATAGCCGTTGGAGCTTGGCGGTCGCCAGGGAGGCTTGGCGCCAAGGTCTGTAGCGCTCGCACATGGCGATCGCCAAGCTCCAGCGGCTATCGCCGTGTTTACATGAGGGGCACCGTCTTGTATGATTTTACGAAAACCCCGATATGCATCGGCTTTATTGTGAATTTCTTAATGAATACGAAGCATTTAACCGCATGGAAAAATTAGACAATCCAACGTCGAATTCTGCTGAGTACTACTTACCACATCGTGGAGTTTACAGGCCAGAAAGATCCTCTACTAAACTTATAGTCTAAGAGCCAGCGACCGCCAGACCTTCGTCATAGTATAAAAGCTGAAACTTTCTCTGCGCATACCCCCCAACAGAGGTAGCAACAATCGGCCACTATAAAGTTTGGATGATCATGGCTTTGTCAGGTAACAAGCGGCAAAGGTGTATAAAATTGCCGAAAATTTCGTCATTTCATAAAGCTTAATTTTTTTATATGTTATTCTTCGCAGTACTAGAAATCAGTTTATCCCTTGCCAGACACTCTTCCATCGTGGCAAACCCCCGCCAGACAATCTCAAAGTCACTGAAAACTGTTGTGTTCGTAAACTACCGCGACGAACTACGTCAAGCTCTCACAAAGTGCAAAGCACATTTAATACTTCTACTTCTGAACTTTCTTACGCGCAAACTTTCTTGCAGCGCGCTCGTAATAGAATTACGTTTTTCAAGACTTTGAGGTTGTCTGGCGGGGGTTTGCCACGATGGAAAAGTGTCTGGCAAGGGATAAAGTGATTAGGGATGGACGCGAGACGAGTTTTTGCGATACGAGACAGAGATTTACAGCTTTTTCGCGAGACAGACATTTTTAACATTACGATATAGGGATTTTGCGAGATGAGACAAAGCTTTTAGGCTGTTTTGCGCGACGCGAGACGCAAATTTTCCGTCTCTCATCCATCCCTAAAAGTGATTTCTAGTACTGCGAAGAAGAACATATAAAAAAATGAAGCTTTATGATATGACGAAATTTTCGGCAATTTTATACACCTTTGCCACCTGTTACCTGCCAAAGCTACGATCATCCAAACTTTATAGTGGCCGATTGTTCCAACCTCTGTTGGGGGGTATGCGCAGAGAAAGTTTCAGCTTTTATACTATGACGAAGGTCTGGTGGTCGCTGGCTCTTGCTCTATTAAAATAGTTTTTAATGGTTCTGCACCTACAACGTCTGGAAAAAGTTTAAATGATGTTTTACTTTCTGGTGAAGTAAAAGAAGATATATTCGACATTATGATAAGATTTCGGAAACATACAGCAGTTTTAACAGCTGATATTGAAAAAATATTCAGGCAGATCCTAATAGAACCTAGTCAAAGGGACTTATTGAGAATCTTGAGGAAAAATGAAAAAAATCAAAATGTTGTTGTGTATCGACTAAACACTGTTACCTATGGAACAAAAAGTGCTCCATTTCTTGCCACTCGAGTGATAAAACAGTTGGCCATGGATGAATTATTATCTTTCCCACTGGCCTCAGAGGTTGTTCAATCAGATGTATACACGGATGACATAGTAACCGGCTGCTCTAATATCACAACTGCAAAAATTCTTAAAGACCAGCTAATTAAAATGTTTCAATCATGTGGTATGACCATCCACAAATGGAAATCAAATTGCAATCAAATACTTGGTCTTGAGCAAGAATCCAACGAGCATTCTTTCCATGAAAATCGAGAACCTGCTATTAAAACATTGGGTATGATTTGGAACTCAAAGGGAGATCAATTTAATTTTAAAGGTCTCTGTGAAATATCAAGCCACTTACACTAAACGAGAAGTTTTGTCTACGATTGCAAAAAATATACGATCCATTCGGTTTACTTGGACCTATTATTTGCCGATCAAAAATATTCCTTCAACATCTTTGGTTAGAGAAAGTTGATTGGGATGAATCACTTCGAAAACCCCTCGCTGATAAATGACATCATTTCGTAACCACACTGAAAGAAATTGAAACAATAAAAATCAATAGATATGTCTTGGGATCAGAAGAAACAATAATTACGCTACGTGGATTTTGTGATTCCTCTAGTGTTGCATTCGGTGCTGTGGTCTACTTGCAGTTCTATACTCAATCAGGATCCTGTCACTCCAAGCTGCTTGCTAGCAAAACTAGAGTAGCCCCTTTAAAATCAATATCGATTCCTCGTCTAGAACTGTGTTCCTGCTTATTACTGTCACAGCTAGTAAACAAAGTTATCGCATCTTTGAGGTTGGACATTAAAAGTGTAGAGCTATTCTCTGATTCTTCTATTGCATTAGCTTGGATTAATTCACAGCCTCATCATCTTAAAACCTTTATAGGAAATAGAGTTTCAAAAATCCAAACTCTGACAGAAAACTATAAATGGAAACACGTTTCATCTGGAAACAACCCAGCAGACATTTTGTCCCGTGGTGCAGATCCTCAAGAACTGAAAGCCCTTGATTTGTGGTGCACTGGACCACAACTTGCATTGAAGGATGAAATAAACAATTCTGAGTGGACAGATAAGAACCTTGACGAAGCAGATAAAGAACTTTATTTGACTGAACTAAAAAAAGACTCCAACACCACTAACCTTGTTCTTACATCAAATAGAGGTTTTATTGACCAAATACTTAGCCTAAGTAACAAGTATATCAAACTAATTCGAATTCTTAGTTTTATTTTCAGGTTTGTGTCCAACTGTAAAACAAAGGAGAAAACAACTGGTCCTCTAACTAAGAATGAATTTGAAAATGCCAAAAATTATTTGATAAAAACTGTACAGGTAACTTCATTTCCAGAAGAACTAAATGCTTTAATCAAAAATGAGAACTTAAAGGACAGTCGTGTAAGTAACTTAAATATATTTCTTGATAGTAAGGGTCTAATTCGCGTAGGAGGACGTCTTAACAATTCAGACTTATCAATTGATCAAAAACACCCCATTTTACTGCCAAGGGATAATAAATTAACTAATATAATTATGGAATATTTTCTATTAAAGAATTTGCATGTTGGTTCTCAAACATTGCTACACTTAGTAAGGCAAGAATTTTGGCCGTTAAATGGAAGAAACAAAGCTAGGAAAACCGTTCATAACTGTATCACTTGCTTTAAAAATAAGCCAAAGGTAGAAGAGCAAATAATGGCTTCACTACCTAAAGAAAGAGTAACGGTTGCCCCTCCCTTTGCTAATACAGGTATAGACTTATGCGGTCCATTCTATATTAAATATAAAAATCAACGTAAGGGAATTTTAAATAAAATTTATGTTGCAATATTTGTTTGCCTTTCAACTTTCAACTCGCGCAGTTCATTTCGAAATTTTAACTGATTTAACTTCCGATGCTTTAATATCGACATTAAAAAGGTTTTTTGCAAGACGCGGAGTTTGCTCCACCATCTTCTCAGATAACGCTACAAACTTCGTTGGAGCTAATTCGGAACTGAAAAAACTTTATAACCTTGCTAAAAATCCTCCTGATGATCTTGGTCTTTTTCTTACAACATTAGTTAGTATGTATAAATGTGTGTATAAATTCTGTCCATTGTCCATTGTTTATTGCAACTATATTTAATTATTTCGATGTACATTGTGTAATATTTATGTATAACCTAGAAATTTGTTATGTTTATAAAACCTTTTGAAATCATTTGGGATTTCAAAGGCCGGCGGAATGTTGACGCCTAGCAACGATCATTGTGACGTTGCAATTGCAAATTAATAATGTCGTTGTGGCAACGCTTCTTTTAAGAACTCAAAAAAAAATGTAATTTCGACATAATTCGGTGTAATTAACCACCGTCTCATTTCGGAGCGTATTATTGTTAAAAATTTCGTTAATAAATTTCTTTAAAGCTTTAATAGTTGTTGTAATTTAAATACAGTCCACAAATCGGCCAAAACAGAGTATATGGAGGAAGTTGGTTGAGTTTTCTCCCGAGGTCAGGGAGCTGCGAAATGAATTACACGTCGGCGGTATAGCTTCAGCGGACGTTAAATGGACGTCGAACAAAAATTGCCGAGTACTAGCCGATGAAATTGACAGTCGGCCAACTTTTTACCGAACTCTTTTGCTGCCTGGGGGGCCTGTATGCACTGTCTTTTATACAGATAATGAGTCCTGGTCTAACACGCCCTCTGAAAGTGAATTTACTGTTATGTTCAGCTATTTAAGACTCAATTTTGTATAAATCCCGCATTCCTTAGCAATTGTCAAGC
This sequence comes from Cheiracanthium punctorium, assembly GCA_038373885.1. Taxonomy (NCBI): domain Eukaryota; kingdom Metazoa; phylum Arthropoda; class Arachnida; order Araneae; family Cheiracanthiidae; genus Cheiracanthium; species Cheiracanthium punctorium. The sequence goes on from JAWZYV010015777.1 coordinate 67,983, forward strand.
GGAGTAATATAATTTGTTTCATACATGCATTATCTAAGATTTTAGTAACATTTTTTCTAAGTAATTGTTTTCTTAAATCTCTGGCCAAAATTAAAAAGAACATTTTGTATATATTTCTATGCCAAATTATACCACGGAAATATCGCAAACACTAATGTCTGCGTTACTTCAGATCTAAAAGAAAGAATGTAAAGGCGGATTTTGCAAACAAATCTGTTCGCTTTTAAAATACCACATTTTTACAGTAGTATATAGTTATACACTTGTTATTACATATTGTGAGTATATAGTTATACACCCCGATAATAAATAATAATTTTCTTTGCAAATACTACTATCATCAACAGACAGGAAAATATGGGTAATATTTCATGTATGCCTGTATAATAATTCTAGGTTTTCCATTTTGAATGAGGAGTTTGCAATTATATACTTCAATAATAAATAGTACCAGGTTACCGAGCCATGCTCAGAATCTAAAGGCTCCTTAAGTGTAAAATAATGAATACGTAAATGCCTTGGCACGTATCAAGAATCTTCATGGTTCCCAAAGATTTTCATCGCTGTCGGATCACTCATACATTATCAGGTAAACTTTGGTCGGCATTCAATGTTACAATGGCATATACTTTGTTTTGAAGAGGGATGCTAAATATTCGATGGTCGGTGCCATCAGAGTTC
>JAWZYV010015778.1:0-184862 GCA_038373885.1 Cheiracanthium punctorium
TGATTGCAATACTTTGCTTACATGATACATGTTCGGAAAGTAATAAAACAAATTCATACTTTCGGCTTAAAAACAGAATCTCTAAAAAGTTTTCGAGATACTACTTCCTCTAATTCATTTCATTAAAAATAAAGAAAAAATCACGGAAAGATGCATTTATATAAAAGTACCTCGTAGCTTCGAAAAGCTGTGCGATAAATACTGGGTAGAAATTCCTGACTTTTATTATCTGTTGGCTTCCGATGTTTTGGCGCTCGACAATCTCTACGCATAAGAGCCATCCAAGATGATTAAGCCTCCTATTTTTTGTATCTATCGGCATCTGAGATATTTGGAGAATTTAAGAGAATGAGCTTTGGAAATCCCCGAAAATCAGTCTGCGGGGAGAAGACATGCTTTTGTTTCTTATGTCCTTACTGATAAATTATGTTTTTTACTTTTCCTTTTCTTTGTGATGGAACCCTAACATAAAGGAGAACAGTTATTGCATTTCTGCTTGGTACATTAATTCATAAGCACATATTCGATTCCGTGATTTGAGAAATAATTGCGAATTCATAGCCAACATACTGTTACGAATTTTTGGGGCAACCCGCTGTTCCGGGGATTAAAATAGTTTAAAATTCGTATTCTACGTTTGAAATAGTTAAATTTTACTTTTCGTTGCATAAAAATCGGCTCACTAGAACCGGAGATACGAAGGTTTCGGTTTTCCCCTTGTTTTTCTACGGTCCGGGACATTTCACCGACACCCTTTACACTGACAAGACATTTCACCGACACCGTTTCACCGACTGGACATTTCACCGACATGGATTTTTCACCGACTGGACATTTCACCGACATGGACTTTTCACTGACTGGACAGTTCACCGACATGGATTTTTCACCGACTGGACATTTCACCGACATGCACTTTTCACCGAATGGACAGTTCACCGACATGGATTTTTCACCGACTGGACATTTCACCGACACGGATTTTTCACCGACTGGACATTTCACCGACATGGATTTTTCACCGACTGGACATTTCACCGACATGGATTTTTCACCGACTGGACATTTCACCGACATGGACTTTTCACCGACTGGACAGTTCACCGACATGGATTTTTCACCGACTGGACATTTCACCGACATGCACTTTTCACCGACTGGACAGTTCACCGACATGGATTTTTCACCGACTGGACATTTCACCGACACGGATTTTTCACCGACTGGACATTTCACCGACACGGATTTTTCACCGAGTGGACATTTCACCGACACGAATTTTTCACCAACAGGACATTTTACGGACGTGGATTTTCACAGACATGCGTATTGTCTCCTGAAATTGTTGATATCATATCAGTGGCGGATCCATGGGGGAGGCTTCAGGAGCTCGAGCCTCCACCCCTAGAGTGAGACGGTGTCGGCAAAATGTCCGATCACCAATTAGTGTTTTCTTGGAGTTTCAAAACTTTATAAATTTTTTCCCGCATAAGGAACTTTTCTGTTTCATACAACTAAAATCCCCAATTAATGTTTTTTCTGAAAGTTTAAAAGCTATATAATCAACTTCCCATTTTTCCATGTTTACCTGAACTTAGTTACCGACAAGGCCGTATTAAACGACATGTATGCTTATTTATGGTACTGTGGCCGAAGTGTGAAGGTCGCAGGTTCGGGTCCCATCGCGCGGTCGTCGATCTAACGGTCTGAGTTTTGGTAGGTTTTCTCCAGATGTAACGTGAATACGCGTTAGAACCCCTCTGAAACGGATTTTTCAACGGATCTCCTGCCAAGGCATCCCTCATCTTAGGCAGATACCCCTCGCGCAGGTTTGCCTTAATCACACACAACCAACCCTTTATGATATTGTACAGTGTTTTTTTATATATTGAGAAAAACAGTGCTATGGAATGGATGTACTCCCCCCTTCACCCCCCCTTCGAAAATTTGACGTACATTTTTATCAAAAAATACACTTTCAGTACGATTCTTTTTTCTCAAATCTTCTTTTACTGCAATACACAAATTAATTATATAAATGAGTTTTAATTACGTAATTAATTTAATTACACAATGAAGTTAATAAATATGTACTTAAGTTAATTATTTTTTATATATTATATAATTTGATTAATGTTAATTAATTACGTATGCATAATTAATACGTATGATTTTTAATAACGCACGTATAATTAATTATGGTTCATATGAGTGTTTTTGGCAACCCCCTACCTCCCACCCCAACAAAAATAAATAAATATAGTCACGGCCCTGCTTTAAACGCCTAAACTTTCTAGTTTTGTACTAAAAAAATCTTTTTTAGATATATTGATAATTTTGAGAGAAAAAAGAATCATAATTAGCTGCTGTCTTTATGGGAGATTTTTATTAAATGCATTATTAAAACTGAGTAGAAATTGGCCTGTCGTCATAATATTGAAAATTTAGTCCATATAAAGTGCCTGACATGTTCATGTAAATGTCCTGTCGGTGAAAATTTCATGTCAGTGAAATGCCCTGTCGGTGAAAAATCCGTGTCGTTGAAATGTCTAGTCGGTGAAATGTCCAGTCGGTTAAAAATCCGTGTCGGTGAAGTGTCCAGTCGGCGAAAAATCCGTGTCGGTGAAGTGTCCAGTCGGTGAAAAATCCATGTCGGTGAAATGTCCAGTCGGTGAAATATCCTGTCGGTGTAGTTGTTGTCGGTGAATTGTCCCAAACCCGTTTTTCTATGGGTTTCTAGAAATCTCGAGAAATATTGGTCCTAGATCTTCACTGACTTCATTTCTGGGGACCTATTTTTGGTGCCCAATTTGGCGAAATTTCGCCAAAAATCGCCAAGCTTGGCGACATTCTGGTCATTTGGCGCGAATTTCCCTATGGGGCCTGTAAAGCTGCTTTTGCTGCATTAAAATCACATAAAACCTAACATTTCTCTTCTATGACGTAATCAAAATTCCCGCTTTATGTAGAATCTTCTAGAAATAGACTTTTCTGGAAGGTGCCCGCAGCTTCTGCCTCCTCTATAAATACCGGTGTGCTTCAGAAGACCCAGCTAAGTGTGTGAGTAGAGCTCTCTGAGTGAGTACGTTTGCTTTGCTCTGAGAATCGATAGTGTTGTACAAGCAGATTTTTGACTTGCTTTTCGAAGCTGTTTTTAAAGTGCTGTGTGTCAATTCTTGATTGATGAGTTTTGAGGGACTGTTAGTGTTGTCCGTCGAATATTTCCATTGAATTTTTACCTGTGGACGTGTTTTATTTTATGTGAGAAATACAGCATCTGTGAGAGCTTCTGATCTAAGCGGACTGTTAGGAGCACATTGCTGGTTGATTGTGCTTGTGAATCTTGTAAAGCTGATTGTTCTACGAAGTTCTAGAAGCAATAAAGTTTGTGTTCCATCCTGACAAGTGGACTCTTTTCTAGAACTTTCTACACCCACTGGACTTTAGAACGAAGAACCCAGGAATTAGCAGAGATTTCTGCAACAATACAGATAGCCAGTAGATTTAAAATGAAATGAACTTCATGTGTCGATTCTTTAACCCCTTCCGACCCGCTCCCGTCAAAATCACGGGCCGAGCTTTATCCCCCTTTCTCCTACCCGTGATATTTCGGGGCAAGAACATGCACAAGTTATGCGATAGAAAGATTAGAGCATTTCAGTTCTTATGCACGGACTTTGTCTTTCTATTTCATTTTCCACAACAGTACTATTTTTAATTTAATTGGTGGTAGTTTATTTTTTTAATAGATCTATTCCCTCTCCACTAATAAAATATGTGTATTTGCGATATGCATTTTGCAATATTAACTCAATATTTTACTTATTTTTTTAAAAACGTTTACAAATTTTTATTTATGTTATGAAGTAAGTTCAATAGATTTCTCATTTAGTGGTTGAAAAATATATTTTTACTTTATACCTGCTTACGAGAAGCCACGCATTGAGTCACTATAGCCCTAAATTTTGGCTTTTCCTTGAAATATAATTTTTTTTCCTGTTAAAATAGTTAAAAACTTAAAATGAATACATATACTGTGCACATATTTATTTTTATACAATTTTCTTGAATAAAAAAATAGGCGCTTTTATGGCTGTTTTTTTTTTAATTCAACCTTTAAGGGGTTGAATGAACTTCGCTTTCAATAAGTAATTAAATACCGAAGTGTTCAGAATTTTCACGAAACTGTTTAACAAATTTCTCCCCACCAAGACTAGATAAGACACTTAAAACGGTTGACGGCTTAAGAGTGAAGGTCTAGGGTTCTGGCCTATATCGCGCGGCCATCGATCTAACGGTCTTGAGTTTTGGTCGGTTGTCTCCAGATGTAGAACGAATACGCATTAGAACCCTTTAAAGAGTCCTCCGACCAAGGCACCAACCCCCATCCTTGTCTGATAGCCCTTTCTTGGTTCCTTGAAACGATTCTCCTTGAATCGCTTCTTCGGCTGAATCAACTCACGCTCATCTTGTCCCCGAGATGGAACTACTGCATAAGCATTAACAGAAGGATTTTGAATGTAAAATAAAATGCGCTTATTTTTAATTTATCTCATTTTATTACGTGATTATTTTTCGTATCTAGGGGAGAGCGGGGGATAATGGGACACTTTTTTAATTTAAGCTGTATTTCAGTGAAATGTACAGATATTTGAAAGTAAATTATATTAAATTAAAGCGTGCACATGCGATTACCAAAAAATGCATAATGTGTTTTGAAAGACCAATTAATAAAAGTAAAAAGAATCCAATTCTGAAATTACATCATTGTCCCATTAGCACCGATATGCAGGGCTAATGGGACAAATATAAAAAATAAATATTATACTAAATCAACAAATAAATAAAAACTAAGCAACATAGCGTGTTACAATCACCCATAAGGATGTATAGGGAACGACCGTTACAAAACCTTCCTCTTAAAAAAAGATATCAGCACTTTTTAAATGTATAATTATTTTTCCGTAATATTTTTTTTATTCATTCCAGTTTTCTAAATACATTTTTTATTCAGTTACGATATTCTTAATGTTCATTTTTTGTAATTATTATTTTCATTTCTTCTTGTTTGTTTGGTGTTATGGCTATAGCTTACACGAAAGACATCTGTCTACGGTGTTATAGCTATAGCTTACACGAAAGGCCATAGGCCAAAGTATGGGGGTCATAACCCTCCCATGAGGAATTTTTTGCCATAAAAAATGTATCTTCTTCACTACATTACCATACACTTCTATACACATATATATGAGTTGTAGTAGTCGTAACCCCCCCCTTTCTGGCTACGCCCCTGCCTTCATACATCGCAATATTAAGCTTAAGAATATGGCTTGAATTATTGACCTATTGCATTTGATAAATAGCCAATCAAAAGATAGAAACTTACAACTCGACTCAAACTGCATTCATTTTATGCGAACGGATTTTGACATTGCAATATAAAGTTTATTTATTTAAGAATATGGATTTAATCATCGACCTATCACGTTTTATGCATAACTGATCAAAACATATAAATTCACAACTCAATTCAAACTGCATTCATTTTACATCGAATTGGAACAACGTTTTTTCCACCAACTTTCGAAATAATTTCAATTATAATACTTTAAGCGTTTGGATTAAACACAAACATCCCCAGTTCGCGGAATTTGAACACAGAAATAATTATTGACAACTTCAGTTACTAATTAATGAGAGAAATATTCACTAATGAGGGCGAAATCACTCGGCGTCATTTCAAAGTGAAAGCGTAAAATGAATGACTGTGTTTTAAGGCCTTCATCCGTTTAATAGCATTTGTCATCAATGCGCGGAATTCTTTCTTATAAGGACATTTTTTTAAATTATTTTCCTCTGTCTATTCGGAATGATTCTTGAAAATTCTCGAGTCATTCGCTGCAGGTGAAATTATTGAGGACTTAATGTCATGACAGGCCGCGTAATTGGAGTTTTCTTAAGAGATTTTTTGTATTGTATTGTATTGTGCATTAAGTCAAAGTTACTCGTAGGCTATCTCCCTAAGAACGGGGTGCCTTGGTCGGAGTACTTTTTAAGGAATTCGAACTCGTATTCACGTTACATCTGGAGGAAAACTGTCTAAAATTCCAGACGTTAGATCAATGGCTGCACGAAACCAGTAATTTTTTTTAAACAGGGAACGTAAATGATGGCGTACGCGTGGCTCAAAGAATGCTTTCAAAAAGCATTTATATTTGCACTTATATTTATTCTATAGAATGGCTAACTTCTCATTCGCTCTCACTGTTGCTAAAACCACATGGAAGCTATTCGCCTTCTATGCCCAAATATGTAATTTCCGGCTCTGGCACAGAATTGCAATCGTTTCTGTGTATTATTGGCAATCACAAGCGAAAACATTTTACGTTGTTAAAAAAGGATTTTACTCACTGTCATTTTTGAGTTTAATTATTTAAGAGTAGTTTAATCTTCCATTGTAAAAGAGTTTTAAATTTTTCGTGGATCGCTATATTGTTTGCACGTTACCTCGTGCAAACGTTTCATATTACTAATAAGAATGATTGAAAGAAATAAAGTTTTGTTCTAGTTACTAAAGTATGTCTTTAGTTTCAATTTTGTTGTGCAGGGACTCCTGCGCGTACACTTTGACGCGAAAAACGAATAATAAAGGGCTCTTCCTCTGGTGGGGGATTTTGCAATCTGCTAATGTAAAAAGATGATATATATGCACGTAAATCTTTTGGCAGCAAAATAATTCTCATTTGTTCAACTAAATAAAATTTTGCATAAAATAATAACTATAAAAAATGCACACAATGATGATATCGTTTTGTGGGGTTCAAAAGGCCAATCCTCCTTCAGTTTCAAAAATGTACTGCCATTTACACAAACAAAACACAGAGCTGGTCAGAAGAAGAAAATAGTAAGAAATCAGAGAGAGTAAAAGATTAAGGGGTGGATGGAGTCATTGGCAAAAACAAGGTAGTAACTTAATAAAAAAGGAAAATTGAAAATGAAATGAACGAAAACAGATAACTATGAAACAGCTTATTTTATGTTTATAAATTTCCCAATTTTAGAATACAATCGTTTTGTTTATGGTAGTTCCGCCTTTGGAAAAAAAATAGCTTTTTTAGTAGCTCAAATTTTCTTTTGTTTGTAAAAGTGCATTTTTAGCATAAAGAATTTTAATGCTCTGGAGCAAAAATAGTTTCTCCTAATTTACAAATCCAGTCGTTTTGTAGGCTTACTAACATAAACAAATTTCGTTGTTGTTTTAGCTTTTGAATTTTCATCTAAACGATACATTTAATTTAGTATAAAAGAATAATTACAACTTCATTAAGATATTCAAAATTCTTCTTCTTATTATTATTATTTGAAAATGTTTAGTGAAAGATCTTTTATTATCATTAGATAAGACTAATTTATCACATTTTACAATATTGTTTTAATCACCATAAGAAGAATTACGATTGTAAATATTTCTGTAAAATGTTTGACAAATACTTTCAATAAAAGTATTCCCTGTGTATTCAGTTTGAATTGATTTCCGAGCTTGTTTTCTCCCTTTTATATCATGAGCATAATAAAAATATTTCTATTTTTTTCCATTATTAACTGATAATATTCATCCTTCAATATAAATCTGAACAGTCGAAATTTAGTCTGTTGGAAACTTATTTAAAAGATTAGATTTATTTAAAAAAAGATTTATTTAAAAGTTTGTTTTATTAATCCTATTTAATAATTCATGCTGCGCAGATATTTTTATGAAATTATAGCGTTTATAAATGTCGAGGATAATTTTATTTGGGGTATAGAGGAGAAGCAACGAAAATTATCTCGTAATTCAATTAAAAGTACTTTAAAATCTGTTTAAATCAGTTTTATAACTCTTTTTAATTTATCTATGAAAATCTGTTACCGTTATTGATTTTAGGATAAAATAAAACAGCGAAGTGCGCTTTTCTGTTTAACTACCAAATATTAAAAAAGAACGGAATGCTTAATATAATTTCCAAATGTGATTTTTTAGTTTATTTTTTATGTAATTATAGAACGTTTGCAGAATATACACTAATCTCATCTGTAGATTACACTAATTAGAATGTAAACATTAACAATTAAATCAATTAGTTGACATTTTTTAGTATTTTAAATAGTTTGATTTATTTATTGCGTGTTTAAATTAAATTTCAAATGTTTTACTGTAATACTGACGAATAAATCTATATAAAAATACATTTTATGGAATAAATGTAAACTACTATCTTTATAGTAGATGCATATCATTCACACTTTAATACTTCTTACGTTTTTAATTTGCCTGTGCTACGCCTTCTTTTCTACGCCCGCGGTATGTTCAACCCAAAAAATTGGTTTAAATTTGCACACAGAGAATGGGAAGGTGTCGTTTACTCTGATAAAGCTTTCTGTTAGTGTATGCAGACGTTTTTGAGTACATGGCACAGTACATAGGATTAGCATATTTCGTTGTAATCAAATCACATTCACAGTAGTTAAAGCATGTGTGTACGGAGACAAACCTTATCTTTTACTCTCCAATATCCGAACCAGCGGTCTACTTGTAAGCTTGACAGCTACCAGGGCAAGAGATATTGGCCATTTTATTATAGGGGGAGGGTCTTGTGAGGAGACCAACTTTGCTCCTATGAGAACGATCCTCTATTTTTGAACTCCTTCCAGACGAGAGACCGAGCACCCCCTTTGTCATCCCTAAAGGTATCGTTTGAACGTGGAGGCGATGGATCCACGACAGATTTTTCGTGCGCCAACTCCCTTTAGCGTACACAATCCTCAGCAGATTCGGCCGAGAGAAGAGTTTACCCTCCCAAGCACTGGCGAAGCCTGTGCTGCTTCACTTTCAGTGTTTTGATGAGAACCGAGTTTAAATGACCGATTTGCTGCCGTACTGGGCAGAAAAGCAAAAACCTAAATCAGTAACACGTTTTAGCTTTTTCGTAAATTTTTAAAACTATTCTTTTTTTACCGAAATTTTTTAATTTCTTGATTCCAAAGTTTCCATGTTGATTACACTACCTTTTTTTTAATACTAAAGCCTCAGGAATATGTTACCGTACACGTTCGGAAAACAATACTGAACATATCTACAAAAGCAAAAAAATCGTTCAGCGATAAAACCGTTATTACAATGCTACTGGAAAGAAAGGAAAACAAAGACTTTGTCCATGTGTGATGCAGATCATCACATATCTTATTTTTAATTATCAATTACTTAATTGTTAATTATTTCTAAATTTAATCTGTGTTCAAAATTTATTCTTTGCACTTTCGATTTGGAATTCTCTTCCCTTCGCCTGTAAAGTTTTTATTTCTGCACCTACCGTATTTAAAAGCAATCTTCCGTTTTCATTTATTTTTCCTTTTTATTTCACTTTTGCATGGGTAAAGCCTAGCATTTCTGTTCCCATGGTTTGTTAATGACCATATATGGTATCAAATCTATAAATAACATTGGCTTTCATTTTGGGTTACAATTTAGCTGATAGATTGTTTGTTTTATCCTGTTGGCATGTCTGGGATTCAAAAATAATTATATAGAAATGTATTTAACGTCTACTGGCGTCACGTTACTTTCGCTCTTTGTTTGGCGTGTCCTGTGGCGAGTTTAGCTTCTGTACTAACCTCTTGGCTTGAGTTTCTGATCATTCATTCACGCCTTAGCAGTTGTCTAGTGAACTTGCGTTTTTGAGGGGGTCTGCTCAGCCACCGTAGGACTTTATAATTTTCATGTTTATGCGTTAATATGTTAAAATAAAATGTAATTGCCACTATACGAAGTCTTATTCTTCCATCACGGCCTGGGTGTGAACCTGGGGAAAGCTTTCCCCATACTTGCTCTCCTGTGTCACTCTTTACATTTCTGAGAAAGTTTTGGATCACCCTGTATAAAAGAGCATGCGTAAAAGAGGTGTACATCATCTACAGCACAAAAAGTTTTTCTGAGCCGATCAATATACAGCGTAGTCCGTAAAGGTGGTCACGAACTTTAATTCTTTATCTATTAGAGATAAAAGGGCGAGGTAAATTGAAAAAGAACGTAAGGGGAAAAGACTGCATTAAGAAAATAACTATGAACGTTTCGATCGTCCGGCCTCTTGCTGGTCGTTAAGTCGAGCGATGGCAACGGCTGCCCTTTTTTCAGCATTTGGCAATCTATCGCATTCTTCCATTTTTCAGCAGATGTCAGTGCTGTTAAAAATAATCGTGACCCTTTTTTGACGGGAAAGGACGTGCTAAAAAGGAAAGGATTCTCGTGGAGCTATATCACCCGCAACTATTTTTATAGAAATCCAATCTATTCTTCGTGACTGGCAACAGTCAAAACGTCAGCCTTTGGTGTTCCCAGAGCGGGAACACTGCGCGTTAAAGGGTAAGTGGTTGAATTAGGACGTTCATTTTGCAGAAAAAGAGGAAACATATTCTATAAGTAATAAACATATTGTTTTTTTCTTCGGAATGGCCATACTGACAGCAATAATTAAGAGATCCAGAGAAAAAAAAACATTTTAGTACCCCTAGGGTTATTTTTCAGAGAACAACAGCTGAACTAATATGACGAATTGGCTCTATCCCCTATCACAAGTACTACGCGAGTGCTGAAGATGACATAGACAAATCATTCATTTTGCGCCTGTTCTGTACAGTATGTATGCAGAAGTATGTAGCTTTTAAAATACATTTCCAAATATAAAAGGTATATTTAAAAATTATAAATTGCTTAACCCTATAAGGCTCGGTTTTTTTTCTGTGTCTGAAATAAATAAATATAATTAATGATGTTAGTGATTAATAGTTTGGGATAAATAATTTTAAAAATATAATACTTTTTTATTAGATGTTTCAGCAATGTTTAGTGCAATACAGATTTTAAGCTCTTAATACTTTTTCTTGTAAAGAAACATCTCATTTATATTTAATTTTTCCTTCTCGTATACCCTAACTGAGAACGTAATTTTGAGAATGTCTCCAGTATAAACCTAGAAGAACATTATTCCAGTTATATTTGGATGTACTGTTTTGCCATAAATGTCAAGCTGAATAACGGCAGGCCTTTTGAGATTTAATAACAAAGTACTTTTTAATGTCAACGCACATTGCTATGCAGATTATCATGTATAATTTTTCTGCCTGTTTCGAGGGTCTAATATAATTTAGAAAATGATCATTGTTTGGGTTTATTCAAAGAAATATTATTCTAATTTAGGCCCCACCATGGCCGATATTGGATAAGACTCAAAATGGTAGACGGCTTATATGTGAAGGTCTTGCGCCTGGCTGTTTATCTAACGGTTATGAGTGTTGGTCTGTTTTCTCAGATGTAACGTAGATACGCGTTAGAACCCCCTAAAATGTCCTCTGTACAAGACACCCTCTCCCATTATGGCAGATAGTCCTTGCGTAGCTTCGCCATAGCACAACACAAACGGTATTTTAACTTAAATTTGTTTTATAATATATATATATATATAAATATATATATATATATATATATGTAAAAGTAAAAATACAGACATTAATTCCTTCAAAACATTTTGAATTTGATAAAATAAGCAGCCCATGTTATTTAATCTACGTGCTTTGTATTTATCTACGCAGTGACCATCGTAATACAAACATTTTGAGTAAAGCATGTTATTTATTGCTCTACACCGTGACTGTTAGAACATAATCATTTAAAGAGTCTAATTATTTTGTGTTATGTTTTCTATGTTTTTTCCCTTCTGCAGAATGACTATTCTGATAGCGACATCTAAAAGACCAAGAGGAAATTCCCTTGCAATGCACCTTGCACTATTTTTCAGGGAACAGCTGGACTATGAGGAATCGGCTGTATCCCCTAGCACAGTATTACGTAAATGCTGAAGATGACAGACAAATCTTTCCTTGGGCGCATATACAGTATATGGGCAGAAGTATGTAGCTTTTAAAATATACATTTCCAAATATAAAAGAAATATTTTAAAAACTAAGACAACTAACAACAGAAAACTAAGACAACAAACAAAAGAAATATTTTAAAAACTAAAAATTGCTGAACCCTACAAGACTCATTTTTTTCTGTGTCTGAAATAAATAAATATAATGATGTTAGTGATTAGTAGTTTGGGATAAATAATTTCCTTGGCTTGCTTGAATAAGAATACCTCATATTAAAGGTATACATCTCCTCAATTATGCAAGGAAATTCATAATTCTAGTACTTTGTAAGGGATGTATGAGTTTAAAAATTTGAGGGAAGTGTCTCTCCTAACCCAATCTAGACTTTAAAAAACATTAAAAAATTAAAAAAATAATAAATAATAGCCAAATATTTACTAGATTAAAAATAATAAAATTAAAAAAATAATAACCAAATATTTACTAGAAAATCCCTTTTGTTTTTCGGTTCCATATGTTGTACATTGAAACTTTAATGTACTTTTTAGCATTTATTTTGAAATTTTAGTATTCAAATTATTTCTCAGTATGACGAACTCCAAAACACAACATTTTTGTTTTTTCGAGTTAAAACTCTTTCTTAACTATTTTTTGTTAATTTTCTCAAATAAACAAAAACGGCGTATGCAAGATTGCGATTTTAATTTTAAGAAATTTTGACAGTAACGACATCTACATACAATAACCTGGATGACATCGTTGCTATCTGTGTAAACTATTTTCCCCCAAATAATAATCATTAACATTATCACATGACACAGGGGGAAAAAATGAGCCTTGTAGGGTTAATACATATCTTTGCGCTCTCATTAAGTTACTGTCTGACTACGTTTAGCGTGTAAAATTGGCAAGCTGCCGGTGAAGATGAATCCAAATGAGAGCGACATCGTTCGTTTTATTCATTGAATTCTTAATTCAATTTATTTGATAATAACCACTTGAATTTTGTGGTTGTCTTTCTAAACATAGCATTCCTAAAGAATAAAATGGCTGGAACATCTAAGAATAAATCCTTCCGAAGTAATATGGCAAGAACACATGTGACCGGAACCCCCAACATCTAATGAAAGAGCGCGTTTCCGCCTCTAAACCGGATGGTTATGTTTTTATCTAATAAGTAGTAAAACAATAAGTTTAATAAAAGGCAACAACTACATGTTTTACTCGATCTATTATGTTAAAACACTGGTTTTATTTTTGATTTGGAAAGTTGATGTCTTCTTTATTTAATTATATATCAAACGATAAACTATATTGTTTCTTTTTAAATAATCAGTAATATAAGAACCATTTTCATTTTCAGCTTTTTTTCTTTGCTGTAGTAGGGTCGTTCCCATAGAAGACCCTTTTTTGACGACAGATGGCTGTGCCGCACAGCCAGCTGTCGTCAAGAAAGGGTCTCTAGATCTGTGGCACGCGATGAACGTTTCGATCGTCCGCCCTCTTGCTGGTAGTTAAGTCGAGCGATGGCAACGGCTGCCCTTTTTTCAGCATGGGGCAATATATGCAGCTGTTCTCGCATTCTTCCATTTTTCGGCAAATGTGAGTGCTGTTAAAAATAATCATTAACAATTTTTTTACGGGAAATGACGTGCTATAAAGTAAAGGATTTTCGTGTAGCTAGGTCACCTGCAACTAGTTTTATAGAAATCAAATCTATTTTTCGTGACGGGCACAGTCAAAACGTCAGTGTTTGGTGTTCCCAGAGCGGGAACACGGTGCGTTAAAGGGTTAACAGTAGGAGATTGTATATTTAGAACCACTGTAAAATGTAATTTTGCATTTCAGGTTTTTAATTGCAATCGACTGGGTAATTAATTTACTGGTTCGCCCCTAAGTTTTTTAATGCATTAGGTCTATGGATACATCCAATTCATTAAAAGTCTGATCAATCACTTTTGGGTTATGTACAGAATATCGAAAACTGCAAGCTTGGCGGTTTTGGTGAAATATCGCCCAATTAAGTGCCAAAAGCAAGTTTTTAAAACTGAACCGACCTAGGCGAATCTTAAATATAGGGCTAGAAATCGCCCAATCTTAGTATTATTGCAGTTCAGATGAAACAAGCTGAGATGAAGGGCACCAAAAATATTTATGATTTAATAGAGGAATCCTGTGTTGTTCCACATCAGATTGTTTAATTATTCAATCCATGAATTCGTTTTAGGTAATTCTATATTTATTCAAAGCTCCAGTTTTATGAACTTCGAAAATCCTGCCACACGCCATAGTGTGGTCGTATTGACGTTCATATTGTTTTTCTGCATACAAAGGGGAATACATACCACATTTTACACTTTCCAATTCATGTAAATCTGTTTTGTTGTTTCTTCTGATAGGTCGAGTCGGCCAAGCCTGCTATTGGTTCGTGATTGATGTTCTTCCACTTAGTAAGAATGATATTACCTGCTAACGGGAATGTGATAAGTGTGTAAGTCTGAATGACGTTACTTACAGCAAGTATCTAAATTTTTGGAAGCTTGCGAATGAATTATATATTGTTATCACCACTCTGTGACTCTGTAATGTACCTAAAAGAAATAAATAAAAAGACACTTTATAAAAATTTGTCTCATTCATTTCGTCTGGTTACACTACACAGATGATTTCCTATCATTATCTACTGGCACAAAACACTGCATAAGACATACATACAGAGTGATTTAAAATTTTGTGTTAGAAATGTAAAGGGTGATAGTGGATACCAAGATGGTTTAGAATCGCATAGCATGTGCGGTCGGAAACGTTGTCTTTGTGTACTTGTCAATAATCACTTTGGAAGAACTGTTGGAGTGCTTGTCTAAATTATCAGTCCAGTTTCACAAGCAATGAACTTTTCTCCGACACTTTCAACATCGAAGTGAAATAGAATTTGTAAGCTACCGAATTTGGTTAAGTGAAAGGATGCAATTAGTTTTTGACATTTTTCGGAAAGTTCGATGTCACTTGGACGCTTCTTCCAAAGTGTTCATTCGCAGGTGAATGGAGCGACGTTTCCGACCCCACATGGCTATGTGATTCTGAATCGTTTTGGTCTCCTCTACCACCCTTTACATTTCTGACAAAGTTTTGAATCACCCTGTAAATGTATATGGTTATACATTCCGTGCCATCTTTAGAAACTAACTTCTGCTCTTAATCACTAACTTGCCACTCAAAAATAGTTATATGATTTATTAAGTCAAGAGATTTCAAAGGTTCTTAAGTGGGCTTTTAAAGAAAACGACTTTAGGAAGCAAATCTAACGACTCTACACATGCGTACCCAGGTAAAGAAAATGCAGAAGAAAGATTAAAGCTAGAGGGAAAATCATGGTATATATTGCCATACTGCTCACAAAGAAAGAAAAAATGGGTTCTAAATAGAGAATGGTAAAGAAAAGTTTAACATTGGAAAATGAAAAAGAAGTAATCGTTAAGAATTATAAAAAAATAGCTATAAACACACAATAAAGTAACAAATATATAATTAATATATTTAAATTTTGATGTTAAAATTATTTAATAATAATAGCATTGAAGTCATAAACTATTATGGTTTAGAGTAAATGTTGGCTTTTGAAGATGGGGATGACAGTTCGAAACCGGTTTGAAGTAGTGACAGTTTTGAGAAAATCTCAAATTAGTGGTGATATCTATCGGACAAGTAACTAAAGATACAATGCGCGAAATGTTTATAGGGCAAATAAGATATGCCAATTAATCAGCAGCTGCACCTAGGAAGTTCAATTCCCTACTTTGACAAGGTGACTGTTCAATTCAACGATCGAACCACGGTTCAAATACAAGACAAAGAAACATTTTTTTTTAAAAATCTGAATCTCTTTATATAATAAGGACTTTCTAATTAAAGTATTATTACGTGAAATGTACTTAAATCATATATAACTAGCCGTAGTCAGTAGGTGTTACTCTTAGGTTAAAGTCGCTAGTTTGCGATGTGCAGAGTTCAATCCTAACTAGGGAAAATGTAATTCTTGATAAAACATTTGGATTTGGTGGCACCATCTATCGAAGCATTATTCAGTTAAAATGCTTCGATAGATGGTGCCATAATAATTAATTAAAATGTTTATAGGGTTTGCTTGCGAGATGCTTTGTTGGAGTGGTGGGAATTATTAGTTTATGAGGATGAACACGTGAGTTTAATATTGGATAGGGGCGATTGAAGTTAAAAGAAAATAATTGAGGCAGGAAGTGGAATAGTACAAATAATTTAGCTAATTAGATTAGGTGAAATTTTTATGTGGCATATATAACAGTGGCATGCGCATCATCTGTGGTGGGTGAGTACTCAAAGTTGATTGTTTAGGAACGAAAATTATCGAATCTGCTTGTTGGAGTGGAATTTTCGAAAAAAAAAAAAAATCTGAAGATAGTGGCTCCATCTATAGGGATTACTAAATGTTAAAATTATTTAAATAAAGTGCATTACTTGAAATCTTATATTGCGTATAAAAGTCGCATTCATACCAGCTGCGGTGGAAAACGGCCAGCTTATAATGCGATGTTCTCAAGTTCAAGACACCTCGTTGGCACGCAATGAAAAATCCTTATAAATAAAAATGAAATTCTGTTTGTTTGTTTGTTTGTTTGTTTATTTGTTTGTTTGTGGATTTGAGTTGTATACAAATCCACAAAAATGGACCTATCAGCCTGAAATTTTGCATAGATATGTAAAATAATATAGAATAAATCATAGTCCACTTTAAAATTTTGAAAGTCCACCCGTTCCCGGAATTTAAGAGATTTTTTATGTTCTCCACGCAAAAAGCTTTACGTAATTGTAACCCCTGTAGTGAAAAAAGTATGAAATAAGGATCGTGGTTGCCATATGTGGCGATTTTGCCGAATAAGATGTTTTAAATTCTCAAAGTAAAAATAAAAGAATAATAATGATTTTTTTTTGTTAGTTTATATTCGTAAGGTTATATTTTTTTAATTATAATATCGTGTGCATGGGAAATCGGAGCAGGAATGAAATGTTTTATACGCAAAACAATAAGAATTGAAGATTTCCGAGGCTAATATGTTAAAATTTTTTAGTTTGGCGAAAAAATAAAATGGCTCAAATGCCGAGAAAGTGAGTTCTAGCGGTTTGCACAGTTTCCGGCTTGGCGAATTTACTGAGAGCTTAAGGAAACGGATTTTTGAAAACAAGTACAAAGGTTTTATTAGAATACAGCGTTAAATTTTAATGATCCCTGCGAAAATAATGCAGTTATTAAGGGATTTCAAGCGATCTATCTTCAGCATTCTCGCGATTTTGAGGAGGATTCTAACGCTTGGCGCTATTTATCGTAATTTAATCGTCTGCTATTTGGGTTATGAATACACCTGCGTATAAGTTTTTGAAATTTTCATTCAGTTGGAATTGTGCATTTTTCAGAGCAGCTTTTCTGCATCTAATGTATTACATCCAGAAAAAAGGATGTTAGAAATATCAATTTTAATTTTGTTTAATCACACTCATGAATAATGATACACTTTCCAACTTAATGAAAGAAAGAACGAAAATAGGGAAGACCCATGGATTATAACTCTTTTTATATATAGCACTTTAGTGCGTATTTAAAATCTGAAAGTGTGTCAGATTTTCTATGATTCTAGCGCTTGGCGCAATTTAATGAGAGGGTATTTTTAAAAACAAGCGTAGGTTATCTTATAAATAAAAATGAAATTATGTTTGTCAATTTGTTGATTTGGGTAGTATACAATTCCACAAAAATGGACCTGTCAGCCTGAAATTTTACACAGATATGTAAAATAATATAGAATAAATGATAGTCCACTTTAAAACTTTGAAACTCCACTTAAAAACGTTTTCCTCCTGAAGGGTTCCCTTAATTTTCGTTCCCGGAATTTAAGAGATTTTTTATGTTCTCCACGCAGAAAGCTTCACGTAATATTAACCCCTGTAGTGAAAAAAGTGTGTGAAATAAGCATCTTGGTTGCCATGTGTGGCGATTTTGCCGAATAAAATGTTTTAAATTCTTAAAGTAAAAATAAAAGAATAATAATGATTTTTTTAGTTTATTTTTTTGGTAATTTTTTTAATTATAATATCGTGTGCGCATAAGAAATGAGAGCAGGAATGAAATGTTTTATACGCAAAACAATGAGGATCGAAGATATCCGAGACTAATATGTAATTTTTTTTAGTTTGGCGAAAAATAAAATGGCTGATAGGCCGATTTTTAGAGTGTGAGTTCTAGCGGTTTGCACAGTTTTAGGCTTTTTGGCTCAATTTACTGAGAGCTTAAGGGAATAGCATTTTTGAAAACAAGTGTATAGGTTTTCTTAGAATACAGCATTAAATTTTAACTATCCGTGCAGAAATAATGCAGTTATTAGGACATTTCAAGCGATGTAGCTTCAGAATTCTCGCCAATTGAGTACATTGATTTAACTTGGGGGAAATCCGCCAAATTTCAGAAAATTGAAATCTCCGCATTTAGTACATCGAGGTAACGATGAATAAAACATGTTATAGTTGATAATTTAAAAAATGCGGCTATATTAAGGGATTCCACTTTTCAAATAAATGCCTGGCGGTCAAACCATTTCCCATTTTGATTGCTGCTAAGTCAATGCTTCGAATGATTCCCTGAAAAAACTCTTGCAAAATGGCGTATGCTGGCACTTTGGCGAGGCTTAGATTTGAAACTGGATTTTACTTGAGACTGGTATATACGTATAATAAGACTGGTTATAGATAAAAATGAATGTTGGTATGTGTGTAGGAGGTTGAAAAACTCCAGCACCGTTTCACTGATCACCATGAAATTTGGTTCACCTAAGTCTTTTATCATGGAGAAGGTTTTTATGCTATCCGTTTTCCTCTAACTTTTCACTAGGTGGCGCAGCAGAACGTCGAATTCTATTCCGTTTAGCCGTTTGCTATGCGAATATGGTCCAACAAATTTCGATGAAATTTGGTACACGCGAATATTAGAACACGGAGAATATTTTTCACTATCCGTTTGCTGTAACTTACCGCTAAATAGCGCTGCAACGCATCAACTTCTATACCGTTCGACTGACCGGCATAAAATTTTTTATACTTACACATTTGAGAACGAAGAATATATTCTAACTGCGTTACTTTTGATGTTACTCACCACTAGATGGCACTGCAATGCATTATTATTTTAACTCGCCACTAGATGACGCTGCAGCAGGCCAAATTTTTGACCATTCAAACGGTGTCTATGAAAATCAGTATACATAGCTATTTGAAAAATGAGAATATTTTGGCGTTATACATTTTGCTATAACTCGCCACATGACGGCGCTGTAGCAAATCATTACTTTAATAAACCACTAGATGGCCCTGCAGTGTATCACTTCTTGACTGTGCGAATAATCGCTATGAAAATAGGTATACCTAGATATTTAAACACGGGGAAGAGTTTGGCACGATCCATTTTCCTATAACTTGACACTAGATGTCGCGTCAACACATTAACTTCAAGACTATTCAGCCGATCGTCATGAAAATTCGTATACATCGATATCTGAATGCGAAGAATATTTTTGCCGTATCCGTTTTGCTAAAACTCGCCACTAGATTGTGCTACGCCGCATCGCCTTCTGCACCGTAAAAACGATTGCCTTGAAATTCAGTATGCATGATTATTGAACACAATATAACGCGATATCCATTTTGCTATATCTCTTTATTACAATAAATAGTAATCACAACAAATATTAATATCAAAAAGTCCATTCATTCCCGTGCGAAGAACGGGTACTTCAGCTAGTAAATAAATAAATATGTATGAAGCTTATGCCTCAATCTATATTACTGAACTTTAAATAATTTAAACTGAGGTTACTTGAAATGTTTATGGGGCATATACAACCAGCATTTAATAAAACTCTGGTGGCTGAGGAATTACTAGATTACGACAAAGAATTTTCTAGTTCGAACCCAGCCTACTGGAATGCAGTTTTTAAAATATCTGAAGTTAGTGGTTCCATCTACAAGGTTCACGGATTTTTAAAATCATTTAATTTAAGTGGCATGACTTGAAATGTTTATATCGCTTATAAAAGCTGAGCTTGTACCAATTGTGGTGGCCGAGGGGTGAGAGCCGCCTACTAATAAGGCGAAGTTCTCGAGTTCAAACACAGCTCGTTTGAATGCAGTTATTTAAAATCAATCTATATTATTAAGTGTTAAAATTATTTAATTAAACTTAGGCTGCTGGAATGTATATAAGGCATACAAGCGACAAAGTTACAAGCGATTAAACTCCGGAGTCAAAGGCGTTAGGTTCTCACGCAGAATTCCAGAGTTCGTAACCACCCCAGTAGAATTCAATTTTTGAAACAATCCTAAGTTTGAGACTCCTCTTAAGCTAGGGACTCACTGAATATTACATAAATTTATTAATCAATGCAAGTTTTGAAATGTTTAGAGGGCGTAAAAAAGCTGAACTAGCACCGACGATGGTGGCCGAGGGATTAGAGTTGCTAGTCTACAACACAAAGTTTTCATGTTCGAATCCAACTCGCTCTAGTGCAAATTTTAAAAGGAACTGAGGCTAGTGGCTCCATCTACATAAATAGATGTTAAAAATATTTAATTAAACCGAGATTACTTGAAACGTTTATAGAGCATATAAACGCTGCAATCGGATAAACTCTGGTAGCCGAGGAGTCAAAATCGCTAGTTTCTGACCAAGCATTCTCGAGTTCGAACCCAGTCTGCTAGAAACCAATTTTTAAAAAAAATCGATGTTAGTGGCTCCATCTATATTAATAAATCTCAAAATTATTTAATTAAACTGAAGTTACTTGAAATGTTTATAGAGCATATAAAAGCTGCTCTTGGACAAGCTACTGTAGCCGAGGCGTCGAAGTCGCTAGTTTCTGACAAAGAATTCTCGAGTTCGAACCGAGTCTGCTAGAATCCAATTTTTGAAAAAAATCTCAAACTAGTGGAATTATAGGTATAGGGCCAGTAGCTTACAACAAAAAGTTCTCGAGTTCGAACCCAGCTTGTTGGCACGCAGTTTTTGAAAAAAATCGATGTTAGTGGCTCCATCTATATTAATGAATGTCAAAATTATTTAATTAAACTGAAGTTACTTGAAACGTTTATAGAGCATGTAAACGCGGCAATCAGATAAACTCTGGTAGCGGAGGAGTCAAAATCGATAGTTTCTGATAAAGAATTCTCGAGTTCGAACCCAGTCTGCTAGAATCCAATTTTTGAGGGCAAGTAGCTTACAACACGAAGTTTTCGAATCCGGCTCGTTGGGACGCAATTTTTGAAAAAAAAAATGATGTTAGTGGCTCCATCTATATTAATGAATGTCAAAACTACTTAATTAAACTGAAGTTACATGAAATGTTTATAGAGCATATAAAAGCTGCTCTTGGGCAAGTTCCTGTAGCCGAGGAGTCGAAGTCGCTAGTTTCTGACCAAGCGTTCTCGAGTTCGAACCCAGTCTGCAAGAAACCAATTTAAAAAAAAAAATCGATGTTAGTGGCTCCATCTATATTAATGAATCTCAAAATTATTTAATTAAACTGAAGTTACTTGAAATGTTTATAGAGCATATAAAAGCAGCTCTTGGACAAGCTACTGTAGCCGAGGCGTCGAAGTCGCTAGTTTCTGACGAAGAATTCTCGAGTTGGAACCCAGTCTGCTAGAATCCAATTTTTGAAAAAAATCTCAAACTAGTGGCTCCATCTATCAGACGCTTTAAGCGTTAATTGACTAATAAAAGAATTAAATGTGATGTTTATAGGACATAGAAAACGCCGTCAGCTGTGGCCCACTTTGGCCGAGAGGCAGGAGTCAGCATTCTCGCTCTCCTGAGGCGGCGGGTTCTGTCCCCGTCGAGGTGCGAGTGTGTGACGGATGTGTGAGAGTGTGGTGGTTCGGAATCCACGTTAAACTGTAGGTCCCTGTCCCGGCGCTCTGATCGGTGGCAGTCTCTTCTCTGTGTCTTAATCTTTCTCTTCCTCCTTTCACACCACTTGCAAAGGAATGGGGCGGAACCTGCGTGGGATTGGTCCGGGGCAGAGACCCCTTCCTTGTATCGGGGTCGAAACTCCGGTCACTCCTCCAGCGCTTCCGCCCTCAGCTTCCTGAACAGGTGGCATTTTGCTGACGTCGATTAACGAGGTCCGGAATGTTTGTGAAATTTAACTTCCTTTCTGTCCCCATACAAATTGCATTTCCTTAGCAAGCACTGCTTGGGGGAGGGGGGGCAAAATGACATAGTTAAGTGCTTCCTTTTGCTCCTACTGAAAACTGTCTAAGAAAGTGCCTGTCGTACGTGAAACGAAGGAAGTTATATTTCAGAAAAGTTCCGGACCTCGTTAATCGAGGTCGACAGCAGCAAAATGCCACCTGGTCAGGAAGCTGAGGGCGGAAGCGCTGGAGGAGTGACCGGAGTTTCGACCCCGATACAAGGAAGGGGTCTCTGCCCCGGACCAATCCCACGCAGGTTCCGCCCCATTCCTTTGCAAGTGGTGTGAAAGGAGGAAGAGAGGGAGAGAAAGATTAAGACACAGAGAAGAGACTGCCACCGATCAGAGCGCCGAGACAGGGACCTACAGTTTAACGTGGATTCCGAACCACCACACTCTCACACATCCGTCACACACTCGCACCTCGACGGGGACAGAACCCGCCGCCTCAGGAGAGTGAGAATGCTGACTCCTGCCTCTCGGCCAAAGTGGGCCACAGCTGACGGCGTTTTCTATGTCCTATAAACATTACATTTAATTCTTTTATTAGTAAATTAACGTTTAAAGCGTCTGATAGATGGAGCCACTAGTTTGAGATTTTTTTCAAAAATTGGATTCTAGCAGACTGGGTTCGAACTCGAGAATTCTTCGTCAGAAACTAGCGACTTCGACGCCTCGGCTACAGTAGCTTGTCCAAGAGCAGCTTTTATATGCTCTATAAACATTTCAAGTAACTTCAGTTTAATTAAATAATTTTGAGATTCATTAATATAGATGGAGTCACTAACATCGATATTTTTTTCAAAAATTGGATTCTAGCAGACTGGGTTCGAACTCGAGAATTCTTCGTCAGAAACTAGCGACTTCGACGCCTCGGCTACAGGAGCTTGTCCAAGAGCAGCTTTTATATGCTCTATAAACATTTCATGTAACTTCAGTTTAATTAAATAGTTTTGACATTCATTAATATAGATGGAGCCACTAACATCATTTTTTTTTTTTTCAAAAATTGCGTCCCAAAGAGGCGGATTCGAAAACTTCGTGTTGTAAGCTACTTGCCCTCAAAAAATTGGATTCTAGCAGACTGGGTTCGAACTCGAGAATTCTTTGTCAGAAACTAGCGATTTTGACTCCTCCGCTACCAGAGTTTATCTGATTGCAGCGTTTACATGCTCTATAAACGTTTCAAGTAACTTCAGTTTAATTAAATAATTTTGACATTCATTAATATAGATGGAGCCACTAACATCGATTTTTTTCAAAAACTGCGTGCCAACAAGCTGGGTTCGAACTCGAGAACTTTTTGTTGTAAGCTACTGGCCCTATACCTATAATTCATCGGACACCCCAGTTGGTGCAAGCGTTGATTTTATACGCCCTATAAGCATTTCAACAATTCCCTTGTTATATTATATGTATTTAACAATCAGTGAATCCTATAGATGGAGCCACTAGCGTTAGAATTTTTCAAAAATTGCATTCCTCCAGCTTGGGTCCGAGCTCGGGAATTCCGCGTGACAACCGAGCGGCTTTAACTCCAACGCCGCCACAAGTTAACCCGTTTGCAGTTTTTATAGCCCTATATACATTTACAGTGACCTCAGATTAAGTAATATTATAGTAATGTAGATGGAGCCACTACTTTCGAATTTTTTTTAATGATTGCCTTCAAACGAACTGAGTTGAGAACTTCGAGGCGGCTCTAATCTCTTTGCCACCACTGCTGGTCCAAACTGAGCTTGTATACTTTATATAAATATTTGAAGTAATGCCACTTTAATTAAATGATTTTAAAAATCTGTGAATGCTATAAACTTAGCCAATAGCTTCAGATATTTTCAAAAACTCCTCTGCCGTAGGCTGGATTCGAACTAGAGAACTTTGCGTCGTAATACAATCAAGTAAGTCCTATGGATGGAGCCACTAGCTTAAGATTATTTTCAAAAACAACATGCCACCGAGCTGGTTTCGAACTTGTGAAATCAGTGACAGAATCCAACGAATTAAAGCCGCGGCCACCGGGGGCTTACTGTCGCTCTGCTTTATATGCCCTATATACCTTTCCATTAATTTCCGTTTAATAAAATAATATTTACGTGCACTAAATATAGATGGAGCCACTACTTTTGGATTTTTTTCAAAAATTACCGGATTCGAACTGGAAGACATTCGTGCTACAAACTTCCCACCCTAATCTCTCAGCCACCACACCTGGAACAGGCCCCGCTTTCATTCGCCCTATAAACATTTCAACTAATGCCACTATAAATAATGAACATTTAGTGCAATCTACAAAGAAAGCAATTACCTTCAGACTTTTTCACAAATTGAATCCCAGCGATCTCGTTTCGAACTCAAAAATTGTGCACTTTAAGCTAGTGACATCAACCCCTCGGCCACCAGAGTTATCGGTGAGCTATTTTTATGAGCCGTATAAACATTTCAAGGCACCTCATTTTAATAAAATAATATTAACGTTCAGAAATAAAGGCGGAGTCAATAACTTCGAATATTTTCAAAAATTGCATTCCAACGAACCGGGTTCAAAGCGAGAACTTCGCTTCACCATCAGAAAACTCTGATGCCTTGGCTACCATAGCGTGTATTATTTTAGCTTTTATACGCCCTATAAACATTTTAAGTAATGTCACTTTAATTACATGATTTTGAAAATCATTGGACCATATAGATGAAACCACTAACTACAGGTTTGTTGTTTTTTTTATCTCGTCAAACAAGTAGGCTCGAACTTAAGAAAGCCGTCTGGCATGTCAATTGTGATTGGGTGTGATTATGGCAACGCTACACTAGGGCAATCCGCCAGGGGGGGATGCCTTGTTATGGTGGACTTTCTACAGGGTTCTAACGCGTATTTACGTTACATCTGGAGAAAACCTACCAAAACGCCAGACCGTTAGATCGACAGCCGCGCGATGGGACCCGAGCTCGGGACCTTCATACTTCGGCCATCTACCATTTTCAGTGGCATAACCACTGTGCCATGGTGAGGCGCTCGCATGTCAATAACTGTTACCCCTTCGACACTGCAGCCGGTACGTGCTCACCTTTTACCTGCCTTATAAAAATTTTAAGTAGTCCCACTTTCATTAAATACTTTTAATTTCAGTAAGCCCCCATGAGCTTCCTATTTTTTTTTTTTTTTTTCAGTGAGTGAACCTTTAGGAGCTGGGTTCGAACGCAATATAACGGCTCTAGACATTAGAATATGTGGGTTACGGCTAATTACCTACTCTAGGTATCTAGGCCGGGAGTAGGATTGCCCACCGTCGGGGACTTTCTAAAGGTTCCTAGCCCGTAAGCGAAGTTTCCGAAAGAGTTCCGAAGTTCCGTGGAGAAAACCACTGAAAACTCTGAACGGTTAGGTTGTCGGAAGCGACCTGGTTTCGAACCAGGCACCTTCTGACTCCCATTTCAAAGCGCTGGCGCTTTGCCACTAGTGGGGATCCAGTAATTAGAAACTACTAGTCTTCGGCAATCGGAGCAGATACGCATTGTAATCTTACTGCAATAAAATATTATTAGGTTTGTGTTTTGGTTTAGGGCCGATTGATTGAACTTGGATCCCAGGCCTGTAGGAGAATCGCCTGCGTGAGGACTTTCTACGGGATCCTAGACCGCATTTACACGAGGTTTTGGAGAAAACCACAAAATGTTATTTGCATTCAATGAATTCTGTAGAGAACCATTAGCACCATGTTTTATGAAAAATTTCTCATAAAGGAGCAGCGTTAGAACTCGAAAACTCTGCCTCTTAGACCAGCGACATCAACCCTTAGGCCGCCATAGCCTATATGGCTTCTGCTGTTAAATGCCCTATAAACATTTTAAATAATCTCGAATTAAATAATTTGTATTACATTACTCCCAGCTTCAAAGAATTCCATTGGCCCGATTCACATTCAAGCTGAAGGCGCTCTATTCCTCAGTTAGTGACTAGCATCTCTCAGCTACAACAAGTAACAAAGATATATTTCCTATATAAAATATATTATTCAACAGACTATAAGTTAAATAATTATCCAACAATTCTAAGTAGCGCCACTAGCTTTAGAAATTTACGTAAGATACCTTTTTAAAAACTAACGTTTGAGCTGGAGAACTCTGCCCCTTAAACTCGCTATATTAATATCCCTATACCAACACAGCTGAAGCGCTGGTTATTTTATCTAAAATTTTAGATAAAAGCACTCGGAAATTGAGAGGACAAAGTTTATCAATTCCGTATATAGCAATGCAACGATAGAGATGTCGAGAAATGCAAAATTAAGGACTTTAAGACAAATTTCAGTTTAAACTATTAAAACATAGACTCAAATTTTTGTGTGTTTATTATAACATTTCTGTTAAAATTTTATGCCATTTACTTGAAAATAAAGGCTCTTGTTCACTATGGAGTCTTGGAAATAAATTATAGCACATTACAATTTTTATGCATTACATATTTAACCCATTTATGCCTAGTGTCCCTTTTTTGGGACGGCATTATCGCTATTAGTCGAAAACGTTATTTATTTTTCCTGGCCTTTATTCACGAGTATTGAACCTCAACTCCACAAAATATTTTAACATTACGAAGAAGAATGTAGACAATTAAATTTTTATGCATACTGATTTTAAAAGAAATCAACCCTTGTGCAAGAAGTTGACATCAGAAATTTATCTATTATTCCAGGTATTAGCAAAAATCGAAGAATGTCGATAAAATATCTGGGCACAAATGGGTTAATAGTCATAAGATCATGCAGAGAGAAGCTGAAACTTTGAATTATATAAAACACTTTTCACGTCACATTTTTTTAAAGCTTGCTAGGAAGATGTCCGTTTTAATCCTTTCTAGAATGTTTGTTTTATTTAAACATTTAATGAACATTTAAAATAATGATTTGTTTTTAAATAATTTCCCCATATGGTTTAAACTTTTAAGTCTTTCAAGTCAAAAAAAAAGCGAGCTTATTTTATACGCACTACGAATAACAACCGAGCTTATTCTATACGCACTAGAAACATTTCAAATAACATTCATGTAAATAAAACAATTTAGATACGTATTTTCAATTTCACAAAATTTTTTTGTCCCTAAGTTGGGATCGACCTCAGGTTCTCTGCTTTCTTGAGCCAGTGCTTTGAACCTCTCCACCACTGAAGCTGAATCGCGGGCAAAACTTAAAGTCCAATGAACATTTAAAGTAACGACCTGTAAAATAATTTTCCCATTTAGTTAAAACTTTCTCGGAAAGTCCATGTCCGGTCTGGCGCTCAAATGAAGACCCTCTTCTAACCTCAGGCACATCTGCTCAAAGCGAGCTCATTTTATACGTCCACTAAAAAAATTTCAAATAGCAACCATGCAGTTAAAACAATTTAGATACATATTTTCAATTTAGCGAAATTTCTTTACCCCTAAGCTGGGATTGAACTAAGGTTCTTTGCTTTGTTAAGCCAGTGCTTTGGACCTCTCAAGAACACAAGCTGAATCGAGGACAAAATTTAAAATCCAATGAATATTTAAAGCAACGATCTGTACCGAACTCAGGTATTCTGCTTTCTTAATCCTCTCGTCACCCTGAACCTCATAGGAGGCTCCTACTTCAAATAGCAATATTTAGAGAGAAAACAATTGAATTTAGTATTTTTTTCTTTCAGTGATATCAATATCATTCATTCATGTAGAAAGTATAGGAGGCTCTTACCTAGATGCATAAATCGTGCCTAGATTGCAGTACTAGTCCATTTAGATCATTTTTTACAGTTTTCGCTTCATTGTTTCAGGAGAAAAATTAAGAAAATATGGACGCTGCTTTTTTACCGTTTTTTTTTCTTTTTAAGGTAAGTATAGTTTTTTTCTTATTCCTCAACCTTTACCTAATAGGTGCATCCTTTTCTATTAATTTTAGCATAACAAAATGCTTCGAAAATGCAGAAATTAATATTAGAAAAATCTAATATTAATCGACACTAGAAAAAAATATTTTTCCATGATTTATAATAGTATTTCAGATGCATTCAATGCTAGACAGATTTTTTTTCTCTAATTTTTCATAATTCGGTGACGAGAGGGTTAAACCAGTTTTTTTAAACCTCTCAGCCGGCCTCACCATGGCACAGTTGTTATGTCGCTGAAAATGGTAGACAACCAAAGTGTGAAGGTCCCGGGTTCAGGTCCCGTCGCGCGGCAGTCGATCTAACGGTCTGGAGCTTTGGCAGGTTTTCTCCAGGTATAACGGAATTCGCGTTAGAACACCTTAGATAGTCCACCTACCAAGGAAAACAAAGATTAATTTCGTTTGTGTGATTATGGAAACGCTACACTAGGGCGATTTGCCAAGGTTCGAGGGTTCTTTGGAAGGAGGACTTTCTAAGGGGTTCTATCGCGTATTCACGTTACATCCGGAGAGAACCTACGAAAACTCCAGACCATTAGATCGACAGCCGCGAGATGGGACTTGATCCCGGGGCCTTCACACTTCAGCCGTCTATAATTTTCAGTGACATAACGACTGTGCCATGGTGAGGCGAAACGAACTTAAAATAAATTCGAGATATTTACATTTGTTTTTTGTTTTTGTTGGAAATCCCGTGCAAATAAGCTAGGTGGGGACTTCATATCTATATGGGTTTGCCCACCCATCTCTGCAACCCACCTGCGAGCGGTGAGGTCTGGGGTTCGAATCCCGTTAACCCATGGCTGACACTTTCCCCTTTTTTTGTGCTTGTATTTCTATTGTGTTCTTCTGGGTTTGTCAATAAATGTTATTTGGAATTAAATAAATGTTAAACGGATATTCAGGTTTATAAGACCATATTCGATATCGCAGTTAGAAATCTCAAGAAAAACTTTCAATTACAACAATAAGAACAACTAAGCTAGGTCCCATCGAGATTCTCCATCTTTTGTAAGATAGTGCCTCTAGCCTCTCGGGAACAGCTGCTGAAACTCATACTAATTTTAAAAGTCCTATGAGCATTTCGAGTAATGATCCTGCAGTTCAATGTTTCTGATACTTAATTTTCTTGGTAATTTCATGCCCAGAGACTGTGCTTGAACTTATATTCTCGGACTTATAAGCCAACACCTTTAGCCTCTCAGAATTCAGGCCAATCTCTGAGCAAATCAGAGATGGTAGATGATAGATGGCTGAACAGTGAGGACTTCCGCGAGGATATCGATCTAACGGTCTGGAGTTTTGGGCTGTTTTCTCCAGATGTAATGAGAATACACGTTAGAGCGCCTTTAAAAGTCGTCCACTCAAGGCAGATGGCCTCGTGTAGTTTGTCTCAACACCGCAGACGCAGACCTCTCAGCAATTCGACCACTGCCCGTGTGGATGAGGTGCTGAGTATTGGTAGATGGCTGAAGATTGACGGTTCAGAGTTCAGGCTGACCGCCAGGTTGTCGATCCAACGGTTTAGAGTTTTAGGGAGGTATCTCCACATACAATGTGACCATGCTCTACTGTGCCTTGCTGTAAAAAATTTGGAGTGACTCCACTCGACTTTCCGAACACTTGCGATTAAGATCATTACCAAGCATTTAAATAAATTTTAAACATATATACCAAATGGAAGCTCAATCGAATGCGCCGTTTAAACGCTAGCGCACTTTCAAGAATTTCCCCCCATACGCTATCATGCAAAAGAAATCTTTGTCGTAGCCCTGGAGAAAAATTATAAGTCCTATACACATCAAAATCAATACCGGTCTTACGATGGTGGTTTATAACATATATACCCAATTTGAGCTCAATCAAATGCCCCGTTTAGGAGCTATCGTGTTCCTTTACATACACACACATGCACTTACACACACATTAAATAAATTTTAATCGATGAATAATTCAAACATATATACCAAAAGGAAGCTCAATCGAATGCGCCGTTTAAATACATCACGTAAAAATAGCATCAATGAATTCAGAAGACCTCAAAACGTGTCAATACACCAAAATCTCGAAGTCGAATTCTTTCATGATTACAATACTTTCCTCACATGGTACATGTTCGGAAAGTAAAAAGCAAGTAACTTCTCAGGCGCAATTGAGGAAAGCTATTTATTTTACATGCACGATATATAAACATTAAATGTAACGACCTTGTAGTTAAAATAAATAGGATCTATAATTTTAATTCTTCCATGCCGCCCTCAAGCTGCATACATACTCAGGTAACCCCCCCCTCCCCTTTGCAAACTGAATCCTTTAACATCTAAGAAAAAAACTCTTGCTTGCATTCTTATTTCATGTGCCTTATAAATATTACTATTTCTCTCTGAGGTAATAACAACAACTCTCGCAATAATATCTAAAATCAATTCTTAAATATATCTTACTGAAACATTTCTTTAAATTATATAAGACTTTTCAAAAGATAAGTGAAGACTTACATTTATCCACGTAGAAATGATAAATTTATTCTGGGAAACGGCTATCTAACAAATCGTCGAATTTATGCAAACTTGTCGATACTTTTAAGGAAAAACCTCTCAGCATATAACATAATACTAATTCTTCGCAATTCGTGAATTTTCAAAGCAATTATTTCTATACGAATTTCTCTGGACGTTGATACGATTAAAATTAAAATTTAAGATCGGAAAAATGATATTTGAACTTTTCCATAATATTAATATATTAAATTTTTAATATTATTATGAAACTTTAAAGGTCAAACACTGCAGCATTTAAACAGAACTCATGCACTGCAAAATAAATTAATAAACCATTTTCAATGTAGTACAAGTACTTTAAACTCTTACTGAACGCGATTTAATTTAAAATTCAACGAATTTGTCCATCGGATCATGGTTTTAAAACCTATTAAATTATCTAAGCACAACTCTTCAAATGAAATCTTTCGGAGCTTTGACATTAAAATCAGCTTAATACTTGTTTCCTTTGACATTACATTATACTTATAAGCTAGGAATAAACATTTCATGAATATTTATCAGGGTGAACCTGATATGCTAGATAGTGTCCTTTCGAACTTGAGTAATGGGAGGAGCTTTACTCAATATAAAGCTGTCTAAGGGATCTTTGCTTCTGGGGAACTTTGCAGTTTTTGCAGGGTAGTATTTCTGTGGTAAAGGTAGACATTGCAAAAAGATTCTTCAGCCGTTTTTAAGATAATATAATTTATTTTGATGGAAAGAATTGATTAAATTAGTAAGATAAATGAAGTAAGGAAGCGCACACACATAAAATAATGCAAAAACAAAATTTTCAGTTATTTTTGCGGTAGTATCGTTGTCATAGACTAAAAAATTGACTAAACTCTTCAAATATATTAAGTAAAGAAGTACAAAAAAATAGCACAAATGTATATTTTTAATTATTTTTCTGTTAATATCATATATATTTTTATAGAAATAAAGATTATCAAAGTCTTAACATAAGTAAACTAAAAAATTATAAGGTAAAATAAGGTCATTGAAATGATTTTTAGTCGCTTTTCTAATAATATAATGTATTTTGATAAGAAAAAGATAATTTATCTCATTAAAAAATAAAAACCTAAAACTCATGAATTATATGAAAAAATATTGCTTTTACTTTTATTTTTTTCTTAATAAATTAACGCATGGTGTAAATGCTAAAAAAAGAGATTGCAACCAGCTTTCTGACTACAGCTCATTCTATTTGTTTGTTTGTTATGACAAGCTTACGTGAAGAGCATCTGCCTAGACGTTGAAGGGCGCATTGGGAGGAGGACATTTTCATGGGTTCTAACTCGTATTCGTGTAACACCAGGAGAAAATCCCCCGAAACTCTAGATTTGCAGATCGACAATCTCGCAATAGGCTCGAACCCGAGACTTTCCCTCACCAGCCATTTACTTTGTGCAGTACCTTATTCAGTGGTGGGGCCAAAATTCGTAGCAAAGTAATGCTCGACGGCTGATAGCAATATTTCGCAATAAATTTTGTGTCAATTCATGCAAGATATGATAAGGTACTGGAGTAAACTTTACATATTGACTATTCATCATATATTGATGATGGAGAAATTGCGTATCACTTTCCAGAAGGGTTGTCAGATAGCGAGTAGGACCCAAGATTCGCTACTTTTGGCGGTTTATGTGCAATTTTAGGGCCAAAAATGTCCTCAAAACTGAATCCACCTTGGAAATTTCTTCTATATTTGGTGTAGGCAATGCAATTCCGATCCCGATGAAACGGGATCCTGCGGGTCCTGCATAAATATTTGCGGGACTAGTCCCGCTAGATTAAGGTCTTAATCCCGCGGGATTGAAACTCATAAACAAATATTTTTTATTACAATTTCCCGCCTCTTTCCCGATCATCCATTGGCCAAACATTTTTGCATAAGATGAAAAAGAACCAGTGATCTTGGGCGCTCATATCTATTGACAGGTAGGCGCCTTAGTCCCCACTAGCTCCCATATTGTTACGATTTAACGTGTAATGCAGAAGTTCTTCAACACTCAATATTGTATCTTTCTGGGACAGGACCCTTGATTTCTCCTCCCCTCCCATAAACAACCGTATGGTCGCCCGGGATCAACAAATCTCAATCCCGAAATCCCGCGAAGCGGAAAACAGTGCGGTATTGCATTCGCTAATTTGGTGATAAATTGCCATACCCTTCCGCTTATTAAAAAAGTGAAGCATAATTAGAATACGCCTATCGAAGACAGTAAGCCAGCTTTTGTAGGTGGTTTTAATGTAGATTTTTATTCTAAAGAAGTATTTTAGGGGGGGGGGGGAAGAAGACAAATGCCACACACTCGCGGATTATGATGCACTTTCAAAACAGTATTTAACAATTTGAAATATAGTTAGAATGTACCTGACACAGATTGTAAAACAGAGCATGATACAAAACAGTGATGGATTGTGACGCACGTTCCGACGTAATGAAACAAGGAAGAAGAATAGTGTAGACCATAGGTTCCCAACCTTTTTTGAACTGGTGCCCCCTTTTCTAGTGAATATTTCAATACCGCCCCCCTCCCACTCCAGAGAAATAAGAGCGTACATAATGCATGGTGAAAAAAAGAATTAAATTAAAAAAAATTACTAATAGATAGAATATTGTTGGAATTGAAACTCTACTGAATTTCTTCTTCATTTAAAAAAGAGGAATAAAAGTTTTGAGAGGTATATTAGAGTGGTATCTCTTTCTCTCAACAGCGAAGTCTCATATCGAAATAAGTGAATTTTCGCACACGTGATAGAAATGAATTATTGGAGTGATTTTTAAGTCTTTTTTAGACTATATTTGGTTAATCTTCCCACGCCACTCCGTGCCATATCAACGCGTCCTAATTTTCTCTGGCTCTTTTACCGCCCCCCTGAAAGCCTCAAACGCCCACAGGGGGGGCGTTATCGCCCACGTTGGGAACCTATGGTGTAGACACATAGAAAATGAAAAACTTTCATACTTCGAAGATAAATATGGGGAAATCATCGATAATGATGCACTTGCAGCAGTAATGAATCAAAAAAGACAAATAGGGCCGACACACCAATTATGATACTTTTTGATATAACACATTTAAGGCGAATTTAAAATATGAGGATGTTTCAGATATTTTTTTTCTTAGTTCTATATTCATCATTGGCGTAACATGATAAACACTTTTTCAGTTGTTTTATCATCAATATTAATGATAATGTATCAGTATTAATTCATAACTCACTTAATGTATGTTTTTCTTCCGAAATCGTTCGCTGATAAAAGTGGTACACTTCTTTTAGCTCTTACCGCAGAACAATGAGTCACATGTACCTCAGACTTATTGTTTCATCATACATGCCACAAGCATATTACTTAGAAACTTACACCAAGATAAACGAAATTTATCTAAAAGAATAAAAAATTCAGAAATTTTCATCAAAAATATTATTGTGAACTATTCGAAACTACAATTAATATAAGATTTTTCAAACTGGCTGGAGAAGATAAATTAAATGTTTTTCGAAGCAGTTACACATTTGAGGTTGATTTCTATCTGTTTCGTAAATCACATAAGTAATGTATTTTTCAATAAAACGATGTAAGCTTGTAATAATACTGCAAATGTTTTCCTTTGGTTTCAGTTATACGAATTTTCCTTCAAAAAGAAAAAGCGATTTCCTCTTCTGGAGCAAACAGCGGTTACAGTTCATGTCCTATATTCCATTAGCGAATAAAAAATGACTATTACACAACAAACTGAACGAAAAGAATTTCGAAAAGTAAACTACAGTGCGCACCGCTTATAACGGACCTGGGATATAACGTACTATCGGTTATAACGTACTTAGAAGCTAGGTCCCGATTGCAGTCCTATATTTATAAAGTTATTTAACTTCGGTTAAAACGTACTTCACAAAAGTACGCACTTCGTCTATAACGTACTTTATATACTAAAGTCAAAAATAAAATTCTGCTTCTCTTATGAATTTTATTTCCTTGTTCTCGGAAATTTCAGTACCTTACAGAACACTCGTTGTCCGTTTTCAGATTCTCTAGCATGATGAATTGTGTATGAATGAAGGGAGCGATATTTTATCTTTTCCCCTGCTAGTTAGGGCTAAGAACAAGACTCTGTTTTTTATTTGCCATTCATCCATGTAAATGTCTCCTGAAAAGCCGTATCTATAATGATAGTGAAGAAGAAACAGAGGAACCTATATCAAGCATGCCCGTCGCATTCATTGCTGCAAAAACATTTTCACTATTTTTTGAATGCCGCAGTGATCATGATGATGAGACTCTACAAAAGTCTATTACGGATATACAAAACGGTATTTTTAAAGTAGCATCTGCCCATTTTAAACAAAAGAAAATGACAGATTATTTATCTCAATAAAAACTGTAAGTAATAAAGAATTTTCTCTGTTTAATTTCAATTTTTAAAAATCAGACCTGTTAAAACACATATTACAATGAAATGATGAGCCCAGGTGTAATATTGAATCTTACCTGCGGTACTACTTATAACGTACTTCGGCTATAACGTACTACATTTTTAGGTACCGTGAGAGTACGCTATAACCGGTGTCTACTGTATTACTAAGGTTCGCTGTTAAAGACAAAAAGGGAAAAAAAAATGTTGTTTTTCCGAACTGCATTAAAGTCATTTGAGTGTTTTTTGTTTTCAATATCTACCTCATGCCTTAATGATATTTATCTTTCATTAAATAAAAATAAAACCCTCAACCTATTCAATTTTATTCAACAGATTGGGAAGATCTTCACTAGTAAACTAGCTTTAGCAAACTCATAACGTAAACAGTTCAACATCGCTATCATTTTAAACAAATACTTTTTAAAAAATATAGCGTTGTATTATATGTTTTTCATATAATATAATGCTATACTTACACAGATAAACACAGATTTTTTATAACAACATACAAAACAATTCTCTGCTTTGTTCTCCAAAATATAACTGTAAAATATATTTCGGAAAATATTTAAGAGATTTCATAAACTCGCTCTCTTCCTGAAAGTTCATTTAATAAATCGCTTTCAAATGAGATTTATTTCAAAGTGCGATAGATTCATCAGTTCGCAATTTCAAAATCTATCAGAATTTCGCTAATGTCTCATACTCTCTTAGAGCTGCTCAGTTTTAAACATGCGCAACGTCTTAGTGGACTGTCTTACCTTCGCTTCAGAGTATTTCATTTGCGACATGATTTAGGTATTTCTAAAATATTTATTCCTATGCCAAAAAGCTTATCTGTTTCAATGTCGCGTAAAACTTGCTCCAAATTTTAAATCATAACTCAGGTACGCGAAGTTACAGTGCATCAAGTGAAGTTTTTGCAAGAGTGGTAGGTCGAACTTTTAATGTGTTTTTGTTGTTATGGCAACACTACGCATGGATCTGCCTAGGATAGGGGGTGTCTTGGTCGGAGGACTTTCTAAGGAGTTCGAAAGCATATTCCCGTTACACCTGGAGAAAAGCGACCCAGACTCC
Source organism: Cheiracanthium punctorium (assembly GCA_038373885.1). NCBI lineage: Eukaryota > Metazoa > Arthropoda > Arachnida > Araneae > Cheiracanthiidae > Cheiracanthium > Cheiracanthium punctorium. The sequence goes on from JAWZYV010015778.1 coordinate 36,126, forward strand.
AGGTCGTTAGAACGACAACCGCTCAAAGGGACCCGAATCTGGGACTTTCTCGCTTCGGCCGTCTACCATTTTCAGTGACATAACCACTGTGACATGGTGAGGCGGTGCGGCGTTTGGACTTTTATACAGATGAAAACAAAGCATGAATGAGTAGTGACATTTTGCTAAGTTTTCTTTCCTTCATTTCCCCCTTTTTTGCTAAAGGAATTTCCATTTTTCCGGAACTGAAACCGTGAAGTTCTTAAGGGGACACAGTACCTTTAAACTTCTAAAAAATCAATTTTTCAAAAATAATTAAAAAAAATAATTCTGATAGTTAGGAATACATTTAAACAAACCGCATAAAAAATCGAACGAAAATTACACTCGCAGAATTAAAAGCAATAAAGCTAACATGGACTTTTTCTATAAACGCAGTGTAAAGAAACTTGATTTTCTCAGTTTCCGATTTTTACACTTTCCCACAAGATTTTATAAAAAGTTATGAAATTTTACATATAGGTTGTATGTATATATCTATTATGTACAACCTATACGTAAAATTTCATAACTTTCCATTCCTAACTTTTTTATAAAATCTTGTGGGAAAGTGTAAAAATCTGTACAACCTATACGTAAAATTTCACAATTTTCCATTCATAACTTTTTTATAAAATCTTGTGGGAAAGTGTAAAAATCAGAAACTGAGAAAATCAGGTTTCTTTACACTGCGTTTTTGACGCAGCTGGCTGTGCCGGCACAGCCAGCTGCGTCAAAAAAGGGTCTCTTGATCTGTGGCATGCGATGAACGTTTCGATCGTCCGCCCTCTTGCTGGTCGCTCAGTCGAGTGATGGCAAAGGCTGCCCTTTTTTCAGCATGGGGCAATCTATCTAGCTGTTCTTACATTCTTCCACTTTTCAGCAGATGTCAGTAATGTTAAAAAGAATCGGGACCATTTTTTTGACGGGAAAGGACGTGCTAAAAAGTAAAGGATTCTGGTGGAGCTCTGTCACCCGCATCTATTTTTATAGAAATCCAATCTATTCTTCTGACTGGCAACAGTCAAAACGTCACAGTTGGGTGTTCCCAGAGCGGGAACTCTGCGCATTAAAGAGTTAAAGGTACTAATTCCCCTTAATATTTTTTTCTCTTTACGCAATTATATTTCTTGTAAAATCCTACTTATAAACAAAGAATGCAACCCAACCAATCGCATCTAAGCCAAAGGGACAAAACCATCTACTATGCTCGCTTTCGCAAAAGAAACGTAACTTCAGCGGTAACAACAACGTCCATTCCTTATTTCCCCACGCTAACAAAGCAAATCCCATCTATTCGAATGCAACACGAAAGGGGGGGGGGAGAGAAAGAGAAGGCCCCCATATATGAAATAAAATAAAAGAAGTGGCGCAGGGGAACATCTTCCCAGTAATAACTGTCAATCACTTCTTGTATAAGTGAGTGTGTAAGGAGAAATCGCTGAACCTTAACGATCTCGGGAAAATTCTATTCCGGCAAACATATGTCCACGCCGGGCACTATATATATTTCTTTTTTTCTTCGGATATGCCCCGATTTAACGATAAGAAATGTTATCTAGCGCCAAGTAGGAAACTTACCCTATTACGAAGAATAGAAAATGCAGCCAGAGTGAGGAATGCGTGGCTGTGCATTGGAGTGGGAAAATCGTGTTGAGAATATATGTAGAAATCGTCATTACTTTCAGTGCAGAAAAGCGAAGATAAATAAATATGTATATTTAGTGATATGAGTTTATGCTTACCTATAAGTATTTAAAATATTTATTGAAACACTAATAAAAATGCATATATATATATATATATATTTTTTTTTCTAATGGGGGATCTACGCCCCTGGAGGCATTGGCAACTACTAAGACCGGAGTTGTTGGACTCTTTATTACTGGAGCACCTAGTAGGTGAACCAATGTCGCCCCCTATGAATAGACGGGCACAATGATAGCCATGCCCATTCGAGGATCGAACTCCGACCGTTAAACCCGAAACCATAGCACGGTGCTTTATCCTCCATACAAGCTGGTCGGCACACACTAAAAATGTAATCATTGCTTTTTGTAAGAGCTATTCGTAATTCTTTTTTATGAAAAGGGTTGAAAAAGTAAGGCAAGAAGAAGCCTTTAACCTTGAGATGGCGGGATGATTTTCCTCTTGTTGCTTTAAAACGACGGGAATAACTCGAGCATGCTTTTCGAATTTCAGTGATCCTGCAAATGAAACTGCCTTTTTTACAAAAAACAGTTGCGGGTTAATCTATCCCGACCACGAACTGAAACGAACCAGGCGATTTCGTTTACGTGTATAGTTCCCATGTTTGAAACTGGGGTGTGCAACAACCATGTGTGCAACTGGAATGGTGGATGGATGAATGTTGACGTCTCGATCGAAATATGAACCATGGGGAGCTGATGCTCGTAATATCCGTCCAATGTCCTCCACATTCAAGCGATACCTCTGGGAGTGCCGATTTCAGGTGGTGGTTGGTCTCTCATCTGGAATTGGTTCAAAATTTGGGGACCAACAAGCAGAAGTCCACCTCTGTCGATGGCAATGGCGCCTACGAGGCGTATTCGAACAGTACGTTCCGTTTTGGAAAAAAAAAAAGAAAATAGTAATTTTTTTTTTCAAGTCGATTTTATTTTTACATGAAAGAGCATACCTTAAGATTTTTTTCTACATAGTTTCAACCAATTTTTAAACACTTGTCGTAGTAGGTTACCAGCTTTTCTATACCTCCTTCATAGGAGATTCCAATGACGATAACCATGACTCCACACCATATTTCATTCAAAGCGCTTATCGCCTGGCTCGCGCTTCATGTCCAGGAACTAATGGTAGTCGGACGGCACACAGTCTAGACTGCACGGCGGGTGATCGAACTGCTCCCAGCAACACAATTCTTTTACTGAACATTTCTCTACGTTTGTTTTGAATTGTACGGCGTAGTTTTCTTCGCCGTAGTCGTGGTTATGTCATTAGGGGGAAGTTTCTATCAAGATGGTACAGAAAAGCTGGTAACCCGAAACGACAATTGTTTCAACATTGGCGGTAACTATGTAGAAAATTAGTTAAAGGCATATTCCTTCATGTAAAAATAAAAATTGGCTTGAAAAAAATTGTTCTTTTTTTTTTTTAACGGAACTTACTCTTCGAATACGCCTCGTATTTCCAGGGATAGTGAAATCTGGACACGAGGACAAGAAAAACAATAGTATGAACCATGCCCGTCCTTCAAGATGTTCTGTGGCATGGTGGAAAAATCTACCTCCCGTCTCCAAAGGGTTAAACAAAAAAAATTCAAGAAAGGCAAGATATGTGCACCGACATAGTAAGGCATTTGGCACACATTATTTTTTCAAAATAGTTTCCATGGCCATCAAACATTTTTTCATTGTGTATACCAATCTGTCGAAGGAATAAGGACTCTAGCAGCTGACCCGCTCAGTGACTGGCTCAGCTGCTAGAGTCACTTCCAAACCATTTCCAGTATCGGTTTGCAAATGACTTCCTGCCGAGCACTTCATCAACGGCCCAGAAAGTTGAAAATCACTATGTGCGAAATCCGGGCTGTATGCAGGATGTCTGTGTTTCTTTTTTGGAATTCATTCCACCAAAGTCACACCTGCTTTCTGGTCATTACACTTTCAGCTGATTGACGATGAATTTATGCCAAGGAGGTTTTCTTTAACCACGGAAATTGCATTACAATTCGCAATTCAATAGCTAACCATGTATATGTCAACGCCTGATATATCATTTCCACCTCAGATTTTTGCTGCACTACTTGCTCCATCCAGTGTCATATGATAGCTATGATTGTCTGTTGTACTTAGACTGGAATTTCATTCACTCATAGAATATATTCACCACGGAATTTATTACATTACTTTTTGAAGCACCTGCCTATTAACATCGGTTTCGTGACCGAGCACATAGAGCTCTGAACTGGGCGACTGAACGCGCCGGCTTCAAATCCAGGTTGCGTCCGCCGACCTAACCGTCCGGAGTTTTCCGCGGTTTTCTCCGAAACAGTTTTCTGTAAAGTTAGAAAGACCCCAACGTAAGTCACTTCGTCTAGGTCCCTAGCGCAGATACTAGGCCGTATTCCCACAAACAATTAACACATTTTTGAAGGGCTTTATCATTTATTATTTTGATTATTACAGTAAAAACCTCTTAAGTAGTTTTCGAAGGGAAAGAAGGGTGATAACTTCTTAGGAAGAGGATAATTTTTTTAGAAAACAAAGAAACTATTATTCAAGAAAGATTTTTTGTCATTATTAAAATATTATATAAATAATACAAAGTTTAAATTTACTTCAAAGTTTAAATTGCTTTGGGCACTTAAAAAATTAGTTAACAAAGTCAAACAATGTAAGTACCTTAAAATTTCTTTATTAAACATCAAAATAAATAAATAAAAATAACAAATCACTTTAAGCATGACTAAAATCTATTTTGCAGGGGGTAGGGTGAATTCGTTATAGTTCTTTGTATTTATCGCTTTCTTCAATTGATAACAATCCAGTTGTCTTACGTTTTTAAAAACGCTTACTGGAAAATCTTCAACGCTTTTAATAAAATGACGAAATGTTTTTAGACCTTTTACTGCACCTAAAATACTAAGAATTTCCGCAGACTCTGTCTGTTTCACTCATTTCTTCATCTTCTGCGTGTAACTTCGCAAATTTTATAAGATGCCAATAGAATGTCTTTCAACCCTAAGCATTGATTTACAAACAGCAGAAAAAGATAAAACATGTAAACAAACTCTGAAAGCAAACATACATGTGTATGTTTACTTTCAGAAACATGCAAACGTATGGAAAAAACACTCAAAATACTGGTGTTAAACAATAAAGTAAATAAAAAACTTTGTAAAAAACACACAAGATGTTATAGGTAAGAGGATACGCACGTTTCAACCAAAAATGGTTTTGGCCTTCATCAGTCCAAGCCCTTCTTCGCAAGCAACACAGGGAACTGAAAAGAGATAAACAAGCAAGATGTTGCCACAAGGGGCAAAGAAAAGTCGAACAAAACCACGGAGAGGGGAGAAAAAAATATAAATAAAATATGGGAAAGGAAAGAAGCACAAAAAAACAGAAATAAAAAAGGAATAAATAAAAAAAAGGAACACACGAATACAAACACACACACACAAAAGAGAAAACAGAACAAAACAAAATAACAAACAAATAGAACACTTTTTTTTTTTTAACCACGAACAGGACAGCACAATATATATATAATTTTTTTTTTAATTTTATTTTTTTTATATATAAAAACGTAAAGGAAAGACAGTAACACACGTACACACACATAAAAAAGAGGGGGGGGGGGCAAACAAAATAAAAGAAGGGGAAAGGGAAAGAAAGAAAAAGAAAAAAGGGGGGTAGACGGAGAAAGTGAAAAGAAACTTACAACAGCAGCTTCCAAGCAGAATGAACGAAAGGAACGGAAGAACCATCGTTCACAAGACGTTCTAAGTGCTGGGTAATGGAAAAACCTTCCAAAAAATCCAGATGGGACAAAGACTGAGGAGTGCACAAAATCTTAGCCTTAGAAAACTGAAAACGATGATTGGAATTCCAACAATGTGAGGCAATATAAGATTTGGAAAGTTCGTGCTTAGAAACATATCTCTCATGCTCTTTGAGCCTAAATTTGAGAGCTCTTCTGGTCTGACCAATATAGCCCAAATCACAAGATCCACAAGGAATATAATAAACACCCCAACTGTTCTCAGTAGGCATAGGATCTTTTAAGGGAAGAAAATTTAAGTTCATTAACAGGTTTGAAAATGACTTTGAAACCGAAATTTTTGAGAAGTTTAGAAATTTGTAGCATAAAGGGGAAAAGAAAGGTAGTACAATTAATTCGTTGTGAAAATTAATAGTATTAGTAGAAGTATTCGTCTTATGAAATTTAGAAACAGCTTTTATAATATTCGTGTGTTCCTTTTTTTAATTTATTCCTTTTTTTATTTCTGTACTTTTGTGCTTCTTTCGTTTCCCATATTTTATTTATATTTTTTTCTCCCCTCTCCGTGGTTTTGTTCGACTTTTCTTTGCCCCTTGTGGCAACATCTTGCTTGTTTATCTCTTTTCAGTTCCCTGTGTTGCTTGCGACGAAGTGCTTGGACTAATGAAGGCGAAAACCATTTTTAGTTGAAACGTGCGTATCCTATTACCTATAACATCTTATGTGTGTTTTTTACAAAGTTTTTTATTAACTTTATACAAACGTATGTTTACTTTTAAGCGTTACGCAAGAAAGAAAACTTTTTAAGTGGGAAAGTATTTGGAACAAAACTTTTTAAAAGGTATCAAATAAAGGTAAAAGGTACTGTACAAATCACAGCTCAGATGTTGCATTTTTTTTCTGCAAATAATCTTTGAATTAACAGAAAAACACTTAAAAGGAATGATGTTTAAAAGATAAATAATCTAAATTCTGTAAAATAACACACACAAAAGGTACTTCTGAGCTTGGACGTGCGTTTCGATCGAAAAAATTTCGTTTTTCTTCAGCAGAAGTCTGCACGCATTAACAACAGAAGAGTGGAGGACTGAAAAATTTTAATGTTCTTTCAGTGTTTGCTTATCACGTTTTCAGTAACCCCAGCCAGAAGGGACGCATCGGAAAACTGTACACATTTTGAAAACGAGAAATACAAACACACACATTTAAAAACATCATAAGATTTACTCATTGATAAATTAAATAATAAAAATGAGCTAATGCAAATATTCAAATTTAAATGCAGTTACCGTACATTTTTCTATTATGTACGACGATAATAAAAGTGGAATAATGCTTTGCCCACTACGCCACTGGTTTCCATCGGGATTAGCTTAAAAATGGATTAAACCAAATTCCATTGAAAATATACCATGTTCTCTTGCTTTCTAGGCATTGCAAGAGGGGATGCTCGAAACAATACTTCCCTATTTTCCACATTTACAAGCCATGCTTTTTCTTAAATTTACACATCTCTTTTTGTAAGTGCTTAGAAGAAAAGTAAACAGATTTTTTTTTATAATTTTTTAAATTGAAAATTATTTATTTAAAAAAATGATTATTTTTTCTTCTTTCTTATCGTAGGTACAACCTGGTCGTATTAATTTTTTTCCAAAAAAGGATTTTAAAAAATTGACAAAAAAGGGAAAACTTTCGTGAAAATAAACACGAAACACCATCCAAAATAATTTTTGAAATTCAAAAGTTCGGGGGGGGGCGGGGTGATTCCAGACAATATTTTATTAAGTGTTATGTTTTGCTTCTGTTTCGAAATTTTGCAAATACGTGTCATTTAACTCTCCATTTTCATGTTCAGCGCAACAATGACGAGTGCAATGAAACAATGGGATTGAATAAAGCGTTTCATAACAAACCCGTTCTTGGCTTTGCAACAACTGGTATGTAACAAAGGTTTTACCTCAATTATTAAAACAGAGAACTTTCAACAATACTCAAATCACTTTATCTAAAAGCATACAAGTTATATCGTGTACTAAAACTCTGTTCATAGCAAAAAAAATATCAATCAATTAATTGTATTTTCAGCAGTGTTTTAAGTCTTTAGATTCAGTCTTCTGTCCATTTGCAACTCCGTCTGGTCCACTGAAATATGAATTTCAAAAAAAGGGCGAAAAGATTCTTTGAACGTATCATGTGAGTATTACTTGAAATGCCATTTTAGGCAATACAAAGTTAGTAAAATCTTGGCGAACAACGGTATAATATTTTCGATATGACTTGCATTTTCTTATCTCTATGCAAAGAAGTTTCTTCACAGTAGAGCTTCTTGATCATTATTCATTATTTGGCTTGAATACTCACGCATTGTGATGTACAGAATTTCTTTCTACCACATTTGATTTTTCTTCTGTGGCATGGCAAAATAACGCTCGCTCTTCCATTAAATGTAATTCTACTGAAACAAAACTAACTTTTCAATTTTCGAAAAACATTTTTTCTTTTATTTAAAAATAATGCAAATAGTATAAGGGTCAGTTCGATCCCTTAGAGGGAAAATATTTCGTAATGGAAATTTTGTACGAAGATTTCAATACAGTTTTCGAGTTCGTACGTGTACTGAAGAACATTTCTATAGTGTGTCCAATCTAAAATACATAAAAATAAATTAAAGAAACCTAAATAAATAGTTTTAGCAAAATATTTTAAGTTTCTGTTGTCCAGCATTATTAATGTAATCCTAAACATTTTTTTTTCTCGTCAAAAAGGAACATCCACAAATCTTTATACTGTAGAACGTGTGTTAAAGAAAACACATATTTACTTTTATTTCTATTTATTAATGGAAAAACAAACTACCGAAAAGTGTAGTGTATTGGTATTATCGCATAATATAATAAACGCAAATTGGTATTATAAAGTATAGAACACTTTTAGAAAAATATGATTTTTTGTTAAACATTTGCTTGTTTTGTCCGAAGACAGTAAAACGATGTCAAAAACTTTAAGCCTGTGTTTAAACAAAGCGATCCTGTAGAAGCGAATTTCTTTTCTAAGAAATTTTCAAATAAATCTCCACACAACACATTCGGCTGACTTCATGCAGTCTAACTTACTCACTAACGCGGGGAAGGTTGTTAATGATATAGATATTCTAATTTCACTGCTTTTACCTCAAATCATATACATTTTCTAATAGAGGAAATATTGTCAGCGTTCTCACACAATTATAACTCATTTCGACCATTACTACTCCAGAATAAATGCATAACGTGGAAATCATTCATTAAATTCCGAGTAAAATTCTTCCATGAAATAATAGGACGATTTTCAGAATATTTTGTTGTACAAGATGAAGGAGAAAAGTGAAGCGAAAAAGTAACTAACTTTCGTTTAAACTGTATCTCAGTAACATTCCCTCAATACTTTCCTTTTAATTTCATAAAATACGGGAAAAGAATGAAAATCTCTCAATTTAAACGTAATAAAATTTGGCTTCATTTGTTTCGCTCCACTAAAAGATTTTCCTAAACTTTGTGCAAGAAATTTTTTATAGTAATAAAAGAGGTTAGTGTTTGCTCAATCTGATCAAATTTCGCTTTTTTTTGTATTTAAGCATATAGACTTTGTTTTCTATATTAAGGGGTCTATTATTGGAGCAAAATTTGGCTCCAATTGTTTTGCTCCACTAAAAGATTTTCCAAAACTTTAAGCAAGAAATGTTTTATAGTAATAAAAGACGTTAGTGTTTGCTCAATCTGATCAAATTTCGCTTTTTTTTGTATTTAAGCATATAGACATTGTTTTGTATATTAAGGGGTCTATTATTGGAGTAAAATTTGGCTCCAATTGTTTTGCTTCACTAAAAGATTTTCCAAAACTTTAAGCAAGAAATGTTTTATAGTAATAAAAGACGTTAGTGTTTGCTCAATCTGATCAAATTTCGCTTTTTTTTAAGCATATAGACATTGTTTTGTATAGGAAGGGGTCTATTATTGGAGCAAAAATTGGCTCCAATTGTTTTGCTCCACTAAAAGATTTTCCAAAACTTTAAGCAAGAAATGTTTTTAGTAAGAAAATACGTTAGTGTTTGCTCAATCTGATCAAATTTTGCTTTTTTTTGTATTTAAGCATATAGGCATGACTTGTTAGCATTGAAAGACAACATACATAGGTGTAAATGTTTTTAAAGTAGTCTTAAGCTCTTCCTTGCGGCTATTTTTGTTTTACTAACATTTGACGAAAATTTTCAGACCATTTGGGAAGTCTGCAAAAGGTGAAAAATACGAATGTCTAATTGAAGAATATGAAGACGTTCCCAAAACCATAAATAATAATAAAACTGGAAGACGAAACTTTGTCATATATTACTTAGGTGACAAATACGAAGTCAAAGAAAACAGTATAAAGTTTTGGGTGCTAAAGAAAACAATTGACCGTGATGGACTGTGCTCTCTAGAAGACTGCACCTGGTACACAGTTCCGGATTATAAACCTGTAATACCGGATCGATGGGACAAAAACATGGAGTGAAGACAGAACATGCAAATAAAAGACTTGCTGAGAATTACTTTTGAACTTCTTTTAGTAACTTTCTAAATTTCCCTGATGATCCATTAACCACTACTAAATCGACTCTACTTATATCTATGTTTGAAATTTATATCTACTATGTTACATCATAAGAAATTCTAAAATGTTTCTATGAAGTCAATGTTCTACATTCAGCATCCACAAGCCTTTATAATATTTAATATGATTTCATCAAGTATTTTTTTTAATGCACCGATAACATGCCGTTCTTCAGATACTTGAAATATAAGAAAAGTAGCTGCAGTTTAAACAAACATCTCAAGTAGAAGTGTGAAGCTTAAAAGTCATTGAGACAAGACATGTAATTTTCACAGAAAATGGAAGAAGCAACTTCAATTATTATTATTATTATTTAACCATAGTCAAGCCATTGACCACTATGTCACTAGGCAATGAGATCTCCAGCATTTCTCTACAATACAGTTAAAATCATTTAGTGCAGAGCCCGTCTTAATGATCAGCAGTCATAGCATTTACAGAGTCACATAGAACACAATCGGTTGATTTCGTCAAACTGAAACGGAACAAATAGGCATTGAGTCAATCATGTCCTGTTACAAGTCTATGAATGGCCGCTGCAGAAGCTTTTGGCGAATTCGGCGCACAGTGAGATTGGCATAGCATACTCCGTGGCTTAACTCCAGGTTTCTGGGATGCCAGATGGAGGAATGATTGTTTAAAGATTGTTTTAATATCGATTTAGCAGAACAAAGGGGCATGTCTCTCTCAACAAGAATTTTGGAGAATGCCAGTACCTTTTTTGACCAAAAAATCAGCCATCTGGTTTCGTCTGATACCGCAATAGGAAAGTACCCATTGGAAAGCAATAATTCCCTTTATCATCTTCACTAGCTCCTTGCAACTCTGTACTCGAGAGCTTCTAGCCTGGTTGTTTGACAAAGCCTGGAGAGCAGGGGTGGAATCTGAGAATATGACTGGTCTATCAGATGTGGCGAGACGAATGACAAGTCGCTGCAGGGATATAAAAACAGCTTCAATTTCGCCATCAAAATAAGTCGTATATGATCGAACATGAAGATAAAAATAAAAATAATCACTAAAAATACCAGCAACAGCCACCTGAGAAAAATCCAGGAGTCCATCAGTATAAATATGAAGCCATTCGTCGGAATGAAAGAGAATGTTAATAGTCTCCAAGGCAATGGTACAAAGTGCAATTGGATCTTGTTTTTTTTGCATTCAAAAGCAGATCAAGTCTGACATCAAGTACCGTATAATCCATTGCGCTCATAAAAGTTAGTTGTGCATTCTTAAGTTCACATTGAATGAAGGGACTGTAAGGTTACGTGCGCCACCACAGTCAGTCTCTCCAGAAAAATAATCATTTGGGAGTGTAGCTAGTCTAGAATGCCTGCGTTTCGGTGTATTAAATTAGCAAACGGTTGATAGTCACAAAGCGGTACCTCTAAGAGCAAGGCAAAGTATGAAGGCTTGTCTATTTCATGTAAATAATTGACAAGTAGTTTTCTTGAGGTTTACAGTCATTTCATTTTCGACAAACCAAATATAAAATCTTTTTAGTGCTGAATTTTAAGTGGCATTTAACTTGGACTGTTCCCTTTTCATGCACGGCAACAAATAGCGAGATCATATGCAGAAAGCGCTGTATCAGTCAAGCGATCAGAAGTTAAGATGTTGGAAATAGATTATTTATAAAGACATTGAATACGATGGGATTATCATAGCACTCTGAGGTAGACCGGTTTTGCTTTGCTTGAAGATGGACATGAAATCTTCTAAGCGAGTGGCACATAAATGTTGTGAAAGTTTAAATCCATGAAAGCGTATTATTGCAGACAACCAAGGTCTGTAATTTCTGAATATACTTGAATCGCCAAGCATTATCAAAAACGGAAGTCTACGAACACAGTCAGGACAGAGTGACTCTGGTAGGAAGCATTCTTCATAGAATGGCTCCGGAAAGTAATCTGCTGAATAGTTGAATGGAATTTTCTAAGTCTAGTCTGTTTTTGAGTCCCTTGAATTCCAGCTGTCATTAAAAAGTTCCAACAGTAAAAAAAGTGCATTGTTTGTCAAAATGTTCTAAGAACCCAGAATGGAAATTGTCAGGCTCAGGACTGCCTGAGCTCCGAGGTGGCGAAGTTTCGACGGAAGACCTCTTGTCTAGAAAGTTGGGATGAAGAGAGGTGTCAAAAGTCCCTTTTAATAAGTTTCTGTTGAACCCGAGATTCCTCCTTAAACGCTATTTAGAGGTATAAAAAGTGTTAAAAGCCTTGGCAATATCCTTTTTATCAGTTATAATTCGACTAACAGCTCTCAAAAGTTCCGTAGAAGGTGCATTGGGATTATTTTGTAATTTATTTAAAATTACTGTGATTCAATAGAATACGACTTTTTAATATATCCAAAAATATCTCAGCTCTCGAAAACTCAAATAAATCGTCTCAACGCTCAAAACTTGTAGAACATCGAACTTCATACATTTTTAAATGCTGCAGAAAATTGTATAATTTGAAATTTTTATGCTATTCTAATTTAATGTCAAAATTATTATGTTTGCTAAAATTAATATGTTAAATTTACTATGTCTATAATTGTTTCAAGAAATAAAGCATTTTTCCTTACACACGTCAATGTGTTCTTATTTCCTTTGAGCAACTTAAACATTTCAGGATAAGGATAATTAAGCAATGCCTAATTTTATGTGCTATAATTTTACTTATTTTACAAAGTTACCCTCTCAAATAATTATTCGAGTGAAAGCCAAGCCTTGCACGTTGGTTTCGTACATTACAATTATTCATCATAAAACATGAATGAGGTTATGTGTAACTACAATTTTTCACATTTTTTTGTGTTGTGCGCTTTCAAAAATTAGTTAGGTATTTGCAAATTTGGAAATTTTGCTTTCCCTCGAATTTGTTTTTGAGAGTATGTGCAGTGTGGCTAGATAAATTCTTCTGTGGCAAGATAGAAGCCATCACTAGATTTTCATGCTTTACCTTATTTTCATAGAAATGACATTTCTACACAAATTACCTATGTCAATCTGTATAAGGTGTTATTATCTTGCAATATATGAATTTAAACTCTAATTAATACGCGGTCGATTTGTCTTTACCAGAAAAAAAAGTTTTCGAAGTTACAAGTGGCTATTGAACGGCGGATTATTTCTCATAAATTGGCGAAGAAGCGTTATAGCGGAAGTTCTTAGACTTATAACGAGATCTAATGGATAGACTTAAAAATATAGTACATGGTCCAACCTGCCCCTATGGCCAACGTGTGCCGGTCTCCCCAATTACGAAAGACCTATTGTTTCTCATAATACCAGGCATTCTATCTTGGAAAATATACCTTTCCATCGATCGACAAAACACTTCTGAAAACGACCACAGTATAACAAAAAGCAATTATTTTTAGTGTACATAAAGCTTATCATCAATGCTCAAGTCAAATGTTTACTAATAGATTAAAAAGTTTGAAAACTTATCTGCAAATTTTTTTTTAAATCGCAAAATACACTTTATTGTGCTGTGAGAGGTACCCTCTCCTCCACAGTTCAAATTATATCATAAGTTTGCAAAAACATTTAATGTAGCATATAATGTCACAAAACACGAAGGAACACAATGCCTGCTATAGGCTTTGCAGAAAATATAAGTCTGAGTTACTTATATGCAGTCCTCTGCTAGAAAAAAAAATACTGTTGTTTTGTTTCTTAACCAACATCAATAGATCAGCTGAATTCTGAAGTGTAAAGAACTGCTTTGTTTCTCTCTTTGAGAATACTCTCTCCATTTTATTTTTTACATCTGAAAAAACAGCATTTATTCAGATATTCTTCAGGCATTCTGAGTTTGCTGTAATAAAATTTATTTTCTTTAAAATTTGTTTTTTGGGTTTTGAAATCACCAAACGTCACCGTCCATTTCAAATCCGAATGTTCATTTTCGAGTGACTCTATCACATGAATTCGCTGTCCCAACAGTTAAATCGTTCTTTGGCATGGGCATTGACAGGTAAAAGGTTAAAGGTAAGCAGTTTTCCCTTCGTGGATTTTTGTATGAAGTTTTCTCCCTCTTTATGTTCTTTACCAATATGGTAACCATATATTGAAGTCATCTTTGCGCCCTTCCCCCTGGAAAATATCTTGTCGACAGACATGCTGGTTGCTTAGACATGTCTCTCCACCTAACTACAAGATTTGCAAAGGAATCGGTGATATGGGCAATATAAGGCGCTAGCACGTCACTATCGTCCCCACTGCTCCACCGAAGTTCACATACAGTTTAGAAATTTCTACTTACTAACTCTATGGAAATTCATACCAGGCGCGATAGCCAATGAGAGAGGGTGTACGTGATGCAGTTCGACAAGTCAATTTACGATGGAGCGACTAGTTTAGAATATGGTTTTTGTTTACTTTACTTCCGGAAAAATGCAAGAAAATTTGCGGACAGGGAACCGGAACTGGTGTTACAACGCAGAACGCAGCATAACGTTCCCTAACTAAACTCTTGTTTCCAGTGCAATTTCTCTAGTGCCGGCGTGCCGGCACAGCCAGCTGTCGTCAGAAAAGGGTCTCTAGATCTGTATCACGCGATGAACGTTTTGATCGTCCGCCATCTTGCTGCTAGTTAAGTCGAGCGATGGCAACGGCTGCCCTTTTTTCAGCATTGGGCAATCTATCCAGCTGTTCTCGCATTTTTCCATTTTTCAGCAGATGTCAGTGCTGTTAAAAAGAATCGTGACCATTTTTGACGGGAAATGACGTGCTAAAAAGTAAAGGATCCTCGTGGAGCTATGTCACCCGCAACTATTGTTATAGAAATCCAATCTATCCTTCGTGACTGGCAACAGTCAAAACGTCAGAGTTGGGTATTCCCAAGAGCGGGAACACTGCGCGTTAAAGGGTTAACAAAGATGTTCATGGATGTTCAGTACAGGCTAATCGTTCACTGAACTTCACTCACTCGTAATATATCTGCAATAAACTCTGCAAAGATATTTTTTTTACCCTCTCACTTAATAAAATTGCACTGTCATCTTCTTTCTCCTTTTATTTGGAACTCCACTGAAACAACTGGAGTCAGCGTCTCAAGTTTATTTCCACTCTCTTTTTATCCCTTCTTCTACAAAATCAATCTAAATCGTATTTATATGTCTGTCAAATGTACCAAATATCATTTAGGTCTATATTCTGCAAGAGAGATACAGAAAGAATAATAAGAAAAAAAAAATCAACAGAAAGGGGGAAACAGACATTTTCTTATCAAATAACTGACGTCAATCGGGAGTCACTAGACCAGTCCATTTCACGCTAATGGAATAGAAAAGAGAAACCCGATCGTAGTATGCCTTGCTAACAAAGAGTGAAAACTTGTTATTTGTATTTTCAGGAGTCAGTAGGGGCACAGAATGTTTGCCTGTTCGATAAGTGAAGCCTTTGTTCTATTAATGCAATAGAAAACTCATGAATCGTTTCGATACTGATGCCTTAACCCTACAAAGCACCTGGTACTGTATATGGAACAAACACTTTAATTATTTCTCTACGCCTATAAAATACTAGTATAGACATCTGTCGGCTTTTAAGGTACCCGTACACATGCGCAGACTTTTTTTTGAAATTTTAAATATTTTACACTTAAAACTATATTTTATCATTAAATGTAAGAAAAAAATGAGATAATCCTTTAAAACAGAGTTATCAAATATCTGAAAAAAAATTAGGGCAGGAAAAGACAAAAAAATATCAAAATTTTTGCATTTCCGCAAAATACCATAACTCGAAAAATTACTTACATATTCAAAATCTCTAAAATGCGTAAGATTAATGATAATATAATCGAGGGAATAGATTATTATCAAGAAGTTTGTCCTGCTGCATGAGAAGCTGGAACAGTCAATCTGTATGAATGTGGTTATAAATGCGAACTTTCAATCGGACAGTCATAAATTGAAATATTATTAGTTTATGTTAATGAGCATAGTCTGTTCCCTGTAACAATATATAAACAACATGCGAACAAAAATTCATCCCATTCAATGCATTGGTTTTTAAGTTATGATGTTTTGCGATCCATAAATCGTCAAAAAACTTCATTTTGAGAAAACGCTCAAAACAACTTCAATATACACTTTATTTAGCTTAGAGCTACTCATTTTCACAAACTGCTATATCTCTGCTTCTACTTGAGATACAATAAAAATTCAAGTGGTTTTAGAAAGATAAACGATCAAATTTTAGTATTTCATCAAAATTGAAAAATCGACTTTTTGATCGAAAATTACATTTCTGAGGTGTACGGATACCTTAAGAGTATTTATACGTAGATGACAACGATATAACGCAGGCTGTTATGCGTAGATGTACTGACTGTTCATATGATTGCCAAAACGGATTGGAATTGAAACAGTCCTGTTTCGAATGGGGTTTTGTTTAGTTTAGAAAATGAACAAAAAATAGTGAGCGAAGAGTTTGGACCCTGAAAAAATGACTGTGTGTCGGAGTTCGTCGTATCGAGACATGATTCGAATACTAAAATTTCAAAATAAATACCCAAAAAGTCTAGCTAAGGCCCAGTGTACCCCATACAAAACTGAATTGAAAAAGTGATTTTCTAGTAAAGTATTAGGTTATTATGTAAAAAAAAAAATTATCCAATAACAATCACTATATTTATTTCAGACACAGAAAAAAAAATTGAAACATTTAGGGTTAAGCTGACCATGGTAATGTTTAGAAAGATTCCTCTTTTAAAGGGAGCTTTGATGATTAAACTGAAGCTGTTATTCAATTTTAGAGCCATTTAAATAATAAAAAAAACGAGCACCCTTGATCTTATTCAATTTTAAGGCCCGGGGCTCTGGCATCCGTGTGTATGCCGCTCTAACCGTCTGGAGTTCATGGCGGTTACCTCAGGATGTAACGTGAATACACTTTTAAACCCCCTTTAAAGTCCTAAGCATCATCCCCCTTGGCAGATACCCCTAGTTTAGGTTTGCCTTTAGCACAACAGGTACGTAGACGCAAGTAAAGTTTTAAATGCTCAATCACCGACAAAATAAAAATAGAAAAATACTGCGTCCAAAACGGAACCAAGATGCTATCCTTGTCCTTCGAAATATGACATTTTCAGCTGACAAAGGCAAGTAAAACTATAAAATTCCAAATGAGTAGCTCCAAGTGACCCTATACCAAATTGCCTTGAAACTTCTTTTTTATTCCAATAGGCGGGCATTTTTTGGCTATTTAGTCTTTTTGCCACTACTAAGACACGAACCACTGACCATTTTATTACGAAATCACCCTATGGGTTGCCAGAATTAGCCACTATGAAGGAATTTACAAGTTAACCCTTTAACGCGCAGTGTTCCCGCTCTGGGAACACCCAACTCAGACGTTTGGACTGTTGCCAGTCACGAAGAATAGATTGGATTTCTATAAAAACAGTTGCGGGTGACAGAGCTCCACGAGAATCCTTTACTTTTTAGTTTGTCCTTCCCGTCAAAAAAGGGTCACGATTCTTTTTAACGGCACTGACATCTGCTGAAAAATGGAAGAATGCCAGAACAGCTGGATAGATTACCCAATGCTGAAAAAAGGGCAGCCGTGGACATCGCTCGACTTAACGACCAACAAGAGGGCGGACGATCGAAACTTTCATCGCTTGCCGCAGATCTAGAGACCCTTTTGTGACGCAGCTGGCTGTGCCGCACAGCCATTTGATTATGGAAATGTTACGCTAGACCGATCTGCCAGGGATGCAGGGTGCCTTGGCAGGAGGACTTTCTAAGGGGTTCTAACGTGTCTTCACGATTCGTCTGGAGAAAACCTACCAAAACTCCAGATCGTTAGATCGACAGCCGCGCAATGGGACCCGAGCCCGGGACCTTCACACTTCGACCGTCTACCATTTTCAGTGACATAACCACTGTGCCATAGTGAGGCCGAACCACTAGTTCTTATGTTAGCAATGTTTTTGTATGGTCAATCTTTTCCTAAATATGAATGTAAGGGCCTGGGAGACGCGTAAAAATTTAGATTGAATATTTTTTTACGTTTCTTTTTTCGCTTCAAACGGTTAATACCTTGATTCTGCATCTAATTGTGAACTCTTTTGTGAACTCTTGGAAGTATGCATCTACGTGGAACTTGCTGAAATGAAGGTCGGTCAACTTACACGTGGATATATCACAGATTTTCAGATTAAAAAAGTTCGGCCCAAGGCCTGCTCCTTGTTGGCATGTCGTTCATTCTGGGAGCTGTATCCTTAAAAAAAAAGTAAAGATATAAATAAACCCATCATGAAACTCATTAAACTAGAAAAGAGGATGTGTGAAAAACGACCCAGTATTACAAAATCGAACTTCAAATTAAAAATAAAAGGCTATAATCCATTCCAAAAAAAAAGTCTTCTGAAGATTATTGTGTTTTTATTCCAGTATTTTTTTTTAAGAATATCTTTGATAGTTGAAAACAATCGTGTATTTAAGTATGAAACCGCTTTTTAATTAAGTTTAATGCTCTTTGTTCAAGTAATATGCTTTCTTTTTAATTAGTTAAAATAATTAAAGTGAAAAAGAAATCACACTGGACTTTCGATAAACAACTTATCCCAAATTAAATTTTCGGAAACCGAAAACTCAGTTAACAGACACCAGATGAAAGAATTTTGAGCTGAATCTTCTCGGCGAAAAAAATAGTTGTTTATTCTTTGCCTTTGCAGTCTTTATTTTCTGCGTTTTGTTACCCATTAAGTTTAACTAGAGCTCTAACCAAAATTTTCTTTCCAGATTATCTGTCCTTATTCGCCCTTTTTTTTGTTGTCTGATTTTAGTTTCGTTTAGATTTTTTGTTTTCTTCAGATAAACGCGTTTCCTTTTTTTTTTAATTCTTTATTAGCATTTTATGACTTACTTCTGAAATTGTTGTTTGGAATTTTTCTTTTCTTTTCTTTCTCATTTTCTATTATTTTTTTTTAAATTCTATTCGATTTTGGTGTATGCACATTTTGTTTTTTTAAAGAAATTTCGTATAGGAAAAAAGAAAAAAATGTAATATTAAGTACTTGAAGCAAAATGATATGAAGTCTCTAGCGCAAATTTTGAAAGGAAATAATTGAAGAAAACGATTATGCAAAATCATACGTGTAATTTTACCAATTTTTAATATATTTTAATTAAATATACATTTTTATTACCATTATAACACCGAAAATGAAGCATCACCGGCTTGGCCATAGTCTTGGAGGGTGAAACTCTTTCTCGACCGGTTGTGCTGTGGACGGTGTACGCTAAAGGCAGCTGGTGCACGCAGAATAGGTCTAGGCTGCAATGTCCTCCTTTTCCCAACGATACCTTCGGGAGTGCCACTCCAAGGGCTAGGTCTCTCATCTAGAACTGGCTCAAACTTAGGAGACCCACTCATAGGAGGCAACGTCAGTCTCCTTAATAGGCTCTCCGAGAATGAAATATCTAACATCTCCGGTCCTGGTAGAGGTCATGCCTACAAATAGGCAGCTGCCCTGGTCATTAAAAAGAAAAAAATATATTTATAGTTTTCGTGTTTTTCTGTATCTTTTTCTTAATTTGGGATTTCGGAAATTTTTCTCCCTTTTGGAATTTTTCGTGACTTTAATTCTTATAAACTTTTAAAATAAACATTGAATGTAATTTTGAACATAGTTTTAAACTAATTTGTGGTGGGAAATTATTCTACCACAAATGAGTCTACTTTAAAAAATATGTGTTGCTTTCAATTTTCATGTTTTTTTTTTTCTGAAAAGAAGTTTTATACATTTATGACAGGTTTGATAAACCGAATTTAATGCTATGTTTTCTACCGCAGCATTATTAATATAAATTTTAAGATCTAGCCGCTAATTTCTTGGATTTTCCAGATTTATTTTGTCAAGAAAAAAACAAAAACAAAAAAACAAGCTTGTAGTGGATGCTGTGCTGTGTTAAACCAAAGCTGCACAAGGATTTATGCTTACTGGGGTGGGTACCTTGGGCGGAGGACTTTAGCTAGAAATAGACAAAACATATGCACTCAAATTCGAATCCGTTATCCAAAAAAATCTTATTTGCGTTAAAGCAAATCTGCACGAGAGGTGCCTTTGAAGGAGGAATTTTTAAGGGATTTTAACGCATACTCATGTTAAATCTGGAGAAAACCGCCCGAAACTCAAAACCGTTGGATCCCACTTTTTAAATTAGGGATATTTGCTCTTCGTCAAACACTCAGTTCAAACAAGAAAGATAAATCATGTTGTACGGAAGGCTAATGAAACACTTTCCGCAAAGCTCTTGTTTGCACTCAGAATATGCTGCTTAAACAATGGTTAAATGAACACGAATGCTCAACAAAACACTGTTAAAACGTAAAATCAGATAAAATTATACATATAAGGTATATTTTTAGAAAAACGCTCGTTTCGAGAGGTACAAGGTTCACCCTTCTTCAGTTCCAAAAAAAAATTTCTCCATAGAAACTATTAGGAATATTAGGACTTTTAAACATTACGTTAGGACGTTAAAACAAGCATTCCTGTCTGTGTGTTATGGTGGAGCTTCTTGCAGCTGAAGAAGGGTGGATCCTTTTTCTGACAGAAATAATCGTTTTTCTAAATGTATTCTTTAAGTCAAACTCACTGGCGCAATAGCCGACGTGGTGCCACATTTGACTATTCACATTTTCGCGACTATGAGCTCAGGGGTATGGAATCATATGAACCGAATTTTGTAGTCAGCCGGACGCGGAGTCCCCTGTGTTTATTCCCCAAACAAGCTGGGTCCTCGTTTTATAGAATCACTCAGGGAATGGGTGGCTGAACGAATATAAATAACATTTTACAATTTCTATTTAATTAAAAATTGAACGGGATTTATTAATTTTTCTTTTCAGTATTATTCTTTGGATATATTTTGTATAAAAGTACACGATATGTGGCGTTAGTGTGTATTTATTAGAGCTATGCTTTATTAAAAAGGTTTTTAAAAGAGGTGAGATTTTTTTAATGAATAGAATAAATATGAACATAAGCCTAGAATTAGAACACCTGAATGTATTTTATTGAGTGTTTGTTAAGAAACAAAAAACTCCATCAACCCCCCCCCCCCATCTCGAAAAGCGGTTGTAAACGATTAGAGGCTTACGGTTTTCCGTTAGTTTTTAACACTTTCCAACAAGGTTGAAAAGTGTTTATGATTTCGGTTTGTCTGTCTGTCCGTCCGTGCTCCAACTCGCGTAAATATGCATCGATTTCTACGAAATTTAAATATGTTATTCTTATCTACTGTACCATGTACCCTATTGAAAATGGTCTTTGTAGCATTTATAGTTTTTCTACAGGAGCGCTCAAAATATTCCCAATACATTGCGCTCTATGGGAAGGTTCTCTTTAAAGCGTATCATCCTACTATTAGAGCAAGAGCCCGCGGCCGCCAGACCTTCGTCATAGTATAAAAGCTTAAACTTTCTCTGCGCATACCCCCCAACATGGGTAGGAACCATCGGCCACTCTAAAGTTTGGAGGATCGTGGCTTTGGAAGGTAACAGGTGGCAAAGGTGTATAAAATTGCAGAAAATTTTCGTCATTTCATAAAGCTTCATTTTTTTATAGGTTCTTCTTCGCAGTACTAGAAATCACTTGATCCCTTGCCAGACACTTTTCCATCGTGGCAAACCCCCGCCAGACAACCTCAAAGTCGTGGAAAACGTCATTCTATGACGAGCGCGCTGCAGCATCGTAAGAAAGTTCAGAAGTAGCAGTATAAAATGTGCTTGGCACTTTGTGACAGCTTGACGTACTTCGTCGCGGGAGTTTACGAACACAACAGTTTTCCATGACTTTGAGATTGTCTGGCGGGGGTTTGCCACGATGGAAAAGTGTCTGGCAAGGGATCAAGGGATTTCTAGTATTGCGAAGAAGAACCTATAAAAAAATGAAGCTTTATGAAATGACGAAAATATTCTGCAATTTTATACACCTTTGCCACCTGTTACCTGCCAAAGCCACGGTCATCCAAACTTTAGAGTGGCCGATGGTTCCTACCTCTGTTGGGGGGTATGCGCAGAGAAAGTTTCAGCTTTTATACTATGACGAAGGTCTGGCGGTCGCTGGCTCTTAGACTATATATAGTTACGCTGATCCTTGACTTTAAGATAAAACTTTTTCCGCCATTACTGAAAAAATATTACAAAGTTACACAAAAAGCCTAATAACTTCTGCACCGTTTGTACCTTCCGCTTAAAAATTTTAATAATTATGTATAAAAATTTAGAAAACAATCTGCGCTCCTTTAAAAATCTGAAAATCCACCCGTTCCCTCACTTTTAAGCGATTTTTCGCTATTTTCAGCGCCACTTTATTTCCGAGAGTCAAAAAAGTGAATCATTTGCGTGACAATATTACCTGTTTCAAGTGAAAGTGACGTCATACAATTGGGACTCCAATTCGTTTAAAATAGTTTTTCCAGATTACACAGTTTATATTTTTGCACAAATAAATCGTCTTCATGGATATGTGAATATAGCTGTATACACAAAACGAAATCTTTCGGCTGCAAAAAGATTCCGCGCGTTTCCAGGAGAGCGTGAAATTCGATTTGGGTATATAAAAAAATTTGAACACGAACTTAGTTATTTTAGGTGGATTAAAATTAAATACAGTGCGCACCGGTTATAACGGACCTGAGATATCACGTACTATCGGTTATAACGTACCTAGAAGATAGGTCCCGATTGAAGTCCTATATTTATAATGTTATTGAACTTCGGTTAAAACGTACTTAACAAAAGTACGTACTTCGGCTATAACGTACTTTTTATACCAAAGCCAAGAATAAAATTTTGCTTTGCTGAAGCATTTTATTTCCTTGTTCTCGGAAATTAAATTTCAGTGCATTCAAAAACACTCGTTGTCAGTTTTCAAATTCTCTAGCGAGATGAATTGTGCATGGAGGAAGGGAGTGAACGTTTATCTTTTTCGCCTGCTAGGTAGGGCTAAGAACAAGACCCTGTTTTTTATTTGTCATTCATCCATGTAAATCCCTCCTGAAAAGCCCTATCTATAATGATTCTGATGAGAGTGAAGATGAAACAGAGGAGCCTATACCAAGCATATCCGACGCATTCAATGCTGCAAAAGCATTATCACGATTTTTTGAATGATGATGCAGAGACTCTACAAAAGTCTATTATGGATATCCAAAACGTTATTTTTTAAGTACCATCTGCCCATTTAAAACAAACGAAAAAAATTACAGATTATTTATCTCAATAAAAATTGTAAGTAATAAAGAATTTTCTCTGTTTAATTTAAATTTTTAAAAATCAGACCTGTTTAAAACACATATTACAATGAAATGATGAGTCCACTTTCTTTTTTTTGTGTCATATTAAATCTTACCGGCGGCACTGCTTATAATGTACTTCGGCTATAACGTACTAATTTTTTAGGTCCCGTGAGAGTACGTTATAACCGGTGTCTACTGTATATTTAATGTAGACAAAGTTTCGTCAAATGTTTTTTCTAGTGCCCGTTGTAATTGCTTCCACAACGGGCTTTGACTTCTAATCTAATATATAATAAAAATTGAGTATGAAGTTACTTATTGTAGGTGGACGAAGATTAAATATATTCAGTGTAGACATGCTTCCGTTGGTACTTACGTATTATCCCGTCGGTCATTTCCGCCAAACTAGCGTCCCGGTCAGAAAAATGACAGTCTATTCCAAGATCTCGATTCCAAGATCAGTTCCAAGAATACGGGGACTCGTTCTTTTCTTGCAGAGTCTAAATCTGTATACGTTTAGTCTGTCCAATCTTCCCGTAGACCCATTCCAAACAGCTCCTCGGACACTCATCCTCTGTTATTTCAAGGAGTGGTGCAAGAATCCTGCATTACCTAAAACGAAATAAAATTGGTATAGCAAGCTGACTTTACATGTCAAATTACTCTACACAAAGTCATCGATTTAAAAGTAGAAGATTGTTTTTCCACTATATTTAAATCTGAAAAACTTATCGTTATATGCGAGGTCAAAAAGGGTTGGGCATCTCATGATAATTCTTTGAAAAAGTGTTTCAATTTCTTTTATTCTTTAGGGAAAAAAACTTTCCCCACGCTTTCCGGATTTTGAAAAACACGTCAAACTAAAATTTGACTCATCTAAACGTCGCGTTTCTCTTGAGAATCCTACATTTATGAGTTTGAATAGACGATCGAGAATTAATGCTTACGTGAATTTACGTTTAAGAAATAAATTTAAAATATTACATTAACGGAAGCAGCTAAATCGCCAAATTTAACATGCCTATGTTTGTGTCCACTGTTAAAATCCTGCTAAATGCATGAGGAATGTCGGCAGAGCAAAAAGCAAACCGATAGGATTAAATTTATCACACTATTAAAATAGTGACACCGCAAAAGCTTGCAGAATGCAATAGAAAATCTCCCAAAAATAGAAAATCCCGAAACTTGCCATTCTACCAACCATCTAAACCAGGGATGGGCAAACTTTTTCGGTCGCGGATCAAAAAGCGAAAAAAAGTTTGGCGGGCGAAGATAAATTTTTTTAAAATTTAAAAAATATACAAGTATTACAATTTAAATATGTTAATGAGATGAATGAAATTGCGATTTCATTTTTAAAAGTTCCTTATATTGAGGTTCTAAGTGAGATGCACCGATTCTAAGGAACGAGGCTAAATGCTGATCTGTCAGTCTAATTTTGAAAGAATTCTCTTAGTTGAAAACACTTGTTCACATATATAAGATGAAGCAAACATAGCACAGATTTTCTGGGAGTGCGATATTAAATTTGGGAAACTCACTTTCGAAAATGATTTGTAAAACTAACTTTGGCATATTTAGAAACAACTGCTTGAGATGATTGTTGAATTGCAATTCAATTAATTTAAGCTGCAAATCTGACCTCACTGCTTCACAATTTACGTTGAAATCCGAACAGTGCCATTCAAACAGATTTATCCAACTCTGTTTGAATGGCACTGAAATCTTGAAATCTGCGTTCGAACTCAAAATGCACTTTTTTCAAGCCATCTTCATAATTCTTAATAGCGATATATAATATATAAATATATATATATTCTTTCAATTTCCGTTGGACCGGCAAATTAAAATTCCATCCGCGGGCCGGATAAAACCTTTCGGCGGGCCGGATTTGGCCCGCGGGCCGTAGTTTGCCCATCCCTGATCTAAACCAAGGCGTTAGTACTGTGGATTACGTACGTTAAATATAAAATTTAAATTTGTCAGATTTCAAAAGTCTTATTTTATAAACTTTAAAATCATATTCAAATTTCATTTAAGTTTTAGACAACATTTCAGCAATACAACCGACTATGTGCCTCCTTCACTGAAAGAAAGTTTCTAAGCTTCCTACTTGAGCCTATCGAGATAGCTATGTCATCAAGACTGAAAAACCATTATGCATGTATTAACCGATAGTACAAACAGACATAGAAGCTGTACTTAAATGATAGTTCATTGTTTTGAAAATCGTTCGAAATTTCCATCTTCCGTTTTAATCCCCTCCCCCGAAAAAAAAAGATCAAATTTTTGGGGGCATTAAAAATTCAAACAACTTTCAGCAAAGCGGAAATTATGGCAAATTAAATTCTTACGAGTATAATCAATCTTATTTTGAAAAGGCGGCCTCTACACTTTTGACATAGTCTAGACTCAATACAGACTTCTATAGTTTGGTATTGAAGCCAGACTGCTGACATTCCTAACTACGCCACAAAAAAGCAAATTTCCCGCATGAGACTGATATTTTTTTGGCTTTTTCTTACCCCCCCCCCTCACCCTCCCTCCAATGTCCGGACTCCTTTTAAAGTCAACAGATTCGAATATGAATGTAGATAAATTACGCAGCAAAGCAGACCATTAAAAATTATAAGATTACTAACCGAAAGATTGATGAAGACGAACATTAACTCCGACAGCATGACATCGCATAATAGCTTCCTCCAGCAAAAGGACGTCCTTGAAGATACGTCTGCAACACTTTGATCCTCTTCCATCCGCTTTTCAAACTGGCTGGAAACATCGGTTGAGCCTGAAATGGAAACAAGACAAATATTAACCTTTTAACTTGCAGGGACACCAAATTCTGATGATTTGACTGTTGCCAGTCACGAAGAATACATCTCATTTCTATCAAAATAGTTGCGGGTGACAGAGCTCCACGAGAATCCTTTACTTTTGAGCACGTCATTTCCTGTCAAAAAATGGTCACGATTCTTTTTAACAGCACTGACATCTGCCGAAAAATGGAAGAATGCGAGAACCGCTGGATAGATGGCCCAATGCTGAAAAAGGGCAGCCGTTGCCATCGCTCAGACTTAACTACCAGCAAGAGGGCGGACGATCGAAACGTTCATCGCGTGCCACAGATTTAGATACCCTTTTTCGACGACAGCTGGCTGTGCGGCACAGCCAGCTGTCGTACAAAAAGGGTATCTCCATCTGTGGCACTCGATGAACGTTTCGATCGTCCGCCCTCTTGCTGGTGGTTAAGTCGAGCAATGGCAACGGTTGCCCTTTTTTCAGCATTGGGAAAGGGTTGCGCCTCAAAGGGTTAAAACCTGACAAAGTTCATTCTTTGTGATAAATTGTTTTTGCTTCCAACCCTCTACAGTGGCAGAGACTGAAAATTTCGTTCGCAGACCTTGAGCTTCATTTAGTTAAGCAAGTTTTACAGGGGAATGAATTCACACTAGTCTGAAAACCAACTGCTGCTTGGGTTTCGTGTTTATTTTTTGAATATTTAGGAGAATTTCCTTTGAAAATACCAGTCAAAGGCATTTACAAGCCAGCTATAATTAAGAATATATTTGAAAAATATTACTGATCCATTATCACTATACAGTACTGAAAATTAGATGTGTGCAAGTCAAATTAGGTGGTCTATTTCACAGCGCAGTTCAGAGGGTTTTTAAAGAGATCTTGTTATATTTTTTATAAAAACACTAAAGAAACCTACAGACAGACCGCAATATTAGACAATAATCCCGTTAGATTACATTTCCAATTGAATGTGAACAAAATTTTATTAAAGTATTTTTAAAATGGCATCTCGATTTTTTTCACTTGCCTGCTCGTGTATTACCTCAGTCAAGTTTAACTCTTGCAAAAGGTTTTACTCTGAAAGGCTGCATCGAGTGTTGACGTTTGCTTAAAAAAAGGGGTTTAAAATGAACAAGTGACCTGACCGACAGTATATGCACGCTCTGCACACCATACCTACTAGGTACGGCCCTGGTAATACATATTGGACTTTTCAGGTGACAGAATTCTAAGCAAGTTTAATGAATGATGCACAGCGCATAGCTAATGCTTACCAAATATTTCAAACCGAAATCTGGTCATTGTTAGTTACATATATGCTTGTCTAAAACTATCGCACTCTTTAAAGGAAACTGCATAAGACAATCGTCAAAGGTTTCCGGTAATGCAATGTCCGACAGTTTCCATTTTATCATTTCAACAATTCTGGAACTAACCTATATGTTGTGAAGAACATTTAATAGGGAAAACTTTCTACACTTTTAATTCAACATTTTATCACAGTTTCGTATAACTTAAATCGACCATTGTCTAAACAGTGTCATTCACTTATAAGCGACTCAACAAAGGGTCTTAAGAAGTATACAACTATTCTACGCTTTGTGTACTTTCGCAGAAAAGTTTAATTCGGCGACTTTTTTTTTGCAGAACGACAGTTTAAGCACATTGCAATGCTTAAGTTTTTAATTTTTAGAATATTAAAAAATGTTCATGTTAATCATAAGGTCCTGTAGTCCCACAGACCATGAGGAAAATATATTATCCCCCCCCCTCTTCAGAAAGAAAACGAGTACCGAAAAAGCAATTTCATTGGAAATTAACTTCAGGTAATGGTTTTAATTCTACAATATAAAATAAGACTCCGACAAACGTGGATTTCCTTTACAGGCCTTATTGCCTAGCTTCTTTCCTCCGACAGTTTATCAAAAATACTGCCAAATTGAGACACTCAATGGAATAAGTCATGCATAGTGACCATACGTCCTGTTTTTAGGTGGCTTGTCCCGTTGTCCCCCCCCCCCCCAAGCAACGCTTTGGGACACGTAATGTCCCGTTTTTGAAAGAGAGCAACCCACGTATCGATTTCAATAAAGGCCGCTAAGAGTCTAAAATCATCCAACGGCAGTGTCTAAAAAATAAAAATAAATGAAATTAAAACCCTGACCTCCCTCCCTCCCCTCTTGAGACGCAAAGAAAATGCCGGGGAGGGGGGGGATGTATTTGCGTGATTTTTTCTCAACTATTTAAATCTATTTAATTTTTTTCTCTTTTTTTAAAGTCATATTCCTCTTGCTTATTCCCTCGCCCCCCCCCTCCGATCTCCACTTTATTTTCCCTTTCCACTCTGGTTTTCTAGGAGTTCTTATCCCTTCCAAATGACAATGCCTTTTGCGGTGTGTCCTTTTGTTTACATTTATCACTTTCCTACCCTCCTGCCTTGTGTCTGAGGGTGTTTTTGAAGTCTAAGAAGAGCCTACCCCTTGTACCTCCCGAAACGTACGTCTTGCACCACTTTTTAAAGTATATGTGCGTTTTAGTGACGGTTTTTCTTTCTTTAGCGTCATGTTCCTCTTTTGCTTATATCCCTCCCTCTCGACAAACAGAATTTTAGCAGTGTCTATATAAGACAAACAGAAATGCAGTCCCCTCCCAATATTCTTCCCTTCTACAGTAGTGGTTATCTTTTCCATTATTCTATTTTCCGGCAAGATTCTGGTTAGCATACTCTGGTAATTTACGGTTCTCTTTGGTATTGTGAAAGAACCAAATTGCGTTAGCACGCGTGCCACCCGATTGCAGTCACTGGAGTAGGTGGTACATCCAATTGCACCAATTTACAGATTAAGTTCCAAAAATCCCAGAATTTTGTCCTTAGAAGTTTAACAAATTTTCATTTTAAAATAAAACTGCACGCATAATTATTTTGTCATTCCCATATCGGACAATACTCTCAAAACATTTCGAAGAAACAAACTTACATTTGATAAATTAGCTGCAGTGCTTCGATTACTAGCGGCGACCATAACTTTCCATAAGCAAGCTTAAGCTTAGACAAAATGAAGTCGTATATCGAAGAATTTTACTTCAGCAAGACAGACGAGAGCTCGTATCATAATGCAAAACGAAGTACATCAAGTGCTCTCGTTGCATTATATACTCACAGGCACGGAGGTTGAGAGATGTGTTTAGCTGTCTCGATTAAATCTTCGTACCGTCGATGCTAGAGGTTACGTGTCACTGGTGGATTACGAAAAATTCGTCAGAGTGTCGTAGCTTTTGATTCAACCCTTTGAAACGCAGTGATTGTTGTTGTAATTAGAACACGTATTCTCGCTGGATTTGTGTGCTTGGTTTTAAGAAACCGCTTATAAATCCTCGTCAGAGGACGTGGACAACACAATAGGCAAGGTGCCCCAATGGGCGTCTTCTAAGGGGTCCTAACCCGTATTCATGCTAAGTTTCGGAGAAAACCACGGAAAACTCCGAACGACTAAGTCAGCGGACGCGACCTGGAGATAGATCTATTCGCTTAAGCGAACGTTCGGATGTGGGACATCAAATTGACGTCATTCGCAACCTGCTAACGTTTGTTGGTATTCCGCAAGGTACGGTAGAGCTTTAGGTGCAGATTCTCCCTACCGAATGTTTACATTCTAGCATACGTTTCGTGGCTGAGGGAAAGACAGGCTGCGGTGCTGACTTTGGTCACGCCCCTTTTGCCCTCGAAGAGTCACGCGACCTAGGGGGTGTGGCCATCCTACTGTGGCTATCTCGGATAAAGATGGTTACACCTCCACAGTCACATGACTCTGCGAGGGCAAAAGGGGTGTGACCCGATGTCAGCACCACAGCCTGTCTTTCCCATCAGCCACGATACGTTGTGAATTACGTCACAAATCCAAACGTTCGCTTAAACAAACGTGGCAGAATAGAACCTCTGATTTTGAACCAGGCACCTTACGTCTCTCAGGTCAGAGCGCTATGCGCTCGGCCACTGGTGGGGCTGCGCAACACTTTCCCAATGCCGATAAAGTGTATCCGTTGCCACTGCTCGATTTTACTACCAGCAACATGTCGGTACATAGAATCGCCCTTCGCGTGCCACAGAGCTTAAGAACATTTTTGCTCTGTGGCACGTGAAGAACGATTCGATCGACAGCCATACTGCTGACAGTCAAAATTAGCGATGGCAACGGATGCCCTTTTTTGGCATCGGGCGGTCTATCTAGTCCGAAATTAATTTGCTGAAATTCCAAACTTTTGAAAAATTGGCCTAATACGTCCTACTCAGGGGCGTAGCCATGGGGGGGTTAGGGGGGTCATAACCCCCCCCAGGAGCCATGCAAAATGTATATTTTTCACTACACACGTATACATATATATGACTAGTAGTAGTCGTAACCCCCCCCCATGAAAAATTTCTGGCTACGCCCCTGGTCCTACTATTTAAGATACTCGAGATAACTTCTTTCCGTATTTTATAAAAAAGATGAAAGACCACTTTTTAAAACATCAGACCATTTTAGGACAATATTTCAAGTTTGGAATTTTATCAAATCTAAAATCCATGCAAACCCTAGTCATCAGCTGCATTCGTAAACGCCAAACGAGTTACACTCGTGCAATGAGTTTCCAACTAAGGCGTTCGTAAAGGAAACTGAGTGCATACAGTTTTTAAACTAGAGCGTTCGTATACAAAACTGAGTGCGATTAGTTTCAAACGAAATAAACCGATCTTTGCTAAGGTTTCGTCAGTTGTTTAGAAGATACACTTGCTGCACGTGTTGTTTTCAAATGGCGTCCGTTGTTATGGAAAAGTATGTTGTTGTGAAAAGTATTTTACGTTTTCTAAAGCAGCAAATATTATTTTTTCGAGGAGGAAATTCATGCGTACGTTAGAATATGCTACGAAGGTACACAATTTTTCAAAGGTAATCATTTTCTTGTATTTTTCATTTTAGTAAATTCAAAAATGCATGTTATAGTGTTGAGATTGAAGTTGATTTAATCCGTTATTAGAGAAATTTGAACTTCTCTTGCTAAATACTTTTGAAAAAATGAAGTTGAAATTTCTAAATTTTGATTTGTGCACTTCAATTATGGCCACTCTTTCTTTTAAAAATCCTGTTGATTTTATATTGAGTATGTACTAAAAACTCTCCTCAGCAAAATTAACGCATTCGAGGATAGTAAACAAACACGTCTCCTAGGCGACGAAACTAAATAAACTGAAGTTGTTCGTAAAGTCAAAGGAAACTGATAGCCACTGACAGCACTCAACACACGCATTCCAGTTTTCTTACGAAAACTCGTGCAACGAGTTTGTCGTTTACGAATGCAGCCATCATGATCTCTCCAACCTTTGCTGATGACATAAATAATAGATAAATTTCTGACATCCACTACATGACAAAGAGATGATTTCTTTCCTCATTCTCTGCCGAGAACGCGATGCAGTCATGAATGTAAGCTAAATTTCCTATTTCGCTTTTGTGAATAACTTCCGCAAAATGCTGCACAAGCGAGCCCACCAATCTTCAAAGAAAATCGCGATCTATAGAGTATTTTCACGTGACGTCACTGAAAATTTTTTCGGTCAACTCGGATATTTAGGTATACAAAGCCACGTTTTTGGCCAATGACCATTATCAAATGAACGAATGTGTGTCCAAAAGGCCGTTGGCTGCTAAGGTGTGACGTAGTGATAATGACGTAGGTCAGTGGCGTAGCCAAGGGGGGGGGTTGAGCGTCAACAACCCCCATGAAGAATTTTTTGCCATAGAAAATGTGTATTCTTCAATCCCTTATAACACACACGTACGCATATATGCGAGTTGCAGTAGTCAGGAATTTCTCCCTCACATGAAAAATTTCTGACTACGGCACTGACATCGGTGAAACAACTCTATGGGTGTGGATAAACGGTAAAAATCGGAGAACTATAAGGTTCAAGCGCCACATCTATACTCAAGTGAAGCTGGATTCATACTGTCCGTCCTGTACCAGTAAGACACCGCGATGACGTCCCTCAGCGGAGAAAAGCGGACAGCGTTGTTCTGACGTCACACATCGCTGGCATATGGCGTGATTCCATTGGTGCATTGACTGCTGCTCCGAAAGCTCGCGAGAGGGCAGTCAAAGCTTCGAAACGGAAAAGAACGGTGGGGCAGCGAGAAGTCTGAGCGGCACGGAAAGGCCAGCATGAATTCACCTTAAGGAGGCGCTTACTCGGTCTTTTAACCCATTCGTGCCTGGATATTTTTGCGACTTTCTTCGATTTTTGCCAACACCAGCAGTAATTGATAAATTTCTGATGTCAACTTTTTGAACAAGGGATGATTTCATTTAAAATCATTAAGTATAAAAATTGAAATGTCAACATCCTGCTTGGCCATATTAAAATATTTTGTGGAATTGAAGTTCAGTACTCGCGAATAAATGCTAGGAAAAATAAATAACGTTTTCGACTGATAGCGAAAATGCCGTCCCAAAAAAGGGACGCTAGGCATAAATGGGTTAAGAGCGCGAGAAAAGCGGGGGGGGGGATGGGGGTTCGATTTCATTGTATTTTACGGTAATTTCCTGTTGAATTCCAAAATGTTTTTTACAGTACTTGGAATAATTGCAACGACCTCCTTTTCGCACGAAACCCTTCTTATTTGAGCATCCCGAAAAAGGGACGCTAGGCACAAATTGGTAAACCTTTTGAAGCGCTACCATTTCCCAATGCCGAAAAAATTCAGCCGTTGCCATCGCTCGATTTAACTACCAGCAAAATGGCGTCCGATCGAATCGCTTATTGCATGCCGCAGAGCTCAGGATCATGGTCAAAATGTTCAAGATTATTGTCCAAACTGTGTCAAAAATATTCTCGATCGACCGCCCAGTTGCTGGTAGTTAAATCGAGCGATGGCAACGGCTGAACTTTTTTCACATTGGACAGTCCATCTAGTTTTTCTTTTATATCGCTGTATATTTTCATCCCATTCTCCAGTTCTCAGCAGATGCCGGTAATGAAAATAATTCTGACATCCATTTTACAAGTAACACCGGTCAACAAAAAATGGGGGGGGCGGGTTTCTGTTCTTATGCTTAAATTCTGATTCTAGACATTGAAAAACACTTAAATTTTCATTTTGAGTTCTTAAAGTTTGCTTTTGTCTGATTTATGTCGATCAGTATATTTTGATTTATTTCATAAACGAAAGATGGCAGCACTTTGATTAACCCGAAAGTAAACTGTATTATTATTTGTAACTCTGTAGTATTGCTTGTTGTATTATTTTTAGTATTATTTGTAATATTATTATTTGTTTATATTATTATTTGCTCATACGAACATAAAAGAAATACGAAAAATAGTCATTTTAGACATTGAATTCTTACTATTTTGCATTTATATGTTATTGTTTATCACAAATCTTGAATAAAACAGACTTATATATCCAGGAAAAGCTTTCTGATGATAATTTAGAGGGGAATTATAAAAAAATATAAAAATCAGTGACATTGCCAAAAAATTGAAAAATTGCTTTAATTTCTACAAAAGCAAACTTTCATTAAAAAATATATATATATATTTTCCTTAGTTTTGGCGTAGGAGAAACTAAAATTTAACATGTAGAAGTCAGACCCAAAAATCGTGTTGACCGGTGTAAACGATCATTTTTAGGACGAAATGATATTCTCAGTAGAAAAGGATTCTCGTGTGACTATGTCCTCCTGAGGCATTTTATTGGACACAAATTCATTCTCCGTGAATCAAAACAAGGTTTTGTCCTCACGGCTAGGACACCGTGCGTTAAAGGGTTAAAAATGTTCGGGATTACCTTTATACTCTGACTATGTGGATCTATTTGAACAGATAATAAGTATCTCATTTCTATAAAGCATTATCTCTACTTATTATAGAAAAAGGTGTCTGTCGGCGGCGTTACGGACAAACGGTTATACCTAGAAACACCCAATTGGGTACTCGGAAGATCTAAACATGAAGTTGTGCACCTCGAAGCGATTTTTTCAAAATTCGACCTTGAATTTTTGTTATTTTATGTTTTATATGCGATTTTTGGCATTTTTTCTCACCTAATTCGCAATAACGGCGGAAATGACGGTTGCAGCAAAATGGTATTTGTATCATTGGATAGAGGAGAAATTTTTCTTTTAAAAACAGTTTGTTCTGAATATGTAACATAATTTACTAATTTTTAGGAATTTTTATACTGTGTTACAATCCAAAACGGGTTAATTTATTTACAAGGAACAAAATAGCAAACTTTGAATTTTTATGATTTCGGTTTGCTTGTCTGTTCTGTTGTGTTGTCCACCCGTCCAGTGTTCTAACTGCTGTAAATATACACCGATTTGTGCGAAATTTATGTTTTTTCTATGTACAGCACCATGTACCTTATCGAAAAGGGTGTAAGTATCATTTATATTTCTTTTGCAGGAGAAAAAGAAATCCAATATATCGCACTCTATGGGCAGTCGTTCTTGAAAACGTATTTTAGAGATATTCGATTTTTTTTGAAAGAAAACAAAATTGGCATACATATTAGTAAGGCTCTCAAAATAATGCTCTCCATTGAGAATAGTGTCTGTATTGTTAATAGTTCTTCTACAGGATCACTCAAAAGAATTTCAATACATTACAGTCCGTGGCATTTGAGAGACACTAATGCATTTATCTCCAAAATCTCGCCAGTTTTAAGGAAAATACGTCGCCAAATTTGTCGTAATTTTTGTGTTGAGAATAACGAAATACAAATTTTGAAAACCGAAGTAAGGATAAAGGAGTACAGAAATAAATTTAACGTACTCGACTTTAAAGAGATTAAATAGATAAAAACCTAAAAACAAATGATTGTGAAGATTAAATATGTGATCTACATCACAAATATTACATGAAAATGCAAAAAGAATTCCTTTTACATTCGAAATCAGCAGTATGCTTAATCACTTTCCTTACAGGAAAATACGGAACACGTCTTTACGTTGAAGGACAAGAAAAATTGAACTTTTTTTTTTTTTCTCTCTAGTGAGTCAGTCATATTTCACGAAAACTGTCAAAAAATGTTTGAAATGGATTTTTACGTACGTGCCATTTCACTGGCGGTCGCAGTTTGTTAGCCGGGAAAAATGCTATTTTCGGGTCACTTCTTTAAAAGCTGCGGTAAGTCAGAGATACGAATCAATAAGAAGTGATTTTTCCAGAAGAAATTCGACATATTTAAGTGCGCAGGTAGGAGGGAAGCATTTCTTTTCCCTGAAGGTGTTGGATTAGTCTATAAGAATATTTTAGATTGGAGAATGTGTGATGATACATTGTTCCTTCTAAAAAAAAAAAAAAAAATTGGCTTCTGTACATCTATATAAATAAAATTAGCTATATGAATAAAAATAGACTTTTTAAACTATAGTCACCAAAGTAATGTAATTTTTTTTTATAGATTTTGGATTTTCTGAAAATTGACCAAATGTTTGTTCTTTTCCTGAAAAATGGCAATAGAATAGAATATGGAATTGTGTTAGGTGGCAAGTTAATTTAAACTATAGATGTCAAAATTCCTTTAAATATCTCATAGATTTTAATATTTTGTTCGCGCATCTCCGAAAAATAAGATAAAATATTGACACGATCAGCAGCAATTAAAACTATGAATGCCGGAATGTATCTAAAATTTTAAATAAATTTTAAACCGTAGCAAAAATTATTTTTTGTTCTTTTCGAGGGGATGAAGTTCATTTAAAAGATCTAGTTTCTTATTTAGCTAGTATTTCTCCCGTACTGTTATAACTTAAACAAATGATATCGATTTTTTTATGTTTATTTGCTTTTTTAAATCTTGTTGAAATTGTGCAAAATTTTCTCGTACAATATTAAAATAACTATAATCAAACAAAATTTAGTTACAGGGGATGAATGCCCTTCACTTTAAAAGCTCATTCCACTATAATAAAACGTTAGTTTTGAAAAAAAAAAATTCTCTTTTGACAATTTCACTCAGCACTTTGTTACTCTTTAACTAAACATTTTTTTAAAAACTTGTTGAAAAGTGTTAAAAATCTGTTACTTGTCAAGAATTCTAACTCATTTTGTATTAACTTTTCTTTTGCGTATGTATTTAATTCTCAACACCTAATGAGAATTTGTACGTTTTGAAAGAGAAAAATAAACCTGCAAAATATAGATAAATTAATTACATGGTAAGACCAAATATTAGTAAATAGGGACTCAAAACAGGAGTGAATTGTATGTTTAACCTATACATTCCGAAGGATTTCTCACTGAATTTATTCAGTTCTCGGAAAGGAAAAAAAAACAAAAAACAATTCCAATATAAGAACGAACATTAATATAAGTCGCAGCAAAGAAAAAAAAAACAGGCATTGGGCAGCCAATCATTCCGTTAGTTGATGGATGTGATGGTTATAATGTATTATGAATAGTAAGCATTAAGGGTAGAGGCAGGGAAAAAAAGGAAAATTTCTTTTTTCAGTATTAAGCCGTAATATGTATCAGTCCTACTGAATGCTTTGGATTATTTTTCCATATTATATCACAGTTCTATGAAAAAATAAGGTTGATTTTACATGCATTAAGTTAGAGTTAAGCTACTCTTTCACTCTGCAGAATAATTTTCAAGCATTTTTTCCCGATCCTTAAGGCATAGCGAGAAAATATAGATGCACGCACTCATGCCATGGTCGGATACACTCGAAAGTCTTGCAGATAGTTTTGGAGCCCCAACATGGCCGAGTGGATAAGGCGCTAAACATGGTTCCCGGCTGAAGTGTAAAGGTCCCACCTTCGGGCCTATCGCGCTCTGTAGTTATGGTCGGTTTTCTCCAGTTGTAACGTGAATACGCTTTAGAACCATAGCTGACGAGAAAGACAGGTTCGCTTTGCTGGCATTTCCGTCACACCCTTTTGCCTTCTGTGAACCATGTGACCTAGGAGTGTGGCCATCTTACTGTGGCTATCTCGGACTATAAGATGGCCATACACCCTAAATCACAGGGCTCTTACAGGGCAAAAGGATGTGACCAAAATGTTAGCACCGCAACCTGTCTTTCTCGACAACCACGGTTACAACTCATTAAAAAGTCCTTCGACCAAGGCACCATCCCCCGTAGTCAGATGCCCCTGGTGTGGACTTGCCATAACAAAAACCCCAAACCCAGATAGTTTTGGGTGATTCCGATATTTCGTGAAATATTTTTTTTAAAGATAGATTGTTTAGAAGAAATATTTTTTAAGTCAATATTGCGTAAGCGAGTTGCATATACATGTGTACGTATACATGTACACGTGTTCATAAACGCACTGCATATTCTCTTAACAAAGGTTTTATGAGTTTGCAGGTAGTTTTGGATTATGTGCGTAGATTGTTTATTTTTTTATCTGACTATGCCTCCAGGTAGTTTTATAGCTGTTAAAATTGTTTTTTGGATAATTCTTTGTACTGGCCCATCTTCCCTTAGAGGCAATTATTCTAAAGTACTTAAATCACTTAGAGGTAATTATTATAAAGTGCTCATTAGAATATAAAATCAGTAATATTATAAAGCATACTTTTTAGTTTTAGTATTTTTCCAGCATTGACCCTGTCGGCTTAAGCTCTCTCAGGGGTCGGTGGCCGTTTCAACTACTCAGAAAGTTAAACACAACACATTCTTACTGCCATTTTTGTTGAAAGGCAGCTGTCAGAAGAGATTTTGTACAGTTCTATGCACTGATTTAAGGAGCCCGCAGTGTTTCACTCGTACTAAGTTGGGCCATCCTGAATTTTCTACCGGGCCTGCTTCTGTACTTCGATGAGTCATTCAGAGAGGCCTACGAACGTTTCTCATTGATCAGATTCCGCCGTCAGATGCCGTACAATCTGTCGATCACAAGAGTAGCTCCCGCCACCAAATCAGGTTAGTGGCGGTCGCTGTAGCAACTCGACCTGGGACACATTTCCAATGGGAGGATGAGCGTGAGAGGAATTCGCGAAATGAAAGGTAAGCTCACACGATATTTTTCTTCTCGCTTCTCCCCTGTCAAAAATGGGGGAAGTCCTGTTTCCACGGTGACAGACTGGCATAGATTCATTTTCGAGAACTGTTCTTGTGGTCGACAGACAGTGCCTAAGACCTGAAATCAATAAGTGAGCATCCGTAGGCCTCTTTGGATGACTGATCGAAGTATACATTCACAGGGGTCGCTCTGGCTTTTTTTAAAGTTTCGCCAATCCATTCGCCAAATCAGATTTTGCCGGACATCATTAAGAATTGCCAATATTTTCGCCAAATCGTATTTTCTTTCGCCAAACTAATTTTATTATCGCAATTTCCGACGTTGGCGATCGACAACTCGACCCCTGCATTCAGGTCCGGTAGAGCCCCCTAAAGTATGCAGTGCAGACCTTGGTCAGAGTTTCTACGGGTGGCAGCCTGTCTGGAATAAACTGCTGTGGGATCGTATATGCTAAAGGAAAATGGTGCACGTAAAATCTGCCGTAGCTCCAGTGCTCTTCAGTGTTGAAACGATACCTCTAAGAGTACCAGTCTAGGTCCAGGTCCCATATCTGGAATGGATTAAAAATTAGAACACACCGTAGGGAGCGGCACAGACCACCTAGTGAGTGACCATATAATAAATTAAACGGTATTTCGGACTTTGGAGGTGGCCAATACCTACAGGACTAGTAGTTGCCACTGAGGAAAAAGAAACCTTTGTATTTTATGTTAAACATTCATTTGCATAACTGACAACATAAAACATTTTCAGTTGTAGTAAGTACCAAACATGATTCTCATAGTTATACAAAATTACTCTGTGTCTGTGTGTATGTATATTTTACCTTGTACACAGAATATGTAAAGAATTTATTAACATATTCTTTATGAGGAAAGTAAAGAAAGTAAAGAATTCCTCTTTATGAGGAAAGGAAAGTAATAAATTCTTTACTTTCCTCGTAAATCAGTAGTATTTCTCTGGAAAATAATTATATCAATAAATAATGGATACTTCAGTATATACTATTGTTTTCATAATAAGAAAAACTAAGAACATGTCTATTATCTAAAACTTACTGAAAATAATAATAGGAATAACATTTTTTTAATACAAAATAGAAATTTAAAAAATTTTAAATAAATTAAGCACTTAAGATACAGTTCAAATAAAAAATCAGTAAAATGGAACTTTCTTAAATTAAGCAGATGCAAAAAAATATTGCCAAACATTTTACACAAATACTTGAAAACGATTTAAAAACGACCAAACATAAGGAATAACGTAAAGATCACTCCAAACAATTTAAAACGATAATGCTATGTACTACTTGTCTTTCAACTAAAAAAAAAAACTGAAGCATTACTTACTTATTTAGAAAGCGTTGTATTTAAATCTAACGTTCTGTAAACACAGTCTCAGTGTTTGAAATTTAATTACTTTTTCAATAAGAAAGTATAAATGAATTAAAACAATTATTCGATAGAATTATTTTATGAAGAACGAGTGCTTACAAGAAAGAACAGTTTCAATTAGAAGAAATTATATTTCAAATGAATTTGATACTGTTTGATTTTTATAAATTATTTCATTTCAGAACAACGACGTTTATTTTAATGTAATACATTACCTAATTTAATGAGCTTTAATTACATTTAAGTCTTATTTGTTGGGATGCATAAAGTACTTTAATTCGTAAACTTAAAAAGGAGAACAGCTTAAGTAATCTTCATTTTATGCTTTTAATTTTATTTGACATTCTACCTAAGCAATTTGAATTATTAATAGAATGCTTCATCAGAACTTTTTAAAGTATTTTTACGCCTTTTGGAAATATTTTTATGAAACCAATTTAAATTGTTTCCATACTTAATTTTTGTTATTTATGTATATATTTTATAAATGCATAACTCTTTAAATAGTAATAAAAATATTGAAAAATAAATTTTTAAGATTTACTTTGTGTTTTTTTTTTTTTAATTTAAGACATAAAATATTCATTGCCATTTAAAAACAAACTCTAAACAAATTAATCTTTTGGTAGAAAGTATTAAACACAGCTTAAT
The DNA here is from genome assembly GCA_038373885.1 of Cheiracanthium punctorium. Classification (NCBI taxonomy): domain Eukaryota; kingdom Metazoa; phylum Arthropoda; class Arachnida; order Araneae; family Cheiracanthiidae; genus Cheiracanthium; species Cheiracanthium punctorium. The sequence goes on from JAWZYV010015778.1 coordinate 76,377, forward strand.
TTCTCTTTATTTTTTAACTCAACTGCATGATACAATGCTTTTGCTTATATTTTGTGAAGCGAATAATTTTGTCTTGGAGTACATGTTATTATAATAAGATATGTTTTGGGAATGTGCTTTCTAATTAATTCACCATGACGTTGCAACACACATGAAAACATGTAATCCTTTAACTCTGGCTGTTCTAAAAACCGTCGGAAACAATGCATTCTGTAACGTTAGATAATCATCTAAATAATTCTATGGTCATCTTTATCGATGTCATATTGCAAGTTATGGATTGCCCTTTATATAAAAACCACAGGCATCTCCGGCTTTAAAAGTAAACCAATAATGTAGAAAACCCTCAATTAAACAATCATATTTCTTCAGAAATTGTCCACTGCAAGTTTAATAATATTCCAAGAAAGTTCTAGCTTAATTATTACTTTGCAAAAATATCTGAAAGAGCAGCTCCTATGGGAAAATGCTGCAAATACCACATAAGATTGCATTTTTTATGGATGTTTTACTTTTAGACTAAACATTTGTTAAAGTTCATAGTTCAAGATAAGAAGAGACACTATTGCAACGTGCATGCGGGTTAGAACCCCTTAAAAAGCCCCCCGCCTTAAACACTCCCTTGGCAGATGCTCTTCGTATATACTTGTCATAACATAAAACACTAGCAACACACACGAAGAGATAGCATTTGTGAGTAGAGTCTCTAGAGTCATTGGCTTCATTAAAAAGCTGTTTGAAAGTTGCATAATTTCTTAAAGTTATGTGTAAATTGCTTATTATAGTTATTAAGTAAATCATTATCAAAATATATTTCAAATCCTTAGAATTTCCCTGTTTAAGCAAGCACTAAATGAATTTACTTTAAAAAATGAATTATCTTTTTTATTTATTTAAATAGTTTTCTTTCTTAATATGCTACTTAATCTACGTTTATTTTTACTAGCTGAAGTACCCGTCGTTGACGGGTTAGTACTGAATGCAAATTTACAAAAAGCAAGAACTTTCGTCAGCAATTGAAAGAGTACACAGAATGGATGTAGTATGTTGCCAAAGTAAAGAAAGCGAAGTTATCATTTTTATGTATTGTTAAAATATTACAGGTTAGAGAGACACTAAGTAATATCATTTCATTCTCTTTAGTCGTCATTATGGGATGCGCGAATGAATATTTACGCATATTGAAATAATTTTCGCAAAATCTAATCAATAGTTTTTAAAAATTGGAAGCCTAGGATTTAAGTTGAGTGACAACTTATCATCTCACCTCATTCCCTGCAGTCTTTAATAAGTGATGCGGGAACAAAATTTCAGCATTTTAAAACGATTTTCACAAAATCTCAAAATCTAATCAAAATATTTTACAAACTTTCTCAATGCCTATAAATTAAGATTAGCAACTACCTATCCTATCACCCAATTTCGTATCATTCGTATGAGTCGTTATTACGTGATGCTTGAAGAAATATATCCGTATTTTGAGAGAATTTTCACAAAATCTCAAAATCGAATAAAAAATTTTAAAAAATTAGACACCTATAGTTTATGTTAAGCAACCATCTATCATGTGACCCAATTTCATATTGTTCGCTTTAGTCGTTATTACGTAATGCGTGAACAAAGATTCATTCATTTACGATTTTCGCAATTGAAATCTGATAGATTTTTTTTTTTAATTAGATGCTTATAGTTTAAGGTGAGTGGCCCTCTATCATTTAACACAATATGATTTTTTCACCTTTCCACTTATTACGTGATGTGCGAACACAAATTTACGCAGTTTGAAACGATTTTAGCAAAATCTCAAAATATAATGAAGATTTTTAAAATTTTTGACGCCTATGTATTAAGTTGAGTGACCACCAATCATGGTACCAAATTTCATTCCAATCGCTTTAGTCGTTTTTACGTGATGCTTGAGCAAAAAAAGCGTCAGGGACAGAATGACAGAACGACAGACCGACAAACTTTTTTTTGAGGTTCGCACCGGATTCCCAGGTGCTTGAAACGGATAGAAATCTCAAAATTTTTGAATTCCAAGAAATGTACAGACACAAGTCTAATTTTATTTACATAGATATAGAATATTTGTTTCACGGAAATATTTAAAAAGTTGAAATTTATGTAGCAACATTTTGCAGTATAACTTTCAAAAGGCAAAAAAAAAAAAAAAGTAGAAAAAAAATTATGAGCATGTAATATTTCTACGAAGAGAAAAAAGAACACTAAAAAGAAGAACCACATACATTAATCAAAATATAATTTATAAGAAACTAATATAATAGTTTTTGACTGTACCATTTTTTCTTCTTCTTTTAATCAGAGGTTGTTCAACCCATGTAAACCGCCCAGAGTTCACGAAAAGTACAAGCATCGGAAAATTAGAATAAAACGAAATGTGTCGTAATAATCGTGTACAACACTGCATGTAACGACTAAAATATCCTACAAATTTACATAGATAAATGATTAGTAAGAGTGCATTATACCTACACCCTTTGAAAATACACAGCCTAAGCTAGGTGTACACTACCGTGCATTATATTTTAATATATTCTGGGTACGTTGTTTCACATTTTTGCAGTTGTAAGCAAGCGAAGCATTGAATTACAATTTCGATTAGGTTTTGACTTAACCCATTTGTGCCCAGATTGTTTGAATAACCTTCTGTAATTTTTGCTGATTCTTACATTGATTGATATAGTTTTATTTTTATTATTTTTAGTTTATTTCTGATATCAATTGTTGTAATATCAAAAGTTAAATTTGACATGCCTCACTTTGCGATCGTAAGATTTTTTTTTTCAAGTAAGCTTTCATACTCATGAATTAAGCATAGAAAAATTCAATAGCATTTACGGTGTTATGGCAACCCTACAAGAGGATCATTTGCCCAGGAGTGGGGGCTCGTCTTGGGATTTTCAAAGGGATTCTAACGCCTATTACCGTTACATCTGGAAAAATCCGGCCAAAACTTCAGACCGTTCCATCGATATCCGCGCGGTAGGCCCAAACGCGGGACCTTCAAACTTCAACCGTCTACCATGTTCAGAGTCTAGGCCGTGGTGAGCCCCACCATGCCCGTGTGGATAAGACACCCAAAATGGTAGACAGCTGAAGTGTGAAGGTCCAGACCCTGACCTATCGTGCGGTTTTCGATCTAACGGTCTGGAGTTTTGAAAGTTCTCCGACCAAGGCCCCTCCCTATTCTTGGCAGATAGCCTTTAAGTAGCTGTGCCACAATAAAACAACTACAATAACGTGGACAGGGTGAGGTTGCATATCTAGTTCTTTTTCAGCACTCGGGTGTTATTTCTTTCAAGCACGCGAATTTGTCTACGCGGCGCGCCGTGGTCACTTTTCCGTTGGATTCATGTTTTCCTTAGAGTGATTGGGTATTGCTAATGGAAACATGGACTACCCCTTCAGATGATTTTCAAATACCAGGATTCACTTGGGTCGACTGGATAGACAGTGGTGTCCAAAACAGAAAGCCATCTGGAGTTATGATTTTTATAGAGGAAAACTTTATAAAAATCACTTTATAAAAAAAGGAATCTGAAACACTTCACCCGTGCTTACACGAGCCAGATCAATGATGTTCAAAGGGTCATTGCGTCTATTCAAGATAACGTGAGATTTGCAGTGACATACGCTAGTCCTCGAATTTCTTACGAAGATAAATTAGACGCTCCATTCGAAACGTTACAGAAGGAGGATGCTTGTAAGACTGTTTGAGTAGGAGATTTTAACACAGAAGTCAATTCCGATCCAGGATCCGATTTCGTAACTGAAATCGATACTTTAGATTTTCCAATACGCACTCATCCAAAACATTTCACCACTGGGGGCCAAACAACAATGGAGGATGCCCTTTTCAGCCACAAAATGATGCGAAGTGGAGTCTATACGAGCACTTACAGTTATCATTTTCCTCTATAGGGCAGAATGGATTGAATAGATTTTTTTAAAAAATCTGAAATTCTTCCAGCCGAGTGCGTCAATAAAATCTGAAAAAAATTTTAGTTTTTTTTTTTTCTTTTTACAGTGTCACATTTATACCCCCATCTCTCCCTCTCTGCATATTTATTAATATTTAAATCTCTACACTTTATGGGGGGGAAAGTGCCAAAACTAATATGCAAATTTCCATTACGGAATAACCAAACCTCTATCCTCAAATATCAAGTTCTCAGACAACGAGAACAGTTGCGCGGAGATTTTTATAGCCACAACGAATCAGCAGACCCTCCACTTTTATCGTTTCGGGAAGTGACAACTACTCGAAAAGATTTTTCCGGAAAAAACACCCTCCTATTTTTTACGCCCCAGCCCCTCTCCCAGTAACACCTTTAGGAGAGTCAAAAATTATGACTTAAGTGGCTGCTGGCAACCCGTTTTTTAGCGCGCCGATGTTTACATTTGACCTGGTTAAGCCTTCATTCAGCTCCTCTCTCGCTCCATTGTATTCGTAGTGGAGGTGTCTTCTTGGCGCCGTGTCAGCGACACGCGCGCAGCATACAACACCGACGATGTGTCGTAAAAAAAGACGTTTTTGAGCCCAAGGATTCCAGTGCCTGGCATTTCTGTCATCAGAATGTCAACACCGCGGCTGTCTGACGGGCGCGCACTTAAGTGAGTGCTTATATAAGCACCCCTCTTCCCTTCGATCCGGAGGATTCAGGAAATAGAAAGACGGAAGATTTTTCCTCCCAGACAGGCTTCTATCCACTCTTAAGTGGTGAATGGAGTAATTCTTGCGTGCGTTGGAAGTTAAAAAAAAAATAGAGAAGAAAATTTTCGAGCTGCTTTTAAAAGCTTCGCGCCGTTTTCTCTTCGTGAGTTTCGCAGTCATAAATGCTTGAATGGAAATGAATTTTTTCCGAAAATAAATAAAGGGACGGCGGGATATAGTCTCGTATTTATGTTTTAACTGCGTATGGGTATGTTAATTCTGTAGGGAACTGTCATACAAGTTGCTTATATTTTTACTAAGTAATTAGAACCTTTTTTGTTTCAAAACTTTTTATTCGATTATTTCATTTTTTTATTTTAATTTCAATTTAATTTAATTATTTATTTTAATATGCTGAAAGGAACAACAGGGTAGCAGGGAACTGACCCTAAACATAGTTCATAACACATGCCTAGTGCTGACATCTAGTTTTCTGGGGATCAGCTAAAACATGTATGGAGTCGATAAAGAAGTTGTGCTTGAGGTTTGTTTTTTGTGTAGAAGAATAGAAGCTTGTCGATGTATCGGCGGGCGTTATAGGCCCGCTTATAGACGGTGATTCGCTACCAGACTCACAAACTTGCAGGGGGTGTAGGGGGTACAGAGACGGTTCAGAATCAAATAGCAATGCGGTGTCGGAAACGTCCTCTTCATGTACCTGTCAATAATCCCTTTGGAAGAAGTGTGGAAGTGACAGCAAACTTTCCGACTTTAGTTTTTCAAAAACGAATCCCTCTCACATCGATTGCACTCGATAAAAATGGTTATTTCAGAAATGTTTCTTTCATGACATGGATGAAATAGTCTGAGGAAAGCCCATTGTTTACTATGAAACCTGGCTAAGAAATGAGACGCACACACTTCAACACTTCTTCCAAAGTGATTATGAACAGGTACATGAAGGCGACGTTTCCGACCCCGCATTGCTATGGGATTCTGATCCGTATCTGTACCAACTACACTCCCTGCACGTTTGGCAGTCTGGTAGCGAATCAACCTGTATTTCCTCGTGCAAAATCACATCTTCTTAATGTTTACTCCTTCTTGAATTCTTCAACGACAAACGAGGAAAATGAACTATCTACTGATTTGACCAAGCCGTATTTTATCGTATACGTAGGTCTGAGTTAAAATTCGCATGATTGGATGACGCAAAATCACATAACTGCAGTTTGATTTTTTTTTAAAGGTTGGCTTTTAGAACAAGAGCATTAGTCCCATAAAGCGAAACATCCTCAGTATGCGGAGTTAAGTACTGTCCATAGGTCACGAAATGGCTCGCAGGCATCTCAGTCAATACAGCAGACGAGGGTACAATGGCTGGGATCCAGTTATCCAGTTTATATTCACCGGCGTGAGCATCAGATTTATCTCCCTGTGACTTGTTTCTCCCTTTAAAGACTCTTGCATAAGACGCCTGCATCGTCCTCGTAGGACGGGATGATCTATTTATCAATTTACCTATCTGAATAGATGCAGGTTGGTGCAAATAAGAGTGATGGTGGTACAGTGGTCGCCGCTTAATCGATCACTGGTTAATTGGATCAGCCGCTTTACCGAATCAAATCACAGAAAACTGAACGGAATCCCTCTTTTCGAAGCTTAGATCAGAGCCACCGCGTTTTCGAATCAGCCGCTTTATTGGATCGAAAATCGATGGCACAAACGTGATCCAATTAAGCTGCGGCCACTGTAATATATACAGGGTGTTCGAAATTATCGAAATTAGTTTTACATACTTTTAGGAGGGGTAGGATACACCAAGACGGTTCAGAGTCAAATAGGAATGCGGGGTCAGAAACGTCGTCTTCATGTGCCTGCTTTCCTCCGACGCATTCTTTCCGACAATTTCATCAATGTCATGAAAAAAAAAATGCATAAACAGTAAATATTATTATTTTTTTGAAAACATCTGTGAAAGGTAATGGAATTTTACCTGAAGTTTTATGATGTGTTATACTGTATTATTATACCAAAAAAAAAAAAAAATGCTGTGACTATTATTTTGATTAGAAAATGTAAAACCGCAGGGGTCTAAAATACGTGTATATTTGCTTCTCAATCATCCTAAAGCCCCTTAAGAATTTAGGCCCACAGTTCTTCCAAAGTGATTATCAACAAGTTCATGAAGACGACGTTTCCAACCCCGCATTGCTGTGACATTCTCAATCGTCTTGGTCCCCTATACCTGCATTTACATTTTTGACATATACAAGAGGCATTCAAAAAGTAAGTTACACTCGAACAATGTAGGTCAAAAAACACTTTATTGAGGAGTGCGCTACAATACAATATGACACACATACAGCACACTATTTCTCAACATAATCTCCCAGTCGCTGCAGACATTTGTCAGAACGTTCCACCCATCGTTCGATGCCTTGACGATAGAATATCGCTCCTTGGTCCCGGAGCCAGCTTAGAACAGCTGCCTTAACCTGGCCATCGTTTGAAAATTGTCTTCCACCCAAATGCTCTTTGAATTTCTCGAACGCGTGAAAGTCGCAGGGTGCCAGTTCGGGACTGTACGGTGGATGCTGCCAGAACTTCCATCCAAAGATGCGAGCCAAATCCTGTGTTGTGCATGCTTTGTGAGGTTTTGCATTAGCATGAGGACAATGCTTTTGCTTGAAGCGTTTTGCCCAAAAAAAACGTAGTGTCCCGCGTACTTCAACGTTGGAGTAAGCTTCCAGTTTACGCGCCTTTCCCTTCTCGTACTACGCACCCACTGTTGTCACTATTCGAATGAAATGGCTACCTTTGGAAGCCGAGGAACTGAACTATCGTCTGCGCAAGCTTCGGTCTTGTTTCGCAATGTTGCCATCCATGGAGAAACAAGTGTAACTTACTTTTTGAATGCCCATTGTAGTTTAGGACCACTCTGCATAAACGTGCGTGAGTGTGTGTATGCATTATACAGATATACATGTAAATGCGGGTTAGGACCTCTTAGAAAGTCCCCCACGGAGGGCAATCCCCGTGCGCCTAGATCCCTACCGTCGATAACACCGGTCAACATTTTTTTTTTCGGGGGGGGGGTCTGTTCTTATGCTTAAATTCGGATTCTAGACATTGAAAAATACTTACATTTTCATTTTTAGTTCTTAAAGTTTGATTTTGTCTGATTTACGTCGATAAATATATTCTAATCTATTTCATAAACGAAAGATGGCAGCACTTTGATGAACCCAAAAGTAAACTGTTTTATTATAATAATATTATATGTAATATTTAGTAAGTAATATTTTTATTTTATCAACACAATGATGCAAAGTAATATACTAAAAAGTGTAATGGATTGCGTTTGAAAAAAATGATGATTGATGTAACAAGAATACTCAATAAAATAATTATTTTACATTTATATGTTATTGTTTATCACCAATCTTGAATAAAAACGACTCTTATATCCAGAAAAAGCTTTTCTGATCATAATTTAGAGTGGAATTATAAGAAAAATATAAAAATCAGTGATTTTTGACAAAAAACTGAAAAATTGCTTTCATTTCTACAAAAGCAAACTTTCATTAAAAAAAAATTATTTTCCTTAGTTTTGGCGTAGGAGAAACTAAAATTTAACATGTAGAAGTCAGACCCAAAAATCGTGTTGACCGGTGTAATTCGTCTCTAACACAACATTTCATATAGATATACTTGAACAAAAACAGTGACATATACTCTTGATTGTTACATTATGTTCGTAACTCGCACGTGACCTTTTGTTCAGTTTACATTTCGCAAGAAACTAAGTAAGAAAATATACCTTAGAAAGAAAGTTGTACATAAGCGCAATATCATGAATGTCCCTCCTTGGCGCTGCTCAACGCAGATTCAGCAATTTGCTCGTTCCCCATTCAAAAGAAAAACCTCGTCCCCCGATCCTTTTAATCCGAATTTATTCTTCATGAACAACTTTCGAGTAACGTTCGGAGTCCAAGTAACAAAAGATAAAGTAAGTGTTACGCTGCTAAATTCAGCTCTCTCTCCCCGCCCCCACACCATTCTGAATACGAGTAGTGTATTGGGACTATAGTTTATCGGGCAAATTGAATGGAGAACACTCAGCTCAAATTAACGGCATTTGGCAGGTTTTCTTATTTTCTTTTGTATCGGGGATTTGGGATTCTGAGCATCGCGACTCCGTGTATATCGGTACGTAACAGAGAGAGAGAGAGAGAGAGTATAGGCTACGTTAGTTTTCTGATTAACTATTACTTGTAACTTTGAACAATTAGCTGTTAACACGCTGCCTTTTAAATTTTTGCTCGTATGAGGAAGAGTTTATTAGTTTATTATGCCTGCTGTGTGTGTGTGTGTGTGTGTGTGTGTCAGTGGAGGGATACATATATCTTTGGAAAGCCTGGATTCCGCACATGGATGCAGAAAGAATACCAAATTAAATTGCAAACTCATAAATATTAAAAAAAAACTATTACTCTTAAATCGACAAGTAGAAAGCGTATTTTTAAATAATATTTCCAATAAAATCGTCCGTCTCGTTTCGTTAGTAAACGGTTGTTAGCATACATAAATGAAGACTATCAAGACACTTTTAAAGGTACATTGATGTCCTTAAAGTTCTTTTCACGTCTATGAATTTTGAAAAAAAAAATTAAAAAAATAACAAAAATCTGAAATTCTTCCAGATTTTATTGACGCACTCGGCTGGAAGAATCTCAGTTTTTGTTTTTAATCTATTCAATCCATTCTGTCATATACAGGAAAATGATAACTGTAAGTGCTCCTATAGACACCTGTTCGCATCATTTTGTTGCCGAAAACTGCATCCATTGTTGTTTGGCCCCTATCGGTGACATGTTTTGAATGAGTGCCTATTGGAAAATCTAAAGTATCGATTTCAGTTATGACATTGGATCCTGGATCGGAATTGAATTCTATGCTAAAATCTCCTACTAAAACACTCTTACAATCATCCTCCTTCAGCAACGTTTCGAATATAGAACTAATTTATCTTCATAAGAAATTCGAGGACTAGCGTATGTCACTGCAAATCTCACTTTATCTTGAATATACACAATGATCATTGGAACACCCTTGATCTGGCTCGTGTAGGCACGGGTAAAGTGTTTCATATTCTTTTTATAAAGTTACTAGCTGAAGTACCCGTTCTTCGCACGGGAATGAATGGACTTTTTGATATTACGATTTGTGGGGATTACTATTTATTGTAATAAAGAGATATAGCAAAATGGATATCGCTTTATATTGTGTTCAATAACCATGCATACCGAATTTCAAGGCAATCGTTTGTATGGTGCAGAAGGTCATGCGGCGTAGCGCAATCTAGTGGCGAGTTTTAGCAAAACGTATACGGCGAAAATATTCTTCGCATTCAGATATCGATGCATACGAATTTTCATGACGATCGGCTGAATAGTCCTGAAGTTCATGTGTTGACGCGACATCTAGTGTCAAGTTATAGGAAAATGGATCGTGCCAAACTCTTTCCCGTGTTCAAATATCTATGTATACCTATTTCCATAGCGATCATTCGCACAGTGAAGAAGTGATACACTGCAGGGCCATCTAGTGGTTAATTAAAGTAATGATTTGCTACAGCGCCGTCGCGTGGCGAGTTATAGAAAAATGGATAACGCCAAAATATTCTCATTGTTCAAATACCTATGAGTACTGATTTTCATAGCCACCGTTTGAATGGTCAAAAATTTGGCCTGCTGCAGCGTCATCTAGTGGCGAGTTAAAATAATAATGCATTGCAGTGCCACCTAGTGGTGAGTAACATCAAAAGTAACACAGTTAGAATATATTCTTCGTGCTCAAATGTGTAAGTATAAAAAATTTTATGCCGATCAGTCGAACGGTATAGAAGTTGATGCGTTGCAGCGCTATTTAGCGCTAAGTTACAGCAATTGGATAGTGAAAAATATTCTCCGTGTTCTAATATCCGCGTGTACCAAATTTCATCGAAATTGGTTGGACGATATTCGCATAGCAAACGTCTAAACGGAATAGAATTCGACGTTCTGCTGCGCCAGCTAGTGGCAAGTTAGAGGAAAACGGATAGCATAAAAACCTTCTCTGATAAAACACTTAGGTGAACCAAATTTCATGGTGATCGGTGAAACGGTGCTGAGTTTTTCAACATCCTACACACATACCAACATTCATTTTTATCTATAACCAGTCTTATTATATATACCAGTCTCAAGTAAAATCCAGTTTCAAATCTAAGCCTCGCCAAAGTGCCAGCATACGCCATTTTGCAAGAGTTTTTTCAGGGAATCATTCGATGCATTGACTTAGCAGCAATCAAAATGGGAAATGGTTCGACCGCCAGGCATTTTTTTGAAAAGTGGAATCCCTTAATACAGCCTCATTTTTTAAATTATCAACTATAACATGTTTTATTCATCGTTACCTCGATGTACCAAATGCGAAGATTTCAATTTTCTGAAATTTGGCGGATTTCCCCCAAGTTAAATCAATGTACTCAATTGGCGAGAATTCTGAAGCTACATCGCTTGAAATGCCCTAATAACTGCATTATTTCTGCACGGATAGTTAAAATTTAATGCTGTATTCTAAGAAAACCTATACACTTGTTTTCAAAAATGCTATTCCCTTAAGCTCTCAGTAAATTGCTCCAAAAAGCCTAAAACTGTGCAAACCATTAGAACTCACTTTCTAAAAATCGGCCTATCAGCCATTTTATTTTTCGCCAAACTAAAAAAATTTACATATTAGTCTCGGAAATCTTCGATCCTCATTGTTTTGCGTATAAAACATTTCATTCCTGCTCTCATTTCTTATGCGCACACGATATTATAATTAAAAAAATAACCTTACAAATATAAACTAAAAAAATCATTTATTCTTTTCTTTTCATTTTAAGAATTTAAAACATTTTATTCGGCAAAATCGCCACACATGGCAACCAAGATGCTTATTTCACACACTTTTTTCACTACAGGGTTTACAATTACATAAAGCTTTCTGCGTGGAGAACATAAAAATTCTCTTAAATTCTGGGAACGGATGGACTTTCAAAGTTTTAAAGTGGACTATCATTTATTCTATATTATTTTACATATATCTGTGTAAAATTTCAGGCTGACAGGTCCATTTTTGTGGAATTGTATACTACCCAAATCAACAAATTGACAAACAGAATTTGATTTTTATTTATAAGATTACCTACGCTTGTTTTTAAAAATACCCTCTCATTAAATTGCGCCAAGCGCTAGAATCATAGAAAATCTGACACATTTTCAGATTTAAAATACGCACTAAAGTGCTATATATAAAAAGAGTTATAATCCATGGGTCTTCCCTATTTTCGTTCCTTCTTTTATTAACTTGGAAAGTGTATCATTATTCATGAGTGTGATTAAACAAAATTAAAATTGATATTTCTAACATCCTTTTTTCTGGATGTAATATATTAGAAATAGATGCAGAAAAGCTGCTCAGAAAAATGCACAATTCCAACTGAATGAAAATTTCAAAAACTTATACGCAGGTGTATTCATAACCCAAATAGCAGACGATTAAATTACGATAAATAGCGCCAAGCGTTAGAATCCTCCACAAAATCGGACATCAACCCCTTTTATTTTTCGCCAAATTAAAAAGTTACACATTTATTTTCGGAAAATTTCCAAATTCTATTTTTATTTTGAGTATAAATCATTTCATTCCCGCTCTGCTTTCACATGCACACGATATTTTAATTTAAAAACAACCTTACAAATAATCTAGTCAAAATAAAAAAAATCGTTATTCTTTAAATTTTACTTCAAGAGTCTGAATCATTTAATGAACTGCCGAATGTGGCAACCTAGATAAGCTTAATTGTCGCTTAATGCACTGTGAGGTTACAATTACGAAATGGCGGAAAGCAAAAATTAGCCTTTTGCGATAGGTTTTTATCGATATTTCCTAAAATAGTTCGAATTTTGAAAAAATCGCTTCGAGGTGTGTCGGGACCTGTCATGGAGAATTTCCGTTCAAAATTTGGTAGGTCTACGATCACACGTTTGCGATCTACGCGAGACACAGACAAACAAACAGTTTACACACATTGTTTTATTAATATAGATACCAGTCTCCAGTATAATAAAATCCAGTTTCAAATCTAAGCCTCACCAAAGTGCCAACATACGCCATTTTGCAAGAGTTTTTTCAGGGAATCATTCGAAGCATTGACTTAGCACCAATCAAAATGGGAAATGGTTCGACCGCCAGGCATTTTTTTTGAAAAGTGGAATCCCTTAATACAGCCTCATTTTTTAAATTATCAACTATAACATGTTTCATTCATCGTTACCTCGATGTACTAAATGCGAAGATTTCAATTTTCTGAAATTTGGCGGATTTCCCCCAACTAAAATCAATGCACTCAATTGGCGAGAATGCTGAAGATAGATCACTTGAAATCCCTTAATAACTGCATTATTTCCGCACGGATCATTAAAATTTAACGCTGTATTCTAATAAAACCTTTGCACTTGTTTTCAAAAATCCGTTTCCTTAAGCTCTCAGTAAATTGCGCCAAGCCGGAAACAGTGTAAACCTCTAGAACTCACTTTCTCGGCATTTGAGCCATTTTATTTTTTCGCCAAACTAAAAAATTTTAACATATTAGCCTCGGAAATCTTCAATTCTTATTGTTTTGCGTATAAAACATTTCATTCCTGCTCCGATTTCCCATGCACACGATATTATAATTAAAAAAAATAACATTACGAATATAAACTAACAAAAAAAAATCATTATTATTCTTTTATTTTTACTTTGAGAATTTAAAACATTTTATTCGGCAAAATCGCCACACATGGCAACCACGATCCTTATTTCACACTTTTTTCACTACAGGGGTTACAATTACTGAAAGCTTTTTGCGTGGAGAACATAAAAAATCTCTTAAATTCCGGGAACGGGTGGACTTTCAAAGTTTTAAAGTGGACTGTCTTTTATTCTATATTATTTTACACATCTGTGCCCAATTTCAGGCTGATAGGTCCATTTTTGTGGATTTGTATACGAATCAAATCCACAAACAAACAAATAAACAAACAAACAAACAAACAAACAAACAAACAGAATTTCATTTTTATTTATAAGGATTTTTATAAAGTTTTCCTCCATAAAAATCATAACTCCAGATGGCTTTCTGTTTTGGAAACCACTGTCGATCCGTTCGACCCAAGTGAATCCTGGTATTTGAAAATCATCTGAAGGGATAGTCCATGTTTCCGTTAGCAATATCCAATCACTCTGCAGAAAACATGAATCAAACGGAAAAGTGACCCCCGCGCGCCGCGCAGACAAAAATCCCGTGCTTGAAAGAAATAGCACCCGAGCGCTAAAAATTCAACTTCGGAAATTTAAATAATATTCAAGTACTCTTTTGTGTAACGGCAAACAAACACAAAATGACGGCAAACAAAAACAAAATCTGTGAATCACCTTTACTCTCTGACTGCGTTTGACATGGGAAATTGGCAAGTTGCCAGTAACGGTGACTCCAAATGTACCGGTCGAGAAGGGAGGGGACGAGAGGAGTAAATGAAAGGGTTTCGGCTTGTTCTTTGAATTCTTAGCTTTAGTTCATTTGCATTGGTAATATCTTTCTAAAATTTGTGGTTGTATTTGTAAACATAGTTTTCCTGAAAAATAAAATGCCTCAAACATCCAAGAATAAATCGTTTCGTAGCCATTCGGCAAGCACACATCTGTTTGGCACCCCAAACAACTAATGGACGTGCCCGTTTCCTTCTATAAAACGGATGTTTACGTTTTTATCTAATCGGCAGTCAAACAGTACACATTCACATGCGTTAAAATCATTTATCCAAAATTAAAGCATCGACTTATATGTACGTCAAATCAGAACTACAAAAATCTTAAAAAATCGTTTCAACAGTGGAAACAGAAAGGTCCACATATCTGCACCGCTGGAACGAAGTTAAAAGAGCTAAACGAAAGTTTTCTGTAAGATGGCACTGTAATTCATAATTATTATGCTGTACGCATGCGTGCTTTAGTGTTAGATTGCATCGTGATTTGCCGTATGCGTCGCAAGAGGGGGCTTATGTAGCTAATCATTAAAAGGTCGTCGAGTATTTTTCTTGGAGCGGCTGACGCTATTTAGCTCATCTGCCGGTAGTCGACGATCGTCCTACATTGAAAATTATCTCAAGTGCGTGATCTGATTATTATGATCTATTATAATGATCTATATTATCTGAATATCTATCATTAGTATTAAGATGATTGTTCTGGAATCTCCGCAAATTTTTACGGTTGGCCTAACGTAAATTTTACGGTAACATTTTTCCCAGTGCAGACAGGTCTCTGAACATCTTTCTGTAACATACAGATCAGTTTCTAAACGTTTTTTTCTCCTCATGCAGAAACGTTTGTGAATATTTTTACTACAAACTTAAATAATTTCATGCACCATACTTTGGTTCAACGTATCTCCTTCTGTTTTATTTTAATTTTTACAGGGTGGCTAAAATTATGTTGACCTGATCCGTTCAGTTGAAATCCAGTCGACGATTTACAGAACATCTATTGTATACGAAGAAGTATTTGAAAATTCAAAATTCTTCTAGCATCCGTTGTATGTACCCCCACTGAACTGAGCTTACATTTTACTTATCACATGTAAAACTCTTAAACTCTTAATCTCGGTTAAAAGCATTCTTTTCTTCGAAAATTTGAAGAAAGAAATAACATCCGAGTCTAAAAATAGAAAAGCTCTATAAATACAAACTGTCTATTTACGTAGGAAATTCATTAAACTTTCCCTGAAGGATGCGTATTTCTTTCTACTATTGAAATCCAAAGAGTGGGATGCATATTCCCAGTATTTCTATTGAAAACACTCCCCCTTCTTTTCTTTGCGTTGCTCCCGAAAATGAAAGAGATGCATTTCACCCCCCCTCCCCCACACACACACCAACGCGTATCCAAATTTTGATGATTGTACACGTTTGTAGTTTGTACTATATTTGTAGCGGATAGTACAGAAATATTTTCTTTTGTACAGGTTTCATTAAAAAAGTTATGAACGATTCAAATGTGGGAAGGCACCAAAGTGTGAGAGTACAAATCAAAAATCTCTCAGTAGTAAGCGGTACAAATGTAGTACAATCGACAAAATTTCAAAACCACTCCATGGGGGGAGGGGGCTGTCGTTTCGCAAACCCTCTGCATTTAAATCCTTAATAACTCATTATAGAAATCGTTACACACTAAAATATTTCGCTACTGGTCGGTACAAACTTAGTACAAGGGAGGACAAACGTCATAATTTGAAAATGGTTTCATTGGGTGGGGGGGAATATCGTTTCCCGACCCCCCGACATTTGAATCGTTAATAACTTTTAAACGAAACCGGTACTAACGAAAATATTTCCATACTGAACAGTACGAATGTAGTAAAACTAGTACCATCATGAATTTTTTTTTTTAAACTCGTGGGCGTGTGATGGAGATCACATATCTAATTTTAAAAATCATTTAATTTGGCTTTCTTTAATGTAATCTATCCAAAATCAAGATATCTAAATCTTTTCTGTTCTCACTTTTTCTGCCATTTCGGCTTTTAAATCTGTATATTCTCTTTTCCCGTATGCATTATTCTTAATTGTTTATTTCTCTACATAAGATCTGGTGGCGTCGTTCTGAGCTAAAAATAGATTATATGACGTCCGCTTGCAATCGCAACGAACTTTTTGCTTCCCCTCTTGGCATCCTGCTGGCGCATGCTATTTTCTGTTGCCCTGCCTCATCTTTAAAATTATTTGCCGCGATTCCGTCATTTTAATTTTATTGGATTAAGTTTTAGGGTTGCTCTGGAATGGGCGTTATTGATCTCAGCCAAGTGTTTGTTCTCGCCAATGTGTCATTCTCTGCTGGCGTCATTTTCAATTCATTCCATCTTAATTTCACTGTCCATATAGGACTTAGTGTTTATTTCGCTGAGCCACCACCACCCGTTGTAATAACTTAATGTTTCAATAGTTTCTTTTAAATAAAATAGTTTTAAGTATTTAATGTCTTTTAATTATATTGCAACTAAGTGCATCGAACCTGCATTTTTCATGTGTCACAACGCAGTCTTAATAATTTAAAACAGCCTAACTAATTATCATCGTTACAGGGCGGAGGGGGTGCTCCTAAATGAAAGATCCTACCGATTCTGTCATCCCAAAAGTGAGCGTTTGATAATCTTACAAGGCACCTGGTACCATATCTGGAACAACTATTTTAATTATTCCCCTGTGTCTATATACTAGGTTTTTGTGACACCTTTTACCTGAACACAACTTTATATGGCTTAACTCGTTGTATGGCGCAGTATGTCCTTTCAGGACCTTGTGCCAAAAAAAAAAAAAAAAAAAAAAAAAAAACAACCAACCAACCGCTATGTCTATAAAACACTAGCATACACATCTCTCGGTTTCAAGAGCATTCATACATAGACAGCAACGATATAATTCAGGTTAATGCATGTAGAAGTCATTGCTGTTCCCATTATTGTCAAAACTGATTATTGCAACCTTAATCTTTCGCATGCCATTTTGTTTATTTTACAAAAGTACCAACAAATATTTAGCAATAAGTTTTGACGCGGAAAAAATTATTGTATTCTGGAGTTCGACATATTAAGAAGTAATTACCCAGTAAATACCAAAAAAAAATAGTTAAGGCTCAGTGTACTACATAGGTAACGGAAACAAAAAAATGATTTTCTATTAAAATATTTGGCTATTACTTTTTAATTATTTTTCTCTAAATTCTAATTACTAACATTTCTAAAATATATTTCGATACAGAAAAATAATCGAGCCCTGTAGTGTTAAAATCAGGTCTAATATTTGTATGTAATGAATAACATCCGTAAATAGTTCGTATGCATGTGTCAAAAGAACGGTTTGAATTTTGACCCCCTATCGTCCATAGCTTATGGATTTATTAACATTACTTTGTAATTTAAACTGCTGTTATACAAGCATTTAGAAATAATTAACTATTTTCAAGTTTCAAACAAGAAGTCAATTATTAATAAAAATAATATTTATATAATTTTGCTTTTCTGTAGGACTACAGGAGCTTTATATATTTTTGCAGATAATTAATTACAGGTGATCACCCTGATGAACATGTATCAAGACGTTGCGAATATTTTTTAATAAGAAGTTCATATTTTTCAGCAGGAATAAAATACGCTAAGAAAGTTCAGAGGTGTTTATTCCATAATGCTTATAACCGTACAAAACTTAAACACAAATAAAAAATTATTGATACTTTCGGCTTAAAAAGAATCTGTAAAAATTTTCGCGATACTATTTCCTGTAATTTATTTCATGAAAAAAAAAAAGGAGAAAGCATGAAAAGATGCATTTATATAAAAGTTCGCGTAGCTTCGAAAAGCTGTGCGATAAATACTGGGTGGAAATTCCTAACTTTTATTATCTGTTGGCTTCCGATGTTTAGGAGCTTGACAATCTCTACGCATAAGAGCCATCTAAGATGATTAAGCCTCCTATTTTTTGTATCTATCGGCATCTGAGATATTTGGAGAATTTAAGAGAATGAGCTTTGGAAATCCCCGAAAATCAATGTGCGGAGAGAAGACATGCTTTTGTTTCTTCTGTCTTTACTGATAAATTATGTTTTTTACTTTTCCTTTTTCTTGTGATGGAACCCTAGAGTAAAGGAGAACAGCTATTGCATTTCTGCTTGATACATTAATTCATAAGCACATGTTTAATTCTGTAAATTGGTAAACTTGAGTCTTTATAGCCAACACACAGATAAAAGTAGAGTTGCCATAAAATGAAGTTCATTGGTCGATTCTTTAAACTCATTTTTAGCAAATGATTGAACAAGAAAGCGTTCACAATGTACAAAGAACTATTTAACAGCTTTCTGATCTCGCAGTGGCAAGTCAATTGGATTAACTGAGTTTATTGGTTGAATCGGTCCTTGAGTCGATAATCATTTGAGACGGTTTTAGACTAAATCAACTCACGATTACCTTGTCATCCAGACGACACTATTGCATAGTCATCGATGATACGATTATTAATGTACAATAGAATATATTAGATGCACTCTAGGTGTTTTTAAGTTATATTATTTTATTAAATGATCATTTTTGTACCTACACACTGAATTTCAACTTTAAGTTTTATACGAAAGAAGTATTTTCTAAATGAACTGGTTAAAAAAATTGTAACATGGCGTGCATAGGATCCTTACAAGATCTTCCTTTCAAATAAATTATTGAAGTTTTTAAATGTATAAAGCGCATATCACACCTTCTACTCTTCAATTCAGGCAACACTTTCGTTCGACTGTTTTAAGACCTTATTACACGAAGAAAACTTCGGGTGATTTGGTTCGTGCAACCAATTGCCAAAACTCCCTCCGGAAAGTCGATGACCTAGCAGGGTTGCCATACTAAACAAACTCAGCGGTGCTCACAAGCGCCAGAGATTCGCCGATGTGGATAAATGTGGAATCTCATATTTGCTTTCAATCAGATCTATTTCCATATCGCTATTCTATTTGAGAGACATTTTTTCTTCACTCATCACTAGGATTGATATCTCTGAGTCTTCCGCCATATTATGATGAGGAAACAGTAAGCAGTGTGATTGGCTGGCATTCTAGAAACCAGCAATATTTTCGCTTCTGAACGAAAACGTTGGAGTCGACTGTTCCCTAGGTAACCTAGAGAAATTTCCAGGAAAGAGGTTTCCGCAACTGACTGCAGCGACAAAATCGCCCGAAATTTTCTTTGTGTAATAAGGCCTTTACATAACAGTTGGGTGAAAAGCCTCGTGTGCTATATATGTTCAACATCCGCAACTTATCCCAGCCGGTCCTGTAAAAAAAAATTGACCAGTTCGACTTGTTCAACTTTTACGACAGACTAATCACAGACAGGCAAATGGAGAGGCTGCTGTGACGTCACAAATTCACTCATTCCCTTATCTAGTCAAACCAGTTGAGTGAAGTAGTTGAAAAAGTTGAAGGAAATGTTCATAATAAAACATATAATTAGGAATAAGGTAAAAAAATAAAAATTTTTGAAACTATCATTTCTAACGAAGACTTTTGATTGAATTGTAGATTGTGCGTAAGAGAAGGTGTGAAATGGGCATAATGCATTTTTCCGTAAGCTTTTTTTTTTTGGTTTTGAAAGTATATTTTTTTCAGTTACGATATTTAAAATGTACATTTTTTGTAATTATTAACACTATAAAGTCATTTCGTTCAGTCAGTGTTTTTTGTCGACATATTTTCGTGAACCGATTTGCTTCGACATGTTTTCTTTGCATTTTTCAATAGGGTTACCAGACAGCGTGGGAGGATAATTTGTCGAAAATCCTCAAGACTTACAATCTTTGATGATTTATCGCCAAGTTTGGTGTCAAAAAATAAGTCATCAAACTGCGCATAGCTTAGTGATATCTTGCATATTTGGTGAATAGCTGGCAAACAATACAGTTTAGTACAATACAAAGGAAAAGTATAGTGATATGCCTGACGAAGATAGTAAAGCCTTTTGAGTACGAGATTTTAATGTAGATTTCGATTCCAAAGAAGTGTTTTACGGAACAAGTAAGAAAAATACAGCGTACTGATGAATAATGATATGTTTTCCGACTTTTAGGAATAAGGAAAAAAAATAGGACGACACTCGGATTAAATACTCTCTTAATATATAGCACATTCGTGCTATATAATTAAAAAATGAAATTTTTGTATATTAAAATACAAAATTATTATATATTAAAATACGAAAATATTTCAGATTTTAATCATGCTTTTTTTATTCTTTTTTAAAGTTCGCAATTAATATACCATTTCAGTTCATTGCTGCAGTATTTGAGGATAAATATTTTCTATGTAATAGTTCGTAGCGCTTAAAAAAAAAATCTCTCGATAAAGATTGGTCACTTACTTCAGCTATATTAAATCTCTACTCGTGTGAGTCGATGGTGTTTTGTTTTTAGATTTTTATCTCTAACGATTGCCTACAATTTAAAAAACAACTTTTTTTCATCCTAAAAAGGAATTTCAGTTTTATCTGGAGGTCGTTTAAATTCCACTTCAAGAATATGTGCTTCATAGCAAAAGCATTATAAATTTTGCAACTGCAAAAAATACTTTTAAGATCCAAATAAATGGAAAATTCTAGTTAGAAAAATATAAATAATTTCTTTTTTTCGATTTAAATTTGTTTTGTGTAATACCACTTCAAAGGGAATTTGGGAATTATTATTTTTAAAACATGACTGAACGAAAAAATGTATACTTAAGCGATATTTCTAACTTTAATTTCTTTTATGTCACGGGATTGTGATTTTTCTTTCTTTATTTCTATCTTTTTTTTTAAGAATAAGCAACAATGCAGCGATATGTATCTTCATTTTCATTCAATTTTTCATTACGAGATATCTAAAGTGAGTATGCAGTGATTCAAAATTTAAATACCGCACAAAATATTTTTAATTTTATTACATTTGATGAATCAGGCATTTTTTAACAAAGTAAATACTAACGAAAAACGGTCAGATAGTTCTGTTTATGATAAAAACAATAATTAGGAATAAGTTAAAAAAATAACAATTTCTGAAACTATAATTTTTAACGAAAACCTTTTCGTCTCCTTTAGTCGTCTCTTGGAACAGTACTTCATATTAATGCAATTCTGTAGTTGAAATATTTAACATAACCTTTCCTTTTTCAATTCGTAAACTTAAATTTAAAAACTTACTGAAATCTGTACCCTAATGTACGTATTTTCTCCTTCTGCTGAATTCTATAGTAAAATTTTGCATAATTTTTGCCGTAAATTATTTTCAATTATTACAGTATTTAAAACTTTATCTTAACAGGATTTCCAAGGCGTACAGTTCTACTCATTCCAGCCTGAAAATTTCCCCAGTCATTCTTCAAAATCAGAAGTTTTAACTCCGATGCTTTTGCAGAAGCAGCCATAGTTATGGCAGAGTTCTGAAATTTAAATGAATGCATTTTCTTCAGCTAATAAATTTTCCAACAGCGTACTTACCTGTTGTCCCCACATTAAGAGCGCGCAGCAATGAAGGACGAGTTCAAACGCCGAGGGGTTATGAGTGGACAGATGCGCAGTGCTAATTGTTTTGGGCTAAAATCTATGTGATTTAAGTGATCTAAATGATCTAAGGGCTGATCTAAGTGAAGGAAAACAACATTTAAGTACTGAACCATCTTTATTAATTTCCAAAACAAAATAACTCGTCTGTTGCTAACTCCTCTGATTGTGAAACTATCCACAACGTGTAAACATTCTCTCTGATTTGTATCATCACCCTTGTTTTGTCACTGGACTCGTCCAATTAGCGCATGCGTGTTTGCGCCCACGGGCAGGCTTAAGATGGGAGAACAGTACTCATGTAACCTCAAAGTATCAGCTCATGAATGCACTTAAAACTTACTATACTACGTTGTACAGTTTTTATTTAATGTTCTTTATTGTGAGATGTATTAATTAAATTATATTTGTATTGCATTCTAAAGCAGTTCAAATGGAGTTTTAAACTCGGAACATCAAAATGGCGTAAATCTCACTTAATATAACTAACTGTCATACGTACATGAATCACTGTCTTAGGAATTGGGATATCGGGAGAGATTTTTAGATTTGAAAATTGCGAATAATCACTTAAAAATTGGGGAAAGGGTAGATACTGAGAGTTTTAAAGTTGAAAAAAAAATTGCCTTGTATTTTTTTTCTTTTTTTGCATATTTGAGTAAAATTTCAAGTCTATTAGTCAAACGATGTGGATTTGTATTTGATACAGACAAACAAACAAAAAGGTTTTTGTTTAAACTTACAAGGACATCGCGAACCTGGGTTCAGTTTTGGTGAGTGATATTTTGGTGCCAAAACGGGCGATCCATCGCCAAAAATTTCAAATCTTGGTGACTTTTGATATTTTACTAACCCCCATCCCGCTATCTGACAACCCTTAAAATGTGAAGCACCCTCTCTTTAGCAGACAAAAATCATTGTCTTAAATTTATAGCACTCACGTTCTAATAAAATCCCTATAACCGATCAAAATAGAAAAAAAAAATCCCAGCATGAAAACAATGTTTGCGACCTCTCATTCCTTCTTCATTTCCAATCATCTAGGCGTAATTTACTTCTTCCTAAAAGTTTTATGTCCTAGTACCGACACGCCCTGCTTTTCTCTCTATCTTAATCAGCGTTGCGTATTAAGCACCCATTGTTTTCGTCCTAAAGGTTACTAAGTCTGTTTAAGACCAGCAGCGTTTCGAACGGCAACGACACTCTATATTGATTCCAAATGGATCCTTTCAGACATACACGCAATGTGACAAATTAATCATTCTTTAATGTAACTAATTAATCACAGTAAGCTTCAAAGGATCGGCTGGCTCCGTTTAAACCGCTGAACTGCCATACGTTCGCATGGGTCATATTAATTCGACGTTATGTCAACTTAAAGTGTACGGCAAGGCAGGATCTATTTGTCAGAGATTGTGGTTTAGATTGTGTGTGATTCGGGCAAACCTGCACGAGGGGTATCTGCCTAAGATGTGGGATGCCTTGGTAGGAGGACATTCTAAGGGGTTCTAACGCGTATTCACGTTACATCTGGAGAAAACCTACCAAAACTCCAGACCGTTAGATCGACGACCGCGCGATGGGACCCGAACACGGGACCTTCACACTTCGGCCGTCTACCCTTTTCAGTGATATAACCACTGTGCCATGGTGAGGCTATTTGTCAGAGACTACAGTATAGTACACGCGGCCCAAAACTAAGTCGGTGCCCGATCCAAAAGCATGATTACGAATTTCTAAAAGCGTTTTCTGACTGGACTACCGTTTCGGACATATAAAGTGAATTTTTCTTTCTTCTATATATCTAGTCCATCTAATAAGTAAGCAACTTAAATTTCCATCTAAACTGCGATTGTGCTATGGCAAGCCTACTCGAGGGGCATTTACCTACAGGGTGGGGGAGTGCCTTGGTCGGGGGACTTTTTAAGGGGTTCCTTACACGCATTTGCGTTACATGTGCAGAAAAACGAGCTTCGGGCCGGATGGCGTCCAGCGGATAGTGCATGGTCACATCATGCTGGCGGCCAGAGCTGGAAGCGCACCTCGCCAAGTAAATGAAAATTATTTTAACCCTCTCCCTTCAAAATCACGGTCTAAGCCTCTCCCTCTATTTTCTAGTGCCCGTGATATTTTTAGGCAAGAGTGTTCGAATGTCACGCGCTAGAAAGATAAGGACACTTCAATTCTTATGCACGGATTTTTTTTCATGCCTCGTTATACACAATAGATGACAATATTTGTTGCTAATGCCCTCTGGCAATCGCTGGGCGGTGCCAGATCCCCCATATAGGCAGGCGATGGGCGTCCCCTCATTTTGAACTCATTCCAGAGGAGGGACCCACCCCCCTGAAATCGGCAACCCCAGAGGTATCGTTTAACAGCTTGGAGGACATTGGAGCCACGACGGATTTTACGTGCACCCGCTCCCATGAACGTACACGGTCCCACAGATTTCGAGCCGAGAGGAAGTGGACCCTCCCAAGCACTGGCCAAGCCGGTGGTTGCTTCACTTGCCGTGCTCTTATGGGAACAGAGTGGAGCGTCCAGACCACTGCAGGACATGTCACTATTTTTAACTTAATTCGGAGATAGTTTATTTTCAAGTACATAATAGCACTACTCCAATACGTGTATTTGTGATAGGTATTGTGCAATCTTGGCTGACTTTTTTTTTTCTGAAAAAATTAAATTTTTTTTTTTTTTTTTTTTAAATTTTACGAAGTAAGTGTATTTGAGCTCAGCGAAGTGACCGAAGCGAATTACACTACACTCAAGCATTTCAATATAACGCTTGTCCCCTTAAACCGCTGGACCAATTGAGTTCAAATCTGGCATGGTTACAGGTACCCATGGTGGCAAGGTATCCATCTGAAATCGAACCCATCGGTTGACTACGGAGGAATCATCACCAAAAACCTGCTGCCATTAATTTTCAATGGATATATTCGAAGAATTATTCTATTTCTACACGCGCTGATTGAAATTATGTCATGGGTCAAGGTCACGATGCTGATCACTTAAAAAATAGAAAATCCGAAATCGAACATACCATCCAGGAATCATTACAGAAAAAAATTCAACTTCAGGTAGGAATAACTGCACGAAATTCGCCGATTACATGCCCGATAGTCATGCGTACCTAGTAAAAATTTCCTTTAGTGTTTAAAACGTATATTTCTAGTGATTCTTTGCTTACTAAAAAACACACAGCCAGTCACAATAACCCTGAATGTTGGATTTTCCTAGTAATGTAACTTTTTTTTTTCTTTCGCTCTCAAAAAATGTCCAAAAGCTTCAAATGAATACATAGGTTGTTGTACATACACTTATTTTTATACAATTATTTTCTGCAGTAAAAATATAGGCACTTTTACGACCGTTTTCTTGAAAATAATACGACCGTTAAGGAGTTAAAGATAAATTCAAGTCCGCATATCTGTTCTCATATTTATTAACGGTTGACAAAATCAAAATAATTTAAATAATTTAAATAATTTAAATTAAACACATTAAAAGTTATTTCCAATAAAAATGTATTTATTTATTTGTTTATTCTTAGTTACAGCAGACGCCTTAAAAGGATAAAAGGACATTTCGTTCTAGCAAATGCATCCTATAAAGAATTAAAAGTTTCAAAACTCATAAAATTTAAAAGAAAATGTAGATATTTCACTTTTGCATGGTGATGAAAATGTTTAAATATTTCAGAGTATATTAAACAGGCACTCGAGACCTATATTCTTAGTCAGTAGTTTTGGTATAAGTTTTCGGTAAACCATTCATTTTAAAGGTCTCAAATGCTTTTTAAAACACTTTGAATCTTTAAAAACGTTCGCCGCTTTCAAAACTGAAATAGCTGTATTTTTCTCTAAAATTTTCAGAGTTGAAACTTCAAAATTTATACATCATGTCTTCGCAAGAATAATATTTCATTTTAAGCTTTTTGGGGCTCAACAATCTGAAAAAGTCTTTATTGCTATATAATTTTTTTAACTTGAATTTTAATTCAAATATAATTT
Source organism: Cheiracanthium punctorium (assembly GCA_038373885.1). Classification (NCBI taxonomy): domain Eukaryota; kingdom Metazoa; phylum Arthropoda; class Arachnida; order Araneae; family Cheiracanthiidae; genus Cheiracanthium; species Cheiracanthium punctorium. The sequence goes on from JAWZYV010015778.1 coordinate 102,277, forward strand.
GAAACTATGCTATTCTCAAGATAATGAAAAGCTAATATGAAAATGAAAATGGGTTATTTATTAAATAGTCAGTAAAGAGCATGAAAACGCAAATTCAGTTTCATAATAAAATTTCTCTTCCTAAATGATTAACCGTTCGACGCACGGTGAACTACCTCATTTCAGAGCTTTCGCTGCTAGTCGGAAGAAAAACGGCTAAATGGTCCTAACGCTGAAAATGTGCAGCTGTTGCAACCGATTCATTTAACTACAAACAACTTAGCGGCCGATCGAACTGTCTATCTGGCGCCATGAAGCTAAATAAGTATTCTGACACAGCCTGCTGCACAGCCGGTTATTCAGTCGGACGCCATGTTTTTGGTAGTTAAATGGATCGATGGCAACTTCTGCACTATTTCAGTACAGGGCATTCTATCCAGTTCTTCTTCTATTTTGATGTCAAATTTTCTAAAGAGTTAAAATGAAAATTAAAATCAGTTATCAAGGAAGCGGTTAATAAAAGAAATGAAATGCAGAAACCAGTTTCATGATAACTCTTCTCATACTAAATGGTTACGAAAGTCATTGTTTTATATATCTTCCGAATAGCTGAAGGTTCCTATCACAGGTCTACACTAGCCCAAATTTATGTGCTTCTAATCTCATAAGCTTCTTTGATATCATTTCTCATTAATGCTGTAAGGCTGTTAGAGAAGTATACTACGCAGTGTACACCGCGGTATATTTTTATCTCTCGGGCAAATAGTTGTTGTCCCTTCAACGGCCGCTGAGAATAGGTTTTAGTGACCGTAACAAGCGTTTGGTGTTATTCGCATGCCTCATCGTTTTACGTGCTCCTCTGAAAGATTTTACGACCCTCCGAGTAAAATGTTCCTTTAACTTGGAGTCAGTACCGTAAAACTACGGCATCTAATATTCGCAACCGAATTTTGTTTGCAATCGTAAACTACCAATATCTAAACGGTATTGACAGCAAAGAAAGATATGACAGTAAAATCTAAACATTTTAAAGTTTTTTAAATATCGGATCACACAGGACTTAGAAAAGATCAGAAGGCAGTTGTGGAATACACACGAAGTAAAATAAATGAAACATATTCCTATAAAGATTGATAGGACTCTATAAAGTTAGAATTCAATTTGAAGTTAAGAATTAGCTATTCTAAAAAATATACTAAAATATCTCTTTCGTACCGGCGCAAGATTTCTGTTCAAAATGGCCCATGCGTACTGTTTTGGAGAGAAGTGATTTCTTACTTCGAATGTAGGCTAAATTTTACAGTTCATCGGTTCCTCTTTTATAATTATTATGATAAAATATTTGAGAAAACAAGTAGACAATTGTTACTATACTAGATCTCTTTCTTCGGTAGCAGCCAGTGTTATACTGAATACTTTTAAATATATGTATGATGTGCAAAACTAAACGTAAATCATTTCAAAGACCTTCTTTTCAGAAGCAACTGAATGAAGCATAACATTTAAAACTCTGAATCAAATGTTCGTCAGTTTGGAATTTTCAGTCCACCCGGCCAAGGTGGGGCCTATGATCGGTTTTTAAGGAATGAAAGCCAATTTCCTGTTTCCGGTTTGCGAATAACAAACTAGTTTTTAAAAACTCACGACTGGAAAGAAATGTGAAAAATTGTAATTATACATAGCCTAATTCATGTTTTATGATAAGTATTTTATTTTATGTCTTCAAAAAGAACGTACTAAGTTTGTCTTTCATTCGAATACTTTTTGAGAGGGCGTACATTGTAAAAAAAGGAAAACCATTAAATTAAAGCATGAATGTGAATATTAAGTGCATTCCTTAGTTATGCTCATAATAGGATACGAAAAGTACTATTCCTGAAATATTTAATGTTTCACACAAAGAAATTAAAACACTTAACGTGTGAAAAGAAAAATTCTTTATATCTTGAAAAAATTACAGCCATAGTAAATCTGACATATCAATTTAAGTAGACATATAATAATTTTGACATTAAATTAGGATAGCATTAAAATTTCGAGCAATCTAATGTTCTGCATCATTTTAAACTGCATGAAACTCGATGTTCTACAAGTCTTGGGCGTTGAGACAACTTATTCATGTTTCCAACAGATGAAATAACATTCGATATATTAAGGCAGTCGTGCACTATTGAAATCACTGTGATTTTAAGTAAATTACAAAATAAGCTAGATGCAACTTCTTCGGAACTTTTGAGAGTTGTTAGTCGTATTTTACCTAATAACAAGGATATTGCCAAGGTTTTAGCACCTTTTATACCGCTAAACAACTTTTAAGGTGTTATCTCGGGTTCAACAGAAATTCATTAAAAGGGAAATTCTAGACCTCTCTTCATCCCATCCCTCTGGACTTGACGTCTTCCATCGGAACCTCGACATCTCGGAGATCAGACAGTCCTGGGACTGACAATGACTTCAGAGAAGCTATTCGGCGCATAGTATGTGACAAAAGTCTTGGCCTGTCTGACAATTTCTATCCTGAGTTCATCCTGTCATCAATACTGATGGATACCTTCAGTATTTTTGTCAGAAAGCTGATGTATTCGTTGATTTTTTTCCCTTATATCTTATATTGGATCTTACACGGCTTAGTATTTTGATTGAGAACTTGAAGCTATAGATTTAGGCATGCAGCAACTTAATGTCCTGTCGCCCCATTTGATAGACCAGTTATATTCTCGGACTGTACTTTCCAGGCTTTGTCAAACAGCAAGGATAGACGTTCCTGAGTGCAGAATTGCAGGGAGCTCCTTAAGAAGATTGAAGGAATCGTTGTTTTCCGATGCATTTCTTCTCATTTTGGTCTAGGAGGGAACGAGATGGTTACTTTTAATGGTTGGTCATAAAAGGTGCTGGCATTCTCCAAAATTCTTGTAGAGACATGTTCTTTCATTCTGCTAAAATAGAAACCAAGGAAATCTTCAAGCAATCATTCTAGCCATTTTCCCAGGAACATTGAAATAAGTCACTGAATGTGTCTAGTGACTGAGTGATCAACGGTTTGGCATTTGTTTAATGTCATTTTTTCATTTTCTGTGCATACAGGTCTTACAGGTTACGTATCTTACTGAATGGCTTTTAAGCTTCATATGACTTTTTGGGATGCTTGTTTAACTTGCATCTACATTTCTTATACTTCAAGTATCTGAATAACGGAATGTTATTGGTGCATTTAAAAAAATACTTGATGAAATCGTGTTAAAAAGTTCAAGGCTTGTAGAACATTTACTTCATGTAATCTTTTTAGAATTTCTTATAATATAATATAGTAGATATTTCTGTCAAACATAAATATAAGTAACACATTTAGAGTCGATTCAGAAGTGGATTTAGTGGATCATCAGGAATTTTTAGAAAATTACTAAAAGAGGTTCAAAAAAGAGGCTTGGCAGGTTTCAATTAGTCTTTCATATGACGCTTCTAATCTGCATCTTCTGCCTTTGCTCCATGTTTTATTTTCTCCATCGATCCGGTATTACAGGTTTATAATCCGGAACAGTGTACCAGGTGCAGTCTTCTAGATCACACAGTCCATCTCGGTCAATTTTTGCCTTTAATGCCCAAAACATTGTGCTCTTTTCTTTAACTTCGTATTTGTCACCTAAGTAATATATGACAAATTTTCTTCTTCCTGCATTATTATTATTTATGGTTTCAGGCATGTCTGCAAATTTTTCAATTAGACATTCATATTCTTCACCTTTTGCAGACTTCCTAAATGACCTGAAAAATTTCCCCAAAAGTTAGTATAATAAAAATAGCGGAAAAGGAAGAACGTTAGAAGTATTTAGACCTATACCAATAGCCTTAAAATATGAACAAGCCATACCCGAATTCTAATAAGCACATACCTATCAAGTCAAACACTAACCTCTTTTTTTACTATAAAAGTTTTCCCACTTAAAGTTTTAGAAAATATTTCAGTGGATCAAAGCAATCGGAACCAAATTTTATTCTTTTTAAATTAAAAGATTTTCATTACTTTGCCTTGTTTTATGAAATTAGAAGAAAAGTATTGAGGGAATAGACTTCTTTGAGATACAGTTTAAACCAGTGTCTCCCAACTCATCTTAAACAGCTGACCACTTTCCCATTCTCAATTTACCCACGTACCACGTAAAATATTTTTTTTTTCCTGTGGACGTGGAAGGGGATTAATAATAATCTACAAATAAAGAAAGAAAGAGAGAAAAATAACGAAATACAAAACTTTGTGCACAAATCTAATGATAAGATAAAATATTTAAAAAGGTTCTTGAATAAAATTAGAAATGTATACAATACTTTAAAAAAATGATGAATTATAAAATGAATTATAAATGTTACATGTTGTATTTCTGCCTTTCCGGTGTTAATGTGATTCATTAGTATGTCCTCTTTGACTAGCTGTGAGATCCTTGGAGAAATACTTTTACCAAAGCAATACGCATATCATGGGTCCAGTCTATTTCTTGGCTTATTTTTCCAGATTTCACTATTATTTTGCTTATTTTGCAATTATTTTTAAGACTCGTTCGCTTCACGAACCACAGAACTTGTTCGTGGACCACCAGTTGGGAACCACTGGATTAAAAAAGGATTACTTACTTTTTGCTTCACTATTCTCCTTCATCCTGTACAACAAAAAATTCAGAATATTTTTTTCACTAATTAAGGAAAAAATTTACTCAGAATTTAAATTATTGATTTCAACGTTATGCATTTGTTCTAGAGTTGTAATTTTCTGAAACTGGAGATAATTGTATGACAATGCTGATAATATTCTCTCTGTTAGAAAATGAATATTATTTGAGGGAAAACTGTGAAATTAGAATGATTATATCATTAACAGACTTCTCGCGATGATGAATAAGTTATACTGCATGATGTGTTGTGTAGAGATTGATTGAAAAATAACTTGGAAAAAAAATTCACTTCGACAGGATGTCTTTGTTTTAAGACATGTTTTAAGTTTTTGTCTTCGCTTTGCTGTCTTCAGGCAAAATCGGTAAATGTTTTTTTAACAAATCATCACCTTTTTCTAAAGGTATTTTATATAGTACCTGTGGACCCCCAGTTGAGAGCCACTGATTTGCATAACTTCAAGAAATCACCTGTCATCGTAATAAAGTTATACAATTGTTTCGACAGGGTGAACTAATTCCCCCCTAAAATGGCATTTATAGTAATACTCACAAGATACGTTCGAAAAATCTTTTCGCCCTCTTTTTGAAATTCATTTTTCAGTGGACCGGATGGAGTTGCAAATAAACAGAAGATGAAGAACCTTAAAAACCTCTAAGGACGGAAACACTATTAACAGATTGATATTTTTTGCGATGAACAGTTTGAGAACACGATGTCAATTGAATGCTTTTGGAGGAAGTGATTTGAGCATTGTTATAAAATTTCTGTTTTAACAATGGAGATAAAACCTTTGTAAGAAAGCAATTGTTGCAAAGCCGCGAATAGATTTGTTATGAAATGCTTCATTCATTTTCATTGTTTCATTGGATTTGTCATTGTTACGTTTAATTGGAAAATGGAAAGTTCAAATTCACGTGTTTACAAAACTTCAATACAATACCAAAAATAAAACTTACCAAAATACTGCCTTGAATCATCCGACCCCTACACCTCCCCTTTCAAAACGTTCCATTAGATTGGTGTTTTGTGTTAGTTTACACGAAAATGTTCACTTTTAGCCAAGTTTTTTTATCCTTTTTTCTCTTTTTACTTCATGAAATTGTGAAAATCTAATACGACTTAGAATGGTATAAAATAAAAATAAAAATTCATTTTTTTTTTAACTAAATAATTTTCATTGTAAAAATGATAGATATCTATCTACTTTTCTTCTGATCACTTACCTAAAGAGAAATTTAAATTTAAGAAAAATTATAGCTTGTTAATGTACAAAATAGGGAAATATTGCATCTGTCATCCAAGTCCAAAAATGATTTCTGTAAAAATTTAAATAAAACAAAAGCGAAAAATCATGTTTTGTGAGGGTGGATGAATATGGATGGTAAAACGAGAATCATTCGACGATTTTTTTTAATTTTTTTTTTTTACATACAGAGAAATTCAAACAAATAAGTTTTCAATAGGATATATTTTAAACAAGCAGTGCCTAAACATAGGATTCATATTTGTTTCATTTTAAGTTAAAAAATATTTTAGATAACATTGTTTTTTCTTTCTTTCACGAAACCCTCCCCCTTTTAAAACGTCTGCCCTCCTTGCAGGACGACAAACCAAATGTCCTGAAATTATTTTTTCGGTATTCGCGATTTTTGTAGTTGACTGCCACATTTTTAATGCTATCGCTTTTTTTTTTCTTTGAGGTAATCTGAGTTATGTTAAATGAATGGTTTGAATTTTGACCCCCTATCCGCTATAGGTTATGGATTTATTAACATTTCTTTATAATTTAAACTGCTGTTATACTGGCATTTAGAAATAATAAACTATTTTCAAGTTTTAAACAGAAGTCAATTATTAATAAAAAGAATATTGATATAATTTCGCTTTTCTGTAGGACTACCAGAGCTTTACATATTTTTGCAGATAATTAATTACAGGTGATCACTCTAATGAACATGTATCAAGACGTTGCGAATTTTTTTAATAACAAGTTCATATTTTTCAGCAGGGATAAAATACGCCAAGAAAGTTCAGTGATGTTTATTCCATACTGCTGATAACCGTACAAAACTTAAACACAAATAAAAAATTATTTATACTTTCGGCTTAAAAAAAAACTGTAAAAATTTTTGCGATACTGTTTCCTGTAATTTATTTCATGAGATAAATAAATAAATAAAGCATGAAAAGATGCATTTATATAAAAGTACCTCGTACCTTCGAAAGCTGCGATAAATACTGGGTAGAAATTCCTGACTTTTATTATGTATGGGCTTCCGATGTTTAGGCGCTCAACCATCTCCACGCAGAGGGCATCCAAGATGATTACGCCTCCTATTTTTTGTATCTATCGGCATCTGAGATATTTGGAGAATTTAAGAGAATGAGCTTTGGAAAACCCCGAAAATCAATCTGCGGAGAGAAGACATGTTTTTGTTTCTTATGTCCTTACTGATAAATTATGTTTTTTACTTTTCCTTTTCTTGTGATGGAACCCTAACGTAAAGGAGAACAGCTATTGCATTTCTACTTGGTACATTAATTCATAAGAACATGTTTAATTCTGTAAATTATTAAACTTGAGTCTTTATAGCCAACATACAGATAAAAGTAGAGTTGCCATGAAATGAAGTTCATTGGTCGATTCTTTAAATAAACCTCATTTTTAGCAAATGATTGAACAAGAAAGCGTTCACAATGTACAAAGAACTATTTAACAGTTTTCTGATCTCGCAGTGGCATAGTCGATTGGATTAACTGAGTTGAACCTTGTCATCCAGAATTGGATGAACCTTGTCATCCAGACGACACTTCTGCATAGTCATCGATGATACGATTATTAATGTACAATAGAATATATTAGATGCACTGTGTTTTTAATTTATATTGTTTTATTAAATGACCATTTTTGAACCTACACACTGAATTTCAACTTCAATTGACTTGATTGACTTAAGTTGACTGAATTTCAACTTCAGCTTCAATTGAATTTCAACTTAATTTATTTCATGAGAAAAATAAATAAATAAAGCATGAAAAGATGCATTTATATAAAAGTACCTCGTACCTTCGATAGCTGCGATAAATACTGGGTTGAAATTCCTGACTTTTATTATCTGTTATCTTCCGATGTTTAGGCGCTCGAATATCTCCACGCAGAGGGCATCCACGATGATTACGCCTCCTATTTTTTGTATCTACCAGCATCTAGATATTTGGAGAATTTAAGAGAATGAGCTTTGGAAATCCCCGAAAATCAATCTGCGGAGAGAAGACATCTTTCTGTTTCTCATGTCCTTACTAAAATAAATTATGTTTTTTTTTTCTTTTTTAGTTTTCCTTTTCCTTGTGATAGAACCATAGTGTAAAGGAAAACAGCTATTGCATTTCTGCTTGGTCCATTAATTCATAAGCACATATTTAATTCCGTAAATGCGTAAATTTACGTATTTATAGTCAACATACAGATAACTAGTAGAGTTACCATGAAATAAAGTTCATTTGTAGATTCTTTAAATGAACTTCATTTTTAGCAAATGATTGAACATGGAAGGGTTCACAATCTATAAAAAACTATTTAACAACTTTCTGATCTTGCAGTACTAAAATAAATTATGTTTTTTTTCTTTTTTAGTTTTCCTTTTCCTTGTGATAGAACCATAGTGTAAAGGAAAACAGCTATTGCATTTCTGCTTGGTCCATTAATTCATAAGCACAATATTTAATTCCGTAAATGCGGAAATTTACGTATTTATAGTCAACATACAGATAACTAGTAGAGTTACCATGAAATAAAGTTCATTTGTAGATTCTTTAAATGAACTTCATTTTTAGAAAATGATTGAACATGGAAGGGTTCACAATCTACAAAAAACTATTTAACAACTTTCTGATCTTGCAGTGGCATAGTCGATTGGATTACCTTAGTTTATTTTTTGAATCGGTCCAGAAAAAAACTGATTGGTTCGGCTAGTTAAACTACCAATCACAGACAAGCAAATCGAGAGGCTGCAGTGACATCACGTATTCAATTTTTCTCTTTTCTAGTGAAACCAGTTGAGTGAAATAATCGAACAAGTTGAACGAAATGTTGATAATAAAATAAATAATTAGGAATAAGTTGAAAAAATAGCAATTTTCGAAACTATAATGTTTAGAGAAGACTTTTGATTGAATTAAAGATTAAGAGCGATAGAATGTGTGATATGGGCATATATATAATACATTTTTCCGTAAGTTTTTCTTAAATTCATTTCGGTTTTGAAAGCATATTTTTTCCGTTATTATGTTTATAATGTTCATTTTTTGTAATCATTAACAATATTATGTCATTTCGTTCCCTCCGTGTTTTTGTCGACCTTTTTTCGTGAACCTGTTTGCTTCAACATGTTTTCTTTGCGTTTTTAATAGGGTTGCCAGACAGCGCGGGAGGATAATTTGTCGAAAGTCCCCAAAGACTTGCAATTTTTCATGATTTATCGCCATGTTTGGCGTCAAAAAATAAGTCGTCAAACTGCGCATAGCTTAGTGATATCTTTCATATTTGGTGAAAAACTGACAAACGTTGCAGTTTGTTACAAAAAAAAAGTATAGTTAGGATATACCTGACGAAAATTGTAAAGCATTTTGAGTACGAGATGTTAATGTAGATTTCGATTCCAAAGAAGTGTTTTTTGGAGCAAGCAAGAAAAATACAGCATACTCATGAATAATAATATGTTTTCCAACTTAAAGGAATAAGGAAAAAAATAGGGACGACGCACGGATTAAATACTCTTTTAATACACTGCTGGCCATCGTAAATGCAACACCCTGAAGGAAGCATGCAAATAATATGAAATTTACAACATGCATTAGCTGAGGTGAGATATGCAAATGATTAGAATTTCAGCGCAGACGCACATCAAGCGCGCCTGTGGCGCCACCTCAAAGCGCTATTTAAGGCTTGGAGATTTCGACGGTTTCAAGTACAGCAATTGTGTTTTTCTTGCTTTTTTTTCAAAAAAACGATAAATTATGCCTCGTAGGAAACAACGATCATCTTTTGATCAAGTATCCGAGTTTGACAGAGGAAGGATAGTGGCATACCGAGATTGTGGGTTATCTTTCAGGGAAATCGGTCGTCGTATTGGACGAAACCAAACAACTGTGATGCGGATATGTGATCGTTGGGTGCAGGAGGGTACGACGGACAGACGTGATCGACCGCATCGACCTCAGTGCACCACGTCACGTGATGACAGGCAGATTGTACGCATGGCAGTGACGGACCGCTCAGTCACATCACGAACCATATCACAGCAGATTCAGTCTGTAACGCATCATCCAGTGTCTGCGCGTACCATTCGACGTCGTTTACAGCAGAATGGTCTGTCCGCAAGACGTCCGTTGCTTTGTCTACCTCTGACGCGGAACCACAGACGTCTCCGCCGCCAATGGTGCGATGAAAGAAGGATGTGGACGACAGAATGGAATGAAATTCTCTTTACTGACGAGTCACGCTTCTGTATGCAACACCACGACGGTCGGATTCGAGTCTGGAGACACCGTGGAGAGAGGATGCTGAACAGCTGCATTATGCACCGTCACACTGGTCCTGCACCGGGTATTATGGTATGGGGCGGTATCGGATATCTCTCTCGCACTCCTCTAGTACGCATTGCCGGTACTTTAACCAGCCAGCGCTACATCTCCGAGGTGTTGGAGCCAGTTGTGCTTTCTTACCTTCAGGGCTTGCCAACAGCCATATTTCAGCAGGATAATGCACGGCCACACGTGGCACGCATTGTCCAAGGGTTCTTCGTCAATCACCAGATTGAATTGCTTCCCTGGCCGGCGCGCTCTCCGGATCTTTCGCCGATAGAAAACATGTGGTCCATGGTTGCTCAACGACTGACCCAGAGTTCATCCCCAGCTGTCACACCAGATCAACTTTGGCAACGTGTGGAAGCTGCTTGGTCTGCTGTACCCCAAGAACACATTCAAAGTCTCTTTGAATCAATGCCGAGGCGTGTGGCAGCTGTGATCTCCAACAACGGCGGCTACTCTGGGTACTGATTTTGGCAGGAACCACGCTTCATAGAATGCTGTAAATTTAATCATTTGTTACTTGGTCAACATGTTATCTACACAATAAATTTTGTTGTGATATCTCTTGTTTTTCTTGGTGTTGCAATTTGGGTGGCCAGCAGTGTATATAGCACACTGTAAAAAATGATTTACTTAAAAATGAGTAGGGGACACCGGGGTAGAACGGGAAACGGCATTTATTTCCCACCAGAGTCGCTAGAGTAGCACGGCGAAACTACACGAGCCTCAGACATGGTGGACGTTGACAAGTAGCGTCTATCTGATTGCTGGAATTCATTAACTCTGGCAACTTCTAGCTATAAATTTTGTATCTTATTGCAGTGGTTCTCAAACTTTTTAACTACGTCCCCTCCCCAACAAAGGCTAACTTACGGCGGCGCCCCCCCCCTCACATTTTCCAGCATACATTAAGTTTTTTAACCTTTAACAATGAACATTTAGTCGAATTTTCTACAAAATAATGTTATCAGTAAAGTTTGAATGAACATTTTGAGTAAAAATGGATATATTTTTGTGTAAAAATGAGAATAAATAAGATGATTTTTTTTAAAAACATGCATCCCTACTTGCTCTTTGGTTTTTCTCGCGCCCCCCCTGCAAACCCTCTGCGCCCCCCTTGTGGGTCGCGCCCCACAGGTTGAGAAACGCTGTCTTATTGCAATATTTAGAAATTTGCAAAGCAAGATAAGCCTTCTGTCCGTATTTTGTCCCCAATTAACTTTAATTTCATTGAATAAGTCATGTTTTCAAATATATTGTTCCATGATGCAATGATCGAAACAGAAATGTTTAATGGTAATCACGTGATTTTTTAAAATGTTAACACGCGGGGGACCCCGTTCTGCCTCGCATTTGGACACCCCGATGTCCAGGAGCTTCTAGCTTAAACATAAAGAACTTTTTTTAATGCATAAAAACGTTTTGAAATTCAAATATATTAATTAAATTGTTATTATGCTTATTATGCATAATCAGGGGAAAAAATTGAATTATTTTTTTTTTATAATTTAATATAAAAATGTCAGTTTAAAAGATATATAATCCATATTTTCAGCCAAATTTCTTATTTAAAATATAATATTAATGTGAATACAAAATACTTAGATATCGATGTACTATTTTATTATTGTATAAAGTATTTTATTATTATACGAAGCTTTTTATTTTATAATAGAAATGTTTTTTTTCTAGTGCAGGTATTGACGAAGACGATGATGACTCAATATTCATATGTGAATTTTGCAATCCATAAGCAGCCTATAACCAAATTTCTGGAGAATAAACACTATATTATTTTTCAAAATTATGAGTTTCTTTTAATTTTGTACCAAACTGGTCTTAACATTAAAAAACCAAAAGAAAACATCCTTCCCACTTCTGTCTGAGTCTCATATCACTCTGAATTGATTAAAGGTACTAGCCAAAATTTCTTTTCTCTACATTCAGTACTGATATGTGAACTTCGAAACACTTTAAATTCCAAAAAAAAACCTATAATATTGCAAAAACCATTGAACCCCATTCTGCCCCATGCATGGGGCAGAATGGGGTTGATTGAGGTACTTTTATTTTTAATTTTTTAAAAATACATCTTACCTTTTTTTCACAACTTTGTATACTAAAGTTTATTTTAAAATGTATACCAAAACTGTTTCTTAATATAGGATATTTTTTTCTAGTATCTTAGACCTAAAACCTTGCTTCAAACCTTAAGTACCTCATTCCGCCCCGGTGTCCCCTACTTTAATGTACTCATATTTTTTAAATACATTTGCATCATAAACGAGTACATGACGTGCTTAAATATAAATAACAATTCGAACTGAAAAATAAGCATGTGGATAAATATAATTATAATCCCTTAATGCGTCACTGAATTATTTAATAAAAGTTTATGCGGTGTTCGGAAATATTTCGTTTCAGTAGTTATAAGAATTAATTAGTAGCGTATTTTAAAGTTAGGAGCTGTATCTTATTACAACGCGTGGAAGAATACTCAAGAAGAACCGTGCTAAAATGAGTATATCTAGATCTCATTTTTCTCAACCATCTCTCACCGGGATTTCTGCGCGTGCCCAAAGCCTATTTTTAGAAGAGTCCATTCCACAAACTCAACGTGGTCGACGCTATTTCATATTGCTTGCTGTAAAGATCCTGTGGCGTTCGCTGCTTAAACATGGAGGAAATAATCTATCATATATAATGATCGAAGAATTAGTTAAAATCCACAAATAGCCCTCGTCTTATGCGTAAGTACAACATTTATGTTATTTGATTGTTTTAAGTTGTAGTTTTTTTTTGTCTATATTTAAGACGCTGATCGGTCGTATAACTTTATGGCTATTATTTCATTTATCGATAGTATCCCTAGTAGCACAATTAGTCCAAAAGACGTTTAAAACACTTTTTTAACGTCAAAAACGTGTTTCCAAGGTGATTTGAACGTTTTTTGAACTATTTGTGCTACTAGGGATTGGTTTAGTAAACTAATTTTGTTTTGATATTATAAGAATACTTTCTCAGGAGAAATAATTATGTTTTAACTACTTTTATGTTAATTTTCATTGACTATTTATTCTGTACACTCACCTAACAATAACTTACATTCGTAGGCATAGACTCTATGTTTAGGAATAAACCAGTCACTGTATTAGTGGCCGTTTCTTTTCTTTAATTTCTTTCTTTCTTTCTTTCTTTTTTTTTTTTTTTTTTTTGAAGGGAGGGTGGAATGGCATTTTTAAGAGTAAAAATATTGAAGTTTCTATACATTTTAAAAGTTTTAATATCAATGGCTTTCTAAACACTGTTAGGGCATTGCTACACTTTTAGCAAGTTTATCTCAGATTAATAGTTACAGATAGTCATAACAACATTCTGTGATCATTTGTATGCTAGATCAGTGTCTTGAGTATAAATAAAAATTTAAACAAAACGAAATAATGGACACAAAACAATCAAATAATGTATACGCTTTACTTATGCGTAATATAATGGTTATTCCCAAATTTCAATCAACATGTTCAAAAATAGCATATTTAATAAGAATATATTGATTTTTCTTGAGTGCATACAAAAATCGACAGTCAATATATTCGCATTAAATATAATAAAAGAATAAAAAAAATGCATATCACAACTATACATTAAATATCAATTCTTGTATGTATTCAAAAATGGGTTTTTCATATGTTTTCAAAAATCAGCACATAATGTGCTCAAAAATTTTGAGTATACGTACACTCATGTTTGAGTTCTTACATGAAGTCTAAAAAGTGAGTACACGAGTTTCTTATATTTGAGAACACATTACTCTGAGCTATTATAAGATCAGAATGTACTCAAAAATGAGTACATTCTGCTTATTTTTGAGTATCTTGTTTTTACAGTGCACATTTGTGCTATATATTAAAAAATGAAAAAAATGAAATTTTGTATATTAAAATACGAAAATATTCCAGATTTTAATCATCTATTTTTACATTCTTTTTTTAATGCTCGCAATTAATATAACATTTGAATTCATTGCAGCATTTGAGGACAAATATTTTCCATGTAATGGTTCGTATTGGTCATTCAATGTTACTTGCGCTTAAAAAAATATTTTCTACCGATAAATATTAGGCACTTATTTCAGCAATATTAAATCTCTACTCGTGTGAGTTGATGGTGTTTTGTTTTTAGATTTTTATCTATAAAGATTGCCTGTAATTTAAAAAAACAACTTTTTTTTCATCCTATAAAGGAATTTGAGTTTTATCTTGATGTCGTTTAAATTCCCCTCCAAGAATATGTGCTTCATAGCAAAAGCATTATAAATTTTGCAACTGCAAAAAATACTTTTGAGATCCAAATAAATGGAAAATTCTTCCCAGAAAAATATAAATAATTTCTTTTTTTCGATTTAAATTAGTTTTGTGTAATGCCACTTCAAAGGGAATTTGGGAATTATTGTTTTTAAAACATGGCGGAACGAAAAAAGTATACTTAAGCGATATTTCTTACTTTAATTTTTTTTTATGGCACGGGAATGTGATTTTGCTTCCTTCTTTTTTCCCCTTTTTTTTAAGAATAAGCAACAATGCTTTCATTCAATTTTTCATTACGACATATTTAAAGTGAGTATTTAATGATTCAAAATTTAAATAACTCACAAAATATTTCTAATTTTATTACATTTGAGGAATCAGGCATTTTTTTACACAGTAAATACTAACGTAAAACGGTCATATAGTTCTGTTTATAATAAAACAATAATTAGGAATAAGTTTAAAAACTAACAATTTTTGAAACTATAATTTTTAACAAGAATTTTTCGTCTTCCATAGTTCTTACAACAGTATTTCATATTAATATAATTCTGTAGTTTAAATATTTAACATAACCTTCGCTTTTCAATTCGTCAACTTAAATTTAAAGGCTTACTGAAATCTGTACCCTAATGTACGAATTATCTCCCTCTGAAGAATTCTATAGTAAAATTTAACGTAATTTAATCCTTAAATAAATATTTCCCACGTTATTCGTTTCATAATTCATTCTTTAAATTATGGTAAATTATTACAGTATTTAAAACTTTATCTTAACATGATTTCTAAGACGTACATTTCTACTCACTCAAGACTGAACATTTCATCAGGCATTCTGCAAAATCGGAAGTTTTACCGCCGCAAAATTCTGAAATTTAAATTTATGCGTTTTATTCAGCTAATAAAATTTCCAACAACGTCCTTACCTGTTGTCCCATATTATGAGTGCCCAAAAACGGAAGACGAATTCAAACGCAGAGGGATTATGAGTGGAAAGATGCGCAGAGCTAATTGTTTTGGGGTAATATTTATGTGATTTTAAGTGATCTAAATGATCTGAGGACTGATCTAAGTGAAGGAAAACAAGATTTAAATATTAAACCATCATTATTAATTTCGAAAACAAAATTACTCGTCTGTTGCTATCATTCTCCTCTGATTGTGAAACTATCCACAACTTGTAAACATTCTCTCTGTTTGTATCATCACCTTTGTTTTGTCTCTGGACTCGTTCAGTTAGCTCATGTGTCTTTGCGTCCACGGGCAGGCTTAAAATGGGAGAGCAGTACTCAATTAAGCTCAATATAAAGTATCAGTTCATGAGTGCACTTAAAACTTACTTTACTACGATGTACAGCTTTTATATAAAGTGTCTTTATCGTGAGCTGTAACAATTAAATTACATTAGTATTGCATTCTAAAGCAGCTCTAATGGAGTTTTAAACTCGTGACATCAAAAAGGCGTAAATCTCACTTACGATAACTAACTGCGTCATACGGTGATGGTTCGTCACATGACTCACTATCTTACGAATTGGTATATCGGGAGAGCTTTTTAGAGGTGGAAATTGCGAATAATCACTCATAAACCGGGGAAAAAGTGGGTTCTGAGAGTTTTAAAGCTAAACAAAATTTGCCGTGTTTTTTTTTTTTTTTTTTTTTGTACATATTTGAGTAAAATTTCAAGCCGATTAGTCAAAAGGCTTGGATTTGTATTTGATACAAACAAACGAATAGATTTGTGTTTTGAGTTACAAGGATATCGCGAACCTTGGCGATCCAGCGCCAAAAATTTCAAACCTTGGTGATTTTTGACATTTTACTAACCCCCATCCCGCTATCTGACAACCCTTAAAAAGTGAAGCACCTTCTCTTTAGAAGAGAAAAATCATTGCCTGAAATTTATAGCACTCAACTGCTAATGAAATCCCTATAGTAATATAGGGATTTCATTAGTAGTATTAGTATAGGGATTTCATTAGTAATAGTATAGGATTCATTGTAAGGATTCATATAGGATTTCATAGCAATAGACCCTCATTATCATGCAAAGAATAAAACGAATTAATTTAAAAGCCATCTGAGACCTCAGATTCCTTCATCATTTCAAGTCCTCTAGGCCTAATTTACTTCTTCCTAAAAGTTTCTTGTCCTAGTACTGATACACCCTGCTTTTCTCTCCTATCTTAATCAGCGTTGCTTGTTAAACTCCTATTGTTTCCGTCCGAAAGGTTACTAAGCCTGTTTCAGAAAAGCAGCTACACTCTATATTGATTCCAAATGGATCCTTTCAGATGTATACGCAATGTGACACATTAATCATTACGTAGTAAACTTTGAATGATCGGCTGGCTCTGTGTAACCGCTGACCTGCCATACATTCGCATGGGTCATATTAATTCGACGTTAGGTTAACTTGAAGTGTACTGTAAGGCAGGATCTATTTGTCAGAGTATAGAATATAGTGCACGTGGCCCAAAACTAAGTCGGTGCCAGATCCAGAAGCATAATTATGAATTTCTAAAAACGTTTTCTGACTGGACCCCTGTTTCAGATTTTTAAAGTGAATTTTTCTTTCTTCTCTGCATCTACTTTATGTAATAAGTTAGCGACTTAAATTTTCATCTAAACTGTATTTGTGCTATGACAAGCCTACACGAAGGACATTTACTTGCGGGGTGGAGGGGGTGCCTTGACCGTAGGACTTTTTAAGGGGGTCCTAACACGTATTTACGTTACATGTGGAGAAAAACGAAATACAGTGGATAAGGCATGGTTTCCTCATGTGGGCGGCCAGAGCTCAAATCGTACCTCGTCCAGTAAATAAAAATTATTTTAATCCCTTCCTTCCCTCTCCTCTCAAAATCACGGTCTAAGCTCTCTCCCTCTATTTCTCGTGCCCGTGATATTTCCGGACAAGAGTGTTCAAATGTTATGCACCAGAAAGATGAGAGAATTTCCATTCTTATGCAAAGATTTTTTTTTCATGTCTCGCTTTACACACTAGATGACAATATTTTTAACTTAATTCGGAGATAGTTTATTTTTAAATAGAGTGTAACACTCCAATACGTGTATTTGTGATACGCATTGTTCAATCTTAGCTGACTTTTTTTTTCCTGAAAAAACTTTGCAAATATTTATTTTTTTAATTTTACGAAGTAAGTGTAATTTTGCTGAGCAAAGTGCCCGAAGCGAACTAGTGAAGCTGTTACACTAATCACGCATTTCAATAACTTCATATTTGGCATGGTTATAGGTACCAATCGGAAATTATCTCAAGGTGTAAATCTGAAATCAAACCCATCGGGCTGACCACGGAGTAATCATCACCGAAAAACATGCTGCCATTCATTTTCAACGAAGATATTACGGGCCTGTCGACCCACAGCATGCCACGAGAAAGGCAGCCTATGTTTGGATAACTATTTTCGCTTGAAGAAAACCCGAAATACTGGTTACAGTAGGAGCTTCAGTACTTTCTGCTGCACAACGACTTTATTTATCCATTTCCTCAAATAGGAGCAGACCCATGAGATATTTTAGAAAAAGGATGAAGCGAGTTTTTCTAACAATGCATCGTACATCGATAATTTTCTTTTTTCATTGAATGAAGTAGCGCTAACATTATTTTTCTTCTTTCTCCAATGCAACACCTGCGATTTTACGAACAGCATACGCGATTGGAATATTTTTGACATCATTTTGCAGTGATGTACTTTGCTTATTTATAGTGATAAGCATTGTTTCTTGTAGACGCTGAAGAAATAGAAAGAATTGCAAAGACACATCACTCGCGGATGACTGAGAGTTTCTATTCGTATATCGCACGAAAATAACGCCGTGTACGCATGAATGCCGGTCATTTGTGTAGAAGGGTTATCTCTATGAAAATAGGGTGAAACATGAAAATCGAGCGATGATTTAAAGAATTTATCTTAACACACTCTACATCCTCTCAAAAAATATTCGAGTGAATGAAAATTTCCTGTTTCTACTTTGTTAATAACAAACTAGTTTTTGAAAAACGCACAACTCTAAAGAAATGTATAGAATTGTAGTTATACGTAGCCGAATTCATGTTTTAAGATGTCATTTTTAATATTCAAAACTAACGTACCATGTTTGTTTTTGCGCTACTTTTTTGAGAGGGTGTACTTTGTAAAAAGCAGAATTATTAGGTTTAAAATCATGCAAGGGCGTAGCCAGGATTTTCATTAGGGGGGGGGGGGCAGGGCATGGAGTCTAACCGGAGAATGCCCGGTTTGTCATAATCAGACACTATGACTAGCTCATTTTAGGGGGGGGGAGCAGCTGCCCCACCCTGCCCCTCGCTGGCTACGCCCATGAAATCATGCATCCCTTAGTTATATTTATGATTGGATACGATAAATAGTACTCCTGTAACATTTAGATAAAGTTTTGTGGAAGGGAAATAAAAACACTTCAATGCAAGTAAAAAAAGATGCTTTATTTCTTAAAA
The DNA here is from genome assembly GCA_038373885.1 of Cheiracanthium punctorium. NCBI lineage: Eukaryota > Metazoa > Arthropoda > Arachnida > Araneae > Cheiracanthiidae > Cheiracanthium > Cheiracanthium punctorium. The sequence continues at coordinate 121,300 of JAWZYV010015778.1, forward strand.
CAATTACATTCGTAGTCAATTTGGCATTTTAATTTTAAAGCATATAATTTTGACATTAAAATAAGATAGCATAAAATTTAGAGTCATACATTGTTCTACAGCATTTTAAAACGTATGAAGTTCGATGCTCTACAAGTTGTGTGCGTTGAGCCGATGGATGCTCTTCAGTACTTTGAAAAATCTATTGAATTATATATTGCAATGCCTTGTGTAGATTTAGAGTCATCTCAAAATTTTAGAATACTTAAAAATTCTTGAAAATTTTTGATTTCTATTAAAATTTTTCCTTTTATGTTGAAAATTTTAGATTTCCATCAGACTATTTTGAGGCTGACTTACATATAGAATGCTACTAAAATCTGAAAACTAATTCTTCGGAAACATTCGTACAATGAGTTGAAATTCTTCAAAATAAAACCCTCCTGCGTCGATACAATTTCTAGAAGCGATGTTTTCTGGCCTAAAAGGCACCCGAGAAGCGTTCTCAGTGATGTCCTCCAGCGTGGACGTAACATGAGCAAGGATGTCTTCAGCGTGTGCCATTGTTTCCCCTTTCTGGACTCCTTTCGACTTAGGTGGAAGACAAAATTCTGGGAGAATACCACCAAGGATGTGTAGGAGGAGAAAAGCCAAAAGTTTGTGGATCCTGAGGTGGGACTCATTGCAAGCGGGTGCACCGTGGCTCGACGAGCTGTAGGAACTCAATTTCCATGCATCCTTGATGTCACTTCGGCACCCCACTTCCTAGTCTTTTAAGCACTTCCAACTCAAAATCTTCTCACAGATTCGCAGTTCCAGCGGGCCTTGTTATATTAAGCTCAAAACTAGTTCACCAGGACGCATGTGTTCGGACTTCCTGGCAGCTTGTTGCGATTGCGAATGGATGTGTTATGAAACCGTTACCACTGTCTTCTACCCCCAGCAGGTGAGAGGGCGCTGGCTGCAGTATAAGGACACGCCTGGTAAACATTCGTTGAACTTATTGAACACTGAATACACTCTGTATGAGAAGTCTTATTCAATAGTCTCCCGTTCTCGTTGTTTTCTGCGGTGAAAATCTCTTGAACGGTTATGTTAGGTTACTTTTTTGGATCACTGTGAAATCCTTTAAAAGATAGCTGAAAAGCTGTTTCCTGGTATGGAAGGCATCCTTTGAAGGATGATCCAGGATGTCCTTCAGAGTGGACGCATGGATGTCTTCAGTCTGTCCGGTTGTTTCTCTTTATGGACTGCTTTTGACTGAGGAGGGAGAAAAAATTCTCGGAGAACACTCTTGTTTTTCTTACGATGCAGACTTTACTGAAACAGTTCTAAGCTTAATAGATCTTCCTCAGATCTTTGTTTGAAGCTGCTTTTCTAAAATTTAAAGTATCTGAGGAACTGTATGTTATAGGTACATTTTTTCGAAAATACTGGATGAAATCTTATTAAATAGTACCAAAACTTGTGGATGCTAAATGTAGAACATTGACTTCATACAATCCTTTTGGAAATTTTGTGATCCAACATTGTAGATTTTGCTTTCAAACCTGAATAAGTAGCTCATTGAGTGTTGACCTAATAGATCGTCTGGAAATTTTACAAAGTTATCAAAGGAGAATCATAATAGTTTGTAATAATTAGTATGTAAACAATTTTAAAAAATATAAATGTCAAGTTCTTAGTGGGTCTGGTTCTTCTTTCAAATCCCTAATATTCACTTTTACATCTTCCGTCTTTACTCATTTGTTTTCTTCCATCGATCCGGAATGACAGGCTCATAATCAGGAATAGTGTACCAAGTGCAGTCTTCTAGAGCACATAGACCGTCCATTTCGATTTTTTCTTGAATGGCCCTAAACTTTCTAGCTGTTCTCCTTGACTTCGTATTTTTGTCCCAAGTAGTATATAACGAAATTTCTCATTCCACTTTTATTCTTTTCTTTGGTTTCGGGCACATCCTTTTCTTCAATCAGACATTCATATTCTTCACCTTGAGCAGACTTCAAGCCTGGTCTGAAATGTTTCGTAAAATGTTAGTATAGTGAAAATAACTGCAAAGGAAGAGTTTAGGATTACGTGAAAAACATTGACACCTACATATAGAGCCTTTGATTTCTAACAACTTACACTTGAAAGTTCAAATAAGAAACAGGCTCAATTCGATGCGATTGAGCAAACACTCACCTCTTTTATGACTATAAACGCTTTCTTGCTTGAAGTTTTGAAAATCTTTCAGTGGATTAAAACAATCGGAGTCGTTTTTTATTCTCTTTAAATTGGGAGATTTTTATTCCTTTTCCTTATTTCGATTAAAGTATTGGGGGAATGAGATCCTCTTTGAGATACACTTTAAACTGAGATAATTTACTTTTGCTTCACTTTTCTCTTTTTCCCCATACAACAAAAAATTTATAAAAATCTTACTACTAATTTATGGAAAAATTGTACTCTGAATTTAAATGAATGATTTCGTCCCTATGCATTTGTTCTAGAATAGTGGTGGCTAAAATGGATGGTAACTGTGGCAATACTTTACTGCCGCTATTATTAAACTGCGTATTATTTCAGGTAAAAACAGAAATTAGAGTAGTTATATCGTTAGGTTGCATGAAACAAACCGAAAAAAGAGTATTGTGTGGATATTGGTTGTAAAATCTCTTAGTCTCTCTCTACAAGCGAACTTCTTTTCTTTGTTTTAACACGGGCTTAAAGTTTTCGCCTTCGCCGACTTCAGACATTATAGATGAATGTATTTTACAAAACATTTTTCAAACATGATTTCTATACTTTAAAGTTCCTGTTTATAATAAGGACACATGGAATATAAATTCATTAAAAGTTTCAAATTTTCAATCATTGGCTTAAAAAAATAGAACCTACTGAGACTTTTCCATACATGTATGATTTATATCGATCTAGAATGGATAAACGATCAAAATAGGGCTTTTAAAATGCAAATAAGCTTGGTTCGGCTACAATGAAGATTTAGTGTTTTGGCTTTCCCTCAAAATGTGTTTTTTCATGGTTTGGTACACTTTTCTAAAAATCTGGTTCAGGTAAACAATTGACACTTTCCAAAATTGTGTCACTAGCTTGTTTGTTTAAAAATACCTAACATGAGAGATCTGGGTGAAAAAAATTTGAAAATAATGATTTTTTGCTTCTTTAATTTTTAACTTTTTTAAGTTTTTTAGTAAATTATTTTTAATTTTATTTCTTTTCAACCTAAATGAAAATCGCTTCTTATTGTTCTCCAATAATGTATTATCTGTTATATTCAATTTTGAGGTGATAATCTAAATAATTTTTTTTAGAAAAATGCAGTAAGCACTGTTCAAAAAATTTCATAGAGATATGTAAAAAACTAATGAGTTCTAAAAGGCTAATTTATGAATCAAGTAATTTTTTTTTATTTTATATATAGACTATAATGTATGCGCATACAGGCGACAAAAAAATTCATTTCTATCTCTAGCTTTCAATAAAATACATGATATTAAATCTGTTCCAGAAGCTGCCTCTTGACTCCCCGAGGTGTTCCATGTGTTCTTAAAACTAACATCACAGTACTAATACAACGCTTCTGTCTTTTAGACATAGCCTGCTTTTCCATTAATAAACAGAAGATAAATATGTCTTCTCTTTGATATACATCTACAGTATAAAAATTTATGTTTGTTTCTTTTTGGCGGGAAAAATAAATGCTAAGGCTCACATTAATTGTGCTGCACAACACAAAATTAAAGTATTTTGCTGAAACATAATTTATGAAGGTTTCTAGATAGATGATTTATGTTAAATATGAAAATAGGTGGACTGACTGTAAAACAGTATACGTACAAACCCAAAAGCAGCACTGAAATCCTTGCGCAATACAGTTCAAAAGTTTCATTAAGAGTTAGTTTCCTAATAATCGATCGATCTCACACTTCTAATATCTGAACAACTTTTAAATATAAAAAAAACTGCAGAAAATGAGTTTTCGAAAACCGAAAAGTCTGTTTTGTCTGAATAGAATTAAAAATATTGTATGGACGATGTTGTTTTTGTCATGCCAGAAAAGAAAAACCCTATCTGGTATAACGGTATTGTGTACATCACAATAAGTGAAGATTCCAGCCAAAGATAGAGTAATGATCCTAAAGCTTTCCTGTGAAGAGGTTTATTGGCACGGTGGCAAGAAACACAAGTAATATTAATTATACCGTTGTTCTGACAAAGTTTACTAATTTATGCCTTAAAATGGCATTAGAAAAGTAATACTCACATGATACGTTCAAAGAATTTTTTCGCCCTTTTTTTGAAATTCATCATTCAATGGACCTGATGGAGTTGTACGTGAACAGAAGATGAAGAAACTTTGGCTTAAAGACTTGAAATAGTTCTGGAAATACTATTGACAGATTGATATTTTTTTTGCGATGGACAGTTTGGGAACACGATATAACTTGCAGGCTTTTGGAGAAAGTGATTTGAGTATTGTTGAAAATTTTTTGCTTTAATAATCGAGGTTAAAACCTTTGTTGCAAAGCCACGAAGAGATTTCTTATGTAATTTTTATTCACTTCCATTGTTTCATTGTAGTCATCATTGTTACAGTGAATCGGAAAATGGAAAGTTGATTGACACGTGTTTATAAAACTTCAAAACAGAGAAAAACATAAAACGTCCCAAACTATTCTCTATTACCACCTTCTTTATTCTCTTCCCCTTTCAAAAAGTTCTTTTACATGGTGTTTTTTGCTCGTTTTTACTAAAATTGTCGCTTTTAGGCATTTTTACTTCCTTGCACGGAGTATAAGCAAGTAATGCGATCCCGAAAAATTTCGGGGGCCGAATTTCGACGAAAAAACGATTTTGACAACCTCACAATTTACTTTTAAGAATTTTTTCGGTGCCTCTCATCGTAAGCTAGTATGCACGATCCTATAAACGAGTCTGAAACCCATTTGACCAGCGGCGCGTCTATTTTGGCCAGTTTTACCATTACGTCTGTACGTACGTATGTACGTAACTCGCATATCTACCTATTGGCCATCAAAAACTATTGGTCGTAGAATGTTGAAACTTTATATTTAGGATTGTTGTAACACCTAGTTGTGCACCTCCCCTTTCGGTTCCATTCGACTAGATAGTTTATCTACAGGAACCGCCCAAAAGATTCGAAATCTATTACCCTCTATGGGCCGAAATTCATTAAACTCGCATATTCCAAAAACTATTGGTCGTAGAATGTTGGAACTTTATATATTCCCTTAACACTTGACATGCGGATTATTCCGAACTCACGTGTTAAAGCCATCGGTAAGATATCTTACCGATGACATTAACATGCGTTTTAGGATTAATCCGCGTGCCAAGTGTTAGGTGAATAGGGCCATAGACGAATTATTCTACTTCTGAATGACTCGCTCTGCGCGCTCTTTGAACCTATGACCTGGGTCAAGGTAACGATGCTGATCGCTTGAAAAAAAAGAAAATCCTAAATCGAAAATACCATCGAGGAATCATCACCGAAAAAAGATTCAACATCAGGTAGATGCACGAAATTCGCTCAGCGATACGTCATGCGGACCTGGTAAAATTTTCCTCTAGTGTTTAAAACGTATATTTTTAGCGATTCCCTGCTTACTGAAAAACAAGCAGTCAGTCACAATAACCATGAATGTTGACTTTTCCTAGAAATGTAACTTTTTTTTTTCCCTTCGCGCTCAAAAAATGTCCAAAATCTTCAAATGAATACATATGTTGTTGTCCATGCACTTATTTTTACACAATTATTTTCTGGTATAAAAATTGTAGGCACTTTTACGACCTGCTGCCGTTCACTTTCAATGGCGATATTAGAAGAATTACACTACTGTCCAAAAGTATTGCAAGTTTCAGAAATCTAACCTTTTTCAAGATTAAGACCGCCTCTCCCCCGTCCAAATTAAAAATCAATATAATTGATATTTTTTAATGTCAACATGTTAAATGAATGACTTCAAAGACAAGACAGCTTTAAGTTAAAGAACAAAAATAATTATTTAATTTATTGAAAAAGTAGCATAAAAAATATATAAGTTATTATAAAAATCATAATCCATTTTGGCTCGACGGAATAAAATTAAATAAAGAATCAGTTTTAAATTATTCTGCAAAAAGAGGATAGTAAATAAATGCAATTGAAATGAAGATCATTTATTATGTTGTCGAGCAGCCTTGACTTCGATCACAACAGCCACTCTTTTAGATATGGAATCTACAATGTTTTACACTTCCTTCGCCGTTTCATGTTAACAACTTAAATGATGGATTCCTGAAGCTCTCATCTTATTTTTAGGCGGTTTTAAGATGCATTCTTTCCAATTATACTAAATAAATTCTCAAAAATATTTAAATCTGGCAAATTCCCTGTCCATTTTTTCTGAGCTTCAAACAATGGTTAGATTTCTCAAACTTGCAATAATTGTTGCTAGTAGTGTAGTCTACTTTTCAATGACTTTGCTCCGCGCGCTCATTGAACCTATGACATGGGTCAAGGTCACGATGCTGATCACTTAAAAAAAAAATCCTAAGTCGAAAATACCACCGAGGAATCATCACCGAAAAAAATTCAACTTCAGGTAAAGACAACTGCACGAAATTCGCTCAGCTTAACAATGCATGCGCGATACGTCATGCAGACACAGTAAAAGTTTCCTTTAGTGTTTAAAACGTACATTTTTAGTGATTCCTTGCTTACTAAAAGACACACAGTCAGTCACAATAACCCTGAATGTTGGATTTTCCTAGAAATGTTACTTTTTTTTTTCTTCTTTCGCAGTCAAAAAAGGTCCAAAACCTTCAAATGAATACATAGGTTGTTGTGCATGCATTTATTTGTATACAATTTTGTGGAATAAAAAATAGGCACTTTTATGACTGTCTTCTTAAAAATAATACGACCGTTAAGGAGTTAAAGATAAATCCAAGTCCGCATATCTGTTCTCATATTTATTAACGGTTGACAAAATCAAAATAATTTAAATTAATTCACGCATTAAAAGTTATTTCCGTAAAAAAAATATTTATTTATTTGTTTTTAATGGCTGTAGAAGTCTTAAAAGAATAAAATGAAATTGTGTTCTTACAAATGCATGCTATAAAGAAATGAAAGTTTCAAGACTCATAAAATTTTAAAGAAAATGTATATATATCACTTTCGCAAGGAGTTGGAAATGTTTAAATATTTCAGACTATTTTAAAAAGGCGTTCGAGACAAATATTCTAAGTCAGTTTTTGTATAAGTGTTCAATTAACCATTCATTTTAAAGGTCTCAAATGCTTTTTAAAACATTTTGAATATTTAAAAATGTTCGCCGCTTTCCAAACTGAAATAGCTGTATTTTTCTCTAAAATTTTTTGAGTTGAAACTTTCATTACTTATACAGCATGTCTTCGCAAGAATAAAATTTCATTTTAAGCTTTTTGGAGTTCCATAATAAAAAGTTTTTTCTATATAATTTTTTAACTTGTTGCTATATAATTTTTTAACTTGAATTTTTATTCAAATATAATTTGAAACTATGGTATTATCAAGATAATGAGAAGCTAAAATGAAATTGTTTTATTTATTAAATATTTAGTAAAGAACATGAAATTGCAAAAGTCAATTTCATAATAAAACGTCTCTTCCTAAATGGTTAACCCTTCGACGTACGGTGAACTACCTTATTTCAGAGTTTTCACTGCTAGAAAAATGGAAGAAAAATGGTTAAATGGTCCTAACGCTGAAAAAGTGGAGCTGTTGCCACCGATTCATTTAAATGCAAACAACATGGCGGTCGTTCGAATAGAATATCTGGCGCCATGAAGCTAAATAAGTATTCTGACACAGCCTGCTGCGCAGCCGGTTATTCAATCGAACGCTATGTTTTTGGTAGTTAAATGGATCGATGGCAACTTCTGCACTATTTCAGTACAGGGCATTCTATCCAGTTCTTCTTCTATTCTGATGTCAAATTTTCTAAAGAGTTAAAATGAAAATTAAAATCAGTTATCAGGAAAGCAGTTAATAAAATAAATGCAATGCAGAAATCAGTTTCATGATAGCGCTTCTCATATTAAATGGTTAAGAAAGTCACTATTTTATTTATCTTCCGAACAGCTGAAGGTTCCTATCAGAGGTCTACACTAGCCCAAATTTATGCGCTTCTAATCTCATAAGCTTCTTTGATATCATTTCTCATTAATGCTTTAAAGCTGTTAGAGAAGTACACTACGCAGTGTACACCGCGGTATATTTTATCTCTCGGGCAAATAGGTGTTGTCCCTTCATTGGCCGTTGAGAATACGTTTTAGTGATCGTAACAAGCGTTTGGTGTTATTCGCATGCCTCATCGTTTTACGTGCTCCTCTGAAAGATTTTACGACCCTCCGAGTAAAATGTTCCTTTAACTTGGAGTCAGTATCGTAAAAATGCGGGATCTAATATTCACAGCCGGATTTTTGTTTGTAATCGTAAACTACTAATATCTAAACGGTATTGACGTCTTATAAACGGAATGGAAAAGATCCAACTGAGGATGCATTCGAATTCGCTTGTTTTCCTGGTATTAAAAAAGAAAGTCGTGTTTATTTTCTTTTATATGCATTTACATTTTAGTTTATGTATCTTAGCATTCAATAATTAGATAATGCCTAAGGAAGTAAATGCAAATTTAAAGCATCATTTCAATTTTTAGTTTATACATTTTATAATTGTTCCAGTTTCTAATTTTTGCGTTTGTTCCCTTACAATATGTATACATACAAAACATATGTATCATTGAATTGTGTAGTATAAAAAAGGTTTTTAAATTAAAGAAACATACATTAAGTTCTTTTTTAAACCTTTGATTTACAAGTATAGTTATCACTTAACTATCAGTATCTGATTTTGGTTCTAATACTAGCTGATTGTTTTAAGCAGCGTGGGAAATTATTATTCAAGAACGTTTCGAAAATAGTTCAGTAGAGTTATGATTGCAGTTACCTAACTAAATAATGCAATTATACTTTTAAGTCAGTTCCTATTTACATTCTAATTAATACCGTTATACCATACCGATTATTTTATTATATGGTTTTGTTGCGTTTATTCTTCCTCTTTAAGATTTACATATTCTTTCTTGTCACTTATAAATTAAGTATTACTTGAATATTCTTGCATTAAATAATTTGTCACTTAGAAAATAATGGGATTTTTGAACTGAGCAAACAAAATTAATGTATTCAAAGATTAATTGTTTGTTTTATGAATAAAACTTGTAAATTCATTTATGAGAGATTGCATATCATTTTACGAAGTTGAAATAATCTTTTAAGGTGAAATTTATTAATTACAAATCTGAACAGCAAATTAAAAGTACACCCGCTCTCTATCAACATTAGGAAAGGTATGCTCTGAAAGAAATTCTCCAAATGCTATGCTTTATGCTAGAAAATCTAATTTTTAAATTTTGAGCTCCAATATGGTTTTTACAGTAAAAATCATTTTAGACTGAAACAATATATCGTTTCAAGAATCATAATTTAAAAGGCATATTTAAAAAATGTATATATTAGCTTTAATTTTTCATTAGATGTAGAGGGACTAAATTTACTATAAACGAAGAATTGAACGGGTTTTGGATATATAGTTTGCAAAAATCATAAACCCTTTGAAGATATTTTTAAAAATGAAGTCCATGGAATCATGAGAAAAAATTTCAAAATATTACTAGTGCAAGTAATTACAGAGTAATTAAAAATTATTTATAGTTCTAGTAATGAAGTCCAATACTATATTTTCACAAGAGAATTCAGGATTTTGCGGAAATCTTTTATCTTTCAAACGTCAACGTGCATCAGATAGAACTATTGGAAATCCCTTATTTAAAAATATTAAATAAAGAGAAATATTGCTTTATATGCTTATCTTAGAGAATCTCTTTTGCGTACTTGGAAATTCAATTTAGGAGCCACTTCCAGTATGAAATCCATTCGGCAAAGCATTATTAATGACCAAATTAAGTGAATGTAATGATATTTGCGTGTGTGAACTGCGAAAGCGGGTTATGCATGGAAGAGTTCTAGTTCAATAGAATTGAGAAAATGAAAAAAAAATGATAATTACTTGTCTGAAGAAACCAGATGAGAATTCAAGAGTGAGATAACAAAGGATAAGGAATTTTTATGGGTTTTTCTCTTTTTTTCCGTATATATCTTTTATTTCTTCATGCTAATCCTCATCATTTTAAAAAAAATTAGTTTAGTATTAGTTACGTCTCAAAAATTTTAGTAATTATATTACTAATGGACTTTTTGGTATTCTTTTGGCCATGCTTTATTAGCGTTTTGTTTGTATTGTTTTTGCGCTATGACAAGATTACACTCGAAACACATCTGCCTAAGAAGGGAAATGGCTTGGTCGGAGGCAGTGGCGGCTCGTGAGTGATTTAAAGGGAGGTTCACAAAACAAATTTCGAAAATTAAATAGGCAGATACGACGTACCTTACAAATTAAAATAGATTTGCGTTTCCAGCAGTTAAAGGAAGACAGTGCACGCAACTGAAAGAAAACAAGTCATCTTGGGTCTTACATTTCGTCACCAAGATAATTGTTAGCAAAGGTGCTGTCTTGACTCATTTTATTTCAGTTATTTTTCAAAAGATTCTATTGAAAAATGCCATTGCCTTAGCTCCGAAACACGTATCTTAATTATTGACACTAGTTTACAAAAAAAAATAATGTAGTGAAAAATTGTAGAAATAAAAAAAAATATTAAGAAAATGAAATGAAAATTAATTAACTAACCGAACGTAACAAACCAAGGAAAAAACCGGAAGAGATTCCGCAAAAAAGTGTCCATGGGTGCACAACGAAATTGTGCGTACGGACAGATTTCACGAGTACCGTGCTTCCTCCCAGCTGTCTGGGCTTCTTATTCCAGAGAGCGGTTCAGAAGGGAAAATTTCTGTTCGCACGTGCCACTGATTGAAGACTATGTTGTAGTAACCTACACTACAGTGCGTTAGCTATAATAAGCGTATTTAATAAGAGTGGGAGGAGGGGGGAGAGAGTAAAACTCACGTTTTAAATTCACATAAATCTAGAAGTGTGCTTAATATTTGTTTTAAATTTAATTTGTCAATGTGATTATTCGTCAGTTTTTCCTTTGGGGGTTCACGTGCTCATGTGCTCCAACGGAGGAGCCGTCACTGGGGAGAACATTTTAGGGATTCTGACGCGTATTCTCATTACATCTGGAGAAAACCGACCAAAAAGTCCAGAGCTCTACATAGACAGCTACACAGACTTTAGTTGTCTACCATACTCTGTGCCTTATCTACTCGGCCATTGTGGCGACGTTCATCTGTTACCTCGCAAATTATGCGGTGAAATTTTACAATATTACATTATTCAATAACAAAGCGATTCGGAATATAAACTCAAAACGCATCCATACAAACGAGGCGTCATATCCTACTAAAGATTTTCTAGATCTTTGTTAGTGTGGGGTGACATAAATATACAATTAGGGTTACTTCTGTGGGAGTTTAACCCTTTGAGGCGCAACCCTTTCCCAATGCTGAGAAAAGGGCAGCCGTTGCCATCGCTCGACTTAACTACCAGCAAGAGGGCGGACGGTCGAAACGTTCATCGCGTGCCACAGATCTAGAGACTCCCACAGATCTAGAGAGTGCAGCTGGCTGTGCCGGGCACAGCCAGCTGCGTCCAAAAAGGGTCTTTAGATCTGTGGCACGTGATGAACGTTTCGATAGTTCGCCCTCTTGCTGGTAGTTAAGTCGAGCGAGGGCAACGGCTGCCCTTTTTTCAGCATTGGGCAATCTATCCAGCTGATCTCGCATTCTTCCATTTTTCAGCGGATGTCAGCGCTGTTAAAAAGAATCGTGACCCTTTTTTTACGGGAAAGGACGTGCTAAAAAGTAAAGCATTCTCGTGGAGCTAGGTCACCCGCAACTATTTTTATAGAAATCCAATCTATTCTTCGTGACTGGCAATAGTCAAAACGTCAGAGTTTGGTGTGGCCAGAGCGGGATCACTCCGTGTGAAAGGGTTAAGCAATGTACGTAGGTGGTTCAAAAGTAAGGGCTTACAAGCGCACATGTTTCCTGAAATGAAAGTGAATGGAATTCCATGTCCCTGTACAGCAGACGATCGAGGCAGTCAAATGCCAAGAGATGGCGACAGTAGTGCCGTAAATATCTGAAATTTGATGCACTAAAGACAAAATCTTTGACGGATACAGTTGCTTAAGTGCGAAGTGCAGCAACGGAAACTACCAAGACTGCTGCAGAGAGGCGCCACGTGTTGCAAGACAACGTACGTCCCCATACTGTCTTTGGTTACACGTGACTAGCTGCAGCGTCGGAAAGCGTGGTAACGCATCTTCTCTACAGCCCAGTGATTTCCATCTCTTCGCGCAGTTGAAAAAGCACCTGTGCGGGACGCATATAAGCAAACCATACTTCGCTAGAGACTTGACGGAGTTTTAAGAATTCTGATTGGTTGGTTCAGTCTGCGTCTTTCGTTATGTCACTTTATAACGGCGCTGTAGTTATTTTTAAAATAATAATTCCACAATTATTTTTGTTTTCTAATGTCTGAAATTGCAGAGAAGCAAAATCCAATAGGACAATTTTTTAATGTCTTTTTTTGAAAAAAATCACTGTATAATTGTTAACGATTCATAGCGCAAGAATAAAAAATCAACTGATTGACAAGAGTTGGCGTAAACAATGACATAAACAAAACCAACTAATCAGAGGGCTTAAAACTCCGTCATGTCCTTAGCGAAGTATGGTTTGCTTATATGCTGGTGGTACGACATTACTAAGCGGATGGAGCTGTTCAGGACGAAGGAATTCTTTCATTTTTTACAGCGTCAGGTCCCGAATACTTCTGATTTCAAAAAAAGATTGGTGTACTGCTGAAGTTAATGACCATGTGTAGGCTATATTTATTAAATTTCGTAAATCAACTTTTTTGTTAAAGGACTTTTGCCATACTTTTGGGTCCTCCTCGATATCTAGAAGGGAATGTAACCGACCGAAACTGCAGATCATTGGATCGACAACCTTTTGCAATAGGCCCAGGCGCGGAACCTTCACACTTATAAGCCGTCTAGCATGTACAGTGTCTAACCTAATCCGCCGAGGCGGGGATACACGTTAGATGTATTTTGACGCCCGACACGATTTTGCTGCTTATCCTTAAAAAGAAACAATCTGTCAAAGGCTGAAAAAATTCTAAGCCCTTTGTTTCTCTACTTTTTGAAGTACATCAACTGGAGCATTTTTAAAGTGTTCAACTCGTATAAAGGATGTTTATGCAAGTCTTAGGAACTCACTTGTTTAACTGTCTTTTACCACACATTTATTCACAAACATTTTACTGCGCATATAAGCATTTTTTTTTTTCTCTCTCAAAGCTGTTTTTACAGAACAATTTACGCAGAAAATTACTTCGATTATAAAGTTGCAAAGGATATTTTTTTACGGTTGGCATAAATGGATTCGATAATTTTACGACAGTTATTTCCAGTTCGATGAAACTTTGTCACCGCCGATCGTAAACTCCTTACGAAGAGGTCGTAAAGGGAATGCAGGAAGCGAATGACGCCCTTGTCTGGTTCGGTCGCTAAAAATCTATTTTCGCAGGCCTCGGGAGTAAGAAGACGGACTCGCATTTACCTAAGTGATAAAAGTAATGTACAAACTGGGCATTTCAAAATGCTTATACACTCAATACTGTTAGTAAAACGTGCAACGGTGTTCTGAACTTGAAAAATCATGACTAGAAATTGTTGAAAATTAATTAGGCCTATAATTTATTAATTTAGGCTTGCTAAAAATTAATTAGCCTAACAATATAAACTCTAAAATTCCAGGCAGTTTTGTAGACAGTAGCAGAGTGATGAAGATCACATATTTAATTTTAATAATCATTTACTTAAGTTTTCTTTAATGTAATCTATCCAAAATCAAGAATTCTAAATCTTTTTTATTCTCATTTTTCCCTCACTTCGGCTTTAAAATACGTATATTCGCTTTTCCCCGTATGCATTATTCTGGCAGACTGCCAGTTTTTACAGACTAGCAATATTTTATCTGGCATTTTTGACGGCAGCTGGCTGGCTGTACCGCACAGCCAGCTGCCGTCAAAAAAGGATCTCAAGATCTACGGCACGCGTTGGACGTTTCGATCGCCCGCCCTCTTGCGGGTCGTTAAGTCGAGCGATGGCAACGGCTGCCCTTTTTTCAGCATGGGGCAATCTATACAGCTGTTCTCGCATTCTTCCATTTTTCAGCAGATGTCAGTGCCGTTAAAAATAATCGTGACCATTTTTTGACGGGAAAGGACGTGCTCAAAAGTAAAGGATTCTCGTGGAGCTAGGTCACCCGCGACTATTTTTATAGAAATCCAATCTATTCTTCGCGACTGGCAACAGTCGAAACGTCAGAGTTTGGTGTTCCCAGAGCGGGAACACTGAGCATTAAAGGGTTAAGGTGAACAGCGTTACATTGAAATGCCTGAGTGTAGTGTAAGAGCTTCGCTCGTTCGCTCACCTCAATTACACTTACTTCGTAAAATTAAAAGATATTTGTAAAGTTTTTTCCGTAAAAAAAAAGTCAGCTAAAATTGCACAATGCCTATCAGAAATACACTTATTTGAGTACTGTTATTATGTACTTGAAAACAAACTATCTCCGAATTAAGTTAAAAATAGTGTCACGTCCTACAGGGGTCCAGACGCTAAACTCTGTTCCCACTAGAACACAGCAAGTGAAGCAACCGCCGGCCTTGGGAGGGTCCACTTCCTCTCGGCTCGACTTCTGTGGGACCGTGTACGCTAATGGGAGTGGGTGCACATAAAAGCCGTCGTGGCTCCAATGTCCTCCAAGTTATTAAACGATACCGATCTGAGGGTGCCGATTTCGGGGGTCGGGTCCCTACTCTGAAAGGGTTTCAACATTAGGCGACGCCCATCGCCTGCCTATATGCGGGATCTGGCACCGCCCAGCGATTGCCGGAGGGCAGTAGCAACAACAACAACAAATATTGTCATCCATTGTGTAGAACGAGACATGAAAAAAAAAATCCATGCATAAGAATTGAAATGTCCTTAACTTTCTAGAGCATGACATTTGAACACTCCTGCCTGAAAATATCACGGGCACGAGAAAATAGAGGGAGAAGCTTAGACCGTGATTTTGACAGGTGATTGTTAAAATAATTTTCATTTACATGACGAGGTGCGATTCGAGCTCTGGACGTACGCATGAGGTGACCTTGCCTTATCCGCTGGACGCCATCCGGCCCGAAGTTCGTTTTTCTTGCACATGTAACGTAAATACGCTTGAGTACCCTTAAAAAGTCGTTCGACCAAGGCACCCCCCACCCCGTAGGTAAATGCCCCTCGGGCAAGCTTGTCATAGCACAAACACAGTTTAGATGGAAATTGAATTCGCTAACTTATTATTAGGTTGTAACGAAAGTTTTCCGCCACTCCAAGTATTGCCTGCACCAGCAGTTCGCATTGGTGTCTTTGCCAATATTTTGTAAAACGATTTTTGTTATTTGAAAGAAAAGACTTGTTTTAGAGCACTGTGTTGTGAAATCCGTAAAACAATATCGTTATGATTAAATATAAGGTGCCTGAAATAGAACTACCACGCTACCAGATGGATCCATCATTTACTCTCAGTTCTGTCGCAAAAAGTCAGCTACAGAATGACACTGTACAGCTGTGTAAAGCTTAAGGTACTACTGTTGTATCATATGACACTGTGAAGATTTGGTACCGAAAGTTCAAAAACGAGGACTAGGATATTAAAGAAGCAGAGTTCTCTGACCAGACTACTGATGCTGATGAGGCCCGCCTACGAGAATTTGTGGAAGAAGATAAAATATTCATCCACGAGAGCTAACTAAAAGAGTTAGACTTTAGTGCCATGTCCATGAGTCGCGCTAAGCATCGCATAAACTTGACATATAAGGTCAATAGCTGGGTACCGCGTGAGCTGACTCAAGCAAATCTGGCGGAAAACTTTCGTTACAACCTGACAGATACGCTAGATGCAGAGAAGAAATAAAAATTCACTTTCAAAGTCTGAAACGGGAGTCCAGTCAGAAAACTTCTTTAGAAATTCATAATTATGCTTCTGGATCAGGCACCGACTTACATTACTGGCCAAAAGTATTGCAAGTTTGAGAAATCCAATGATCGTTTCAAGAAAAAGCCCAGAAAAAATGGACAGGAAATTGGCCAGATTTAAATATTTTTGAGAATTTATGTAGTATAATTGGCAGTAATACTTCTGAAAATCACCCAAAAAACAAAATGAGAGCTCCAGGAACCCATCCTTTAAGTTTGCACCCTGAAACACCGAAGGAAACATTGTCGATTCCATATCTAAAAGAGTGGCTGTTGCGATCCTAGTCAGGACTGCTCAGGAACATAATAAAGGATCTTGAGTTCAATTGCATTTATTGATTATCCTCTTTTTGCAGAATAACTTGAAATTCATTCTTTATAATTTTATTCCGACGAACCAAAATGGATTACGATATCTATAATAACCTACATATTATTTATGCTATTTTTTCAATCAATTAAATAATTATTTTTGTTCTTTAACTGAATGCTGTCTTGTCTTTGAAGTAACTAATTTAAAATGCTGACATTTAAAAAACATCCATTATATTGATTTTTAATTTTGTCGGGTGAAAAAGGGCTTCATCTTGAAAAGGGTTAGATTTCTGAAACTTGCAATACTTTTTGGCCAGTAGTGTAGTTTTAGGCCACGTGTACTACATTGCATTCTCTGACAAATAGGTACTGCCTTGCAATACACTCCAAGTTAATATAACGCCGAATAAATAGGATCCATGCGAACGTAGGGCAGGCCAGCGGTTAACCCTTTAACGCGCAGTGGTTTTGCTCTGAGACCACCAAACTGTTGACGTTTCGATTGTTGCCAGTCACGAAGAATAGATATGATTTCTATAAAAATAGTGGCGGGTGACCTAGTTCCACGAGAATCCTTTACTTTTGAGCACGTCATTGCCCGTATAAAAATGGTCACGATTATTTTTAACAGCACTGACATCTGCTTAAAAATGGAAGAACGCGAGAACAGCTGGATCGATTGCTCAATGCTGAAAAAAGGGCAGCCGTTGCCATCGCTCGACTTAACTACCAGCAAGATGGCGGACGATCGAAACGTTCATCGCGTGCCACAGATCTAGAGACCCTTTTTTGACGCAGCTGGCTGTGCGCGAGCACAACCAGCTGCGTCAAAAAAGGGTCTCTAGATCTGTGGCACGCGATGAACGTTTCGATCGTCCGCCATCTTGCTGGTAGTTAAGTCGAGCGATGGCAACGGCTGCCCTTTTTTCAGCATTGGGAAAGGGTTGCGCCTCAAAGGGTTAAACAGAGCTAGTTGATCATTCGAAGCTTACTACGTAATGATTAATGCGTCACATTGTGGGTGTATCTGAAATGAATATTTGGAATCAATGTAGAGTGTAGCTGCCCTTGGCAGCGTTGCTGGTCTTAAGCAGGCTTAGTAGCCTTTCGGACGAAAACAATGGGTGATTAATACGTAACGCTGATTAAGATAGAGAGAAAAGCAGGGTGTGTCGGTACTAGGATATAAAAATTTAAAAAAAGAAGTAAATTAAGCCTAGAGGACTGGAAATGATGAAGCAATGTGAGGTCGCAAACGTTGTTTTCGTGCTGGAATTTTTTTTTTCTATTTTGATAGGTAATAGGGATTTTATTAGCACTTGAGTGCTATAAATTTCAGACAATGACTTATGTCTGCTAAAGAGGAGGGGCTTCGCTTTTTAGCGGTTGTCACATAGCGAGATGGCGGTTAGTGAAATGTCAAAAGCCGCCGGAAATTTTTGGCGATGGCTCCAAAATATCACTCACCAAAACTGAACCCAGTTTCGCGATATCCTTGTAAGTCCAAACAAAAACCTTTTTGTTTGTTTGTCTGTATCAAATACAAATTCACACCGTCTATCAAATCGACTTGAAATTTTACTCAAATATGAAAAAAAAAAAAAAAAAAAAAAAATACAAGGCAAATTTTGTTCAATTTCAAAACTCTCAGAATCTACCCTTTCCCGAATTTTTATGTGATTATTCGCAATTTTCAAATCTAAAAATCTCTTTAAAACTTCATTAGAACTGCTTTAGAATGCAATACTAATATAATTTAATTAATATATCTCACGATAAAGAACTTTAAATAAAAACTGTACAAAGTAGTACAGTATGTTTTAAGTGCACTCATGAACAGATACTTTATATTGAGCTTAAATGAGTACTGCTCTCCCATCTTAAGCCTTACCGTGGACGCAAACACGCATGCGCTAACTGAATGAGTTCAGTGACAAAACAAGGGTGATGATACAAATCAGAGAGAATGTTTACAGGTCGTGGATAGTTTCACAATCAGAGGAAAATGATAGCAACAGACAAATAATTTTGTTTTCGAAATTAATAGTGATGTTTTAATATTTAAATGTTGTTTTCTTTCACTTAGATCAGTCTCCGGATCATTTAGATCACTTAAATCACATAAATATAACCCCAAAAGAATTAGCACTGCGCATCTTTCCACTCATAATACCTCTGCGATTGAATTCGTCTTTCGTTGTTGGGCACTCTTATTATGGGACAACAGGTAAAGACGTTGTTGGAAATTTTATGCTGAATAAAACGCATAAATTTAAATTTCAAAACTCTGCGGCGATAAAACTTCTGATTTTGCAGAATGCCTGATGAAATGTTCAGTCTTGATTGAGTAGACTGTACGTCTTGGAAATCCTGTTAAGATAAAGTTTTAAATACTGAAATAATTGGCCATAATTTAAAGAAAAAAGTATAGAATAAATTATGTTAAATTTCACTATAGAATTCTGAAGATGGAGATAATTCCTACATTAGGGTATAGCTTTTAATAAGCTTTTAAATTTAAGTTGACGAATTGAAAAGCGAAGGTTATGTTAAATATTTCAACTACAGAATTATATTAATATGAAGCACTGTTCTAAGAACTACTCAAGACGAAAACGTCTTCGTTAAAAATTATAGTTTCAAAAATTGTTATTTTTAAAACTTATTCCTAATTATTGTTTTTATCATAAACAGAACTATATGGCCGTTTTTCGTTAGTATTTACTTTTTTAAAAAATGTCGGAATCCTTAAATATAATAAAATTAAAAATATTTTGTGAAGTATTTAAATTTTGAATCATTGAATACTCACTTTAAATATCTCGTAATGAAAAATTGAATGAAAATGAAGACACATATCACTGTATTATCGCTTATTCTTTAAAAAAGAAAAATGAAAGAAAGCAAAATCACATTCTCGTGCCCTAAAAGAAATTGAAGTAAGAAATATAGCTATTTTCGTTCTGCCATGTTTTAAAAACAATAATTCCCAAATTCCTTTTAAAGTGGCATTATACAAAACAAATTTAAAGCGAAAAAAATTTATTTATATTTTTCTAGGAAGAATTTTACATTTATTTTAATCTTAAAAGTACTTTTTTGCAGTTGCAAAATTTATAATGCTTTTCCTAGCAAGCACATATTCTTGAAGTGGAATTTAAACGACCTCAAGATAAAACTGCAATTCCTTTTTAGGATGAAAAGGAAGTAAGTAACTGCTGAAGAATTGTTATTATGAATATTCTAACTGAAAAAGTATGCTTTGTAACCGAAATAAATTTAAGAAAATTTTACGGAAAAATATATTATATGCCCATATCACACATTCTATTACGCTTAATCTTCAATCAAAAGTCTTCACTAAAATTATAGTTTCGAAAATTGCTATTTTTTCAACTTATTCCTAATTATTTATTTTACTATACTAGGGGCCATAGCCCCCAGACTCGCTACGCTCGCTTTTCGTATGAGGCATTCGGCGCCTAATAAGGCTTATTTGTAAAAAAGACATAATTTCAACAGACAAAACCCGAAGATTGAATCACCCAAGATTGTTACTGTCCATATTGAAGATATATAAGATTTCCATATTGAAATTATTGTCCCAAATATTGAAATTCTTTTCGGTGGTCCTGTAAATAAACTCTCCAGTAGATTGGAATCAAAAATCCAGATGCACAACTACATGTTACAACAATCTTATGTATGAAATAGTTTTTGAGCTATGCGAGTTTATTGAATTTCGGCCCATAGAGCGTAATGTATTTCGAATCTTTTGGGCGGTCCTGTACATAAACTATCCATTCGATTGAGACCAAAAGGGGAGGTGCACAACTAAAACCACACAAAATGCAAGAATATAGATTGAAAACTAAAGAAAACCCTACCCAAGTCCATAAAATCAACAAAAATTGAAAAGTGATACGGCGCATAGAAAAACTCGGGCAGCCAAAAAAAAAAAAAAAAAAATCAAAAACCGTGATTGAAAGAAATAGCACTCTCAAGTGCTAAAAATACATTCACGAATTGTTACATTTATCTAAAAATCATTAAAATATTTTTTTTGAAAATTAATATTCCTTCACGATATCTGATAACTTGAATGAAATGCGTTAAAAATAATTAAAATATGCTTAATAATAATAATGAGACTGCCGAATATTATAGGAGGAATTTGAATCTTTCATAACAATATACAGAGGTGACACAACACCCGATTAGAATTTTTGTCACATCCTTTAAACTAAGTATCACTGTAAGTAGCAGTCAAATTACATTATGTTAAGTATTCCGTCTAGACATTCCGATAAAAGAAAAATATATTTCTAGACGCGCAAAAGTTATCCTGTAAAATTTATTTCAATAAATTGTTTGAAAAGTTAGTCATTTAATGAAATTATGCTTTGTAGAGTAATTTCAAATTAATTTTGTCATTGCGTAAATAATTGGAATGCAAAACTTTCTCAGTTTAATAAAATATTTTTAAAAACTTCTCTCATGTCTCCATAATGATGTCTAAGATTTTTCAGTGTTTTAGTACTGAGAAATAGACTAGGAAATAGTTTGAAAGTGTATATTTTTAAGCTATTTTAAATTAAAATGTGCATTTGTAACGAGGATATCTTGCACTGAAATTTAATGAGGATATTAAGTGTGGCATTTTTTTCAAGTTATAAAACCAACATTTTTGTATGAGATTCTAGCCGATATTTTTATTTTAATCTTAACAACACACAGTGCCGTATTTGCCTGATTAGTGGTTAAAGCTGTTAGAAACAAGCAACGTCGCAGAGATTCCAATTGGCTAACAAGAAATGGAGGGAAAGAAACTTCGCATGTGGCCAAATTGGTTTTAATGATATTAATTACTTGTATATCAAGTAATATATGGCTATAATTAATAAATACAACATACTACAAGAATGGAGAGCTTTAACATCGCTAAATGACAATATAATTAATAAAAAACCAGGGGTGTTTTTAAAAGCGAAGTGATTTGTTCTAGTCGCCTGCGATTATGGGGTCCAAAATTCAATTTTCAGAAATTTTTCATAAATGAAAGAAATATTCTGCCTGTGATCGTAAAAGATTTGATGAATAGCAGACGATTTTTTAAAAAAAGAATTCTAACATTTCTCCTGCAGAATAAAGCTATATTTTGCGTTCTGCTTTAATATGTAAATTATAAAGTAAATATTCTTCATTTTAGTTAAAGAAATATATATTTAACTATGAAATATTTCATGAATGAGGTAAGTGAGAATAAGTATAGTTTACTATTACAGCAATAATTAAATCATTTTTTTAATTATGCGAAAAATAAAAATTTTTGGCCTTTTATTCGGTGATTTTTGATTAATGATGTGCTTTCGGTTATGCTTACCGGTTTTTCCTGATCTTTCTTTTTGTTACTGCTATGTAGATCGAAACTTTAAAACTATGCAAAGGTAGCTACGCTTTTTTTTGCATCTTTACATAAAAGTTGAAATTAGCGAAATTAAGTGATTGACATTTCGGCAGAAATAATACCGATTTTTAGTATAAGTTATTGTTTTATTCTCCAGCCATCTGGTGTCAAAATGGCAACGTTTAGTAAATAAAGATAAACATGGCACGAAAGAAAAGGAGTTTGATATATCTTATCAGAACGTTCAATTATACGGACTGCTGTGGAACCACTGTCCCGACACCAGAAATCATTTTAATCTCCTGAATCAAGCAAATTCCCCAATATGCGTCAGTTTCTGGTCGTTTTTACTATTTACTCCCCAATCTGCAGTGGAAAACTGTGACGATTGCTGTCCACTTTTTCAAGCGTCCAGTGTTTCATCGTTTTCTATTTTCAACCTTTGTAGAAAATCTTCTCTTCTCTTCTTTAACCCTTTAATGCGCAGTGTTCCCGCTCTGGGAACACCCAACGCTGACGTTTTGACTGTTGCCAGCCACGAAGAATAGATTGGATTTCTATAAAAATAGTTGCGGGTGACAAAGTTCCACGAGAATCCTTTACGTTTTAGCACGTAGTTTCCCGTAAAAAAAATGTCAAGATTATTTCTAACAGCAGTGACATCTGCTGAAAAATGGAAGAATGCGAGAACAGCTGGGTAGATGGACCAATGCTGAAAAAAGGGCAGCCGTTGCCATCGCTCGACTTAACTACCAGCAAGATGGCGGACGAACGAAACGTTCATCGTGACAATTTTTTTACGGGCAATGACGTGCTAAAAAGTAAAGGATTCTCGTGGAGCTATGTCATCCGCCACTATTTTTTATAGAAATCCAATCTGTTCTTCGTGACTGCAACAGTCAAAACGTCAGAGTTTGGTGTTCCCAGAGCGGGAACACTGGGCGTTAAAGGGTTAACGGAGTCTTATTTCCGAACGTTAACATCATTTTAGAGCACCCTATATATGTATGTGTGTGTGCTTCATTTAATTTAACCATTAATTATTCTGCCTTATTCCTCTGACATAAAAATTTTGAAGCCCGGTTAGATCTAACCACGCTCTAAATAAAAAATAAAATGAGCGAATTACCGAATAAATGCTTAGAAAAAAAAAAACCCGCAAGAAACCGAAAAAAAAAAAACGTTATGCTTAATGTGTGCACTTATATTTTAAATGATAAAATTTCAAACAAAAGTAGACATCAAAACTCTAATTTTTAAAGATGCGGCTATGAATTTTTCTGATTTGCCTAAAATTTATGTTATAATTATTGTATTATTGTTAAAATTCAAGCGATATTTAAAATAAATAAATTCAAGTGACATTGCAGGACGCAAATAGAGTTACAAAAAATAAAATAAATAAAATAAACCGATTTAATGGAAACAGCATACATTTCACAATTCTAATTACGTAGTCTCAATTCATATTTTTACAAATGGAAAAAAGAATAACGTAATAAGCAAACATTAATTAAGAAAAGTTATATTCTGCAAAACATTTCCATTTTTAGTTGCTGATAATTAAAGTGCTTAATTTCGAGGACACATTCTTTTCAAATACTTCATTTTTTTACTTTCTACAAAGCGAAATATTTCAGACAAAAAACTTGATGAAAATTTCATTATTATTATTTTTTTTTTCATTTATAAATAGAAACCATATTTTACTGTTAATTAAATGAGCAGTATAAAATGTAAATATAATTGAATTGGAGAAAAATAAAGTGATATTCAAATAAAACGTTTCATTATTGTGGAGGCAACATTCAAGAAAAATTCTTTTGAAAAGCGTCGAGATATAATTCATTTAAATTTAAATTATATCTGTTTCTGCTTCCAAAATCTATAATTATATGATTGTGTATTTCCCGATTTTTTAAATGTCATATTAAATTCAAATACACGGGATGTTTTAACATATTGACAGTCGTGTTTCAACGAAAAGACCTGATTTGCAGGCATTACTGCTGTTTCATTTATAATTATTATTACCATTTAATTTATAGGGAACCCTCTTTTTAAATTTCTTAATACAGTTCCACATATTTTATTAAATTGATACTGAATCATTACTTGATGCTCATGTGTTATATTTTTCTTGTGTAGGGGTGTACTGTTTATCAAACTTTAGTATCGAAAAAGAAAATTTGCAATCATTGCACTAATTATTTCCATAAGGTTTCTTATTTACATTTCAAATTTCGAAGAAATTATTAATGCAAACGCACAAAAAAATGTTATTGATTTAATAAATGTTTGATTGACGTTATTTTAATTAATATTTTGGTTCAACATAATATGTTTAATTAAAAAACTCAGTGTTAAGTCTAATTAAAAATAAATAACTTTGTATGAAATTTAACACACACACACACGCTTTTTCTCCAGTTTAATTCACTCTAGTTTTCCTAACATTTTTTTTTCCTGCTTGGACCGAAAACTTTCCGTTTCTTCTCTGGTGTTTTTACAAAAGTTTTCGCCTTGTTGTCTGCCTGTAGGTTAATGATTTCGCTTTCGAAGAAAGGTGGAATTTTGTATAATCCGAAACACTGTTTTAATTCGATGCATGTATGTTTATACAGACGAACCTCATTAAAACATCCCTTTCAGGATCACTTCAAAATGACTTACTAAATAGGGTGACTTTTTGGCCGAAGTGTATATTAAATGCAGAATGAAACGCTAAATGTTTGTGTAGGTGTGTCTATAATTAACCTGCATTATAATTTATATAAATTGGTAGAAATAATTTATAATTCTTCCTGGAGTTCTCGTATGGAGAGGCATTATGCTGAACGGGTGGACTGAGCTCCACGACGGACTGAGCTTTTCGATAGAGTTTCTGTAACCGAAGACCGCTGTTGTCAGGAAATGATCCTTAGCCATGTCTGTTCCGAGGTGCCATAGGAGCAGACTTCGCTTTCATGGATGACAATGCGCGGCCACACCAGGATTTACTGGAAAGTGAAAATATCACTCAAATGAATTGGCCAGCGTACTTCCCTCATTCAAATCCCATAGAGCATGTGTGGGATGCTTTGGGAGACGTCTTCCGGAACGATTACGCCCTCAGGGGAACACCCAACAACTCAAGACAGATGCAGATTGAGTCGTAGGCACTCTTAGCTTAGGTTTGTTGGACAATCTCGCTCTGAGTATGAAGAGACGGAGCGAAGCAATCCATATAAGGGGAGGGGATATCCATACTAAGGAAATCTGCTTGCTGTTCTTCCTCTTGTACAGACAGTCATTTATAACGATACTGTGAGTTCAGTAAAGCCTTTTTCCTATTTGATTCCTTACTGAATGGATTGTTTTCATTTTTGCTCAACCATGCTTTTGTCATCGCTAAACTACAAAATGCTGTCTCTCATTTCTGAATTTCGCGTCTTTCAGATGATTTCTCTTGGAGTTATGGCAAAAAGAGCACCTGTTGCTTAAGTTTTGCACACCACTGTATATTGCATTCCTGCAAATGATATCTTAAGTGGAGTGATTGAAAAATGTACCGACGTAATAAGCGGAATAGAGTATGCGAAAAAGCGTATCAAAATGCCGGGGACTTCTGAAAGATGATCTAATAGGCGGTGTGAGGTTTTTCCTTGCTGACTTACTAACGAGATTTGACTCTACAAAGTTGTTTATTTTTAATGAAACAGTTTGCGAATTCCAACAAAATCTCGCTGGATCGATAAACATTCCGTTCAATCAACGAAACTTGTATGTTTAGTGAACATTTTCTGAATTCAACAGAATTTGTAAGCTAAAATCATACAAAAAAATATCTTTTTATAAGTTAAAGAATTCATTTTTGCCGTTTATTGAGATTATGCTATTAACCCTTTGAGGTGCAACCCTTTCCCAATGCTGAAAAATGGGCACCCGTTGCCATCCTTCGACATAACTACCAGCAAGAGGGTGGACGATCGAAACGTTCATCGCGTGCCACAAATCTAGAGACCCTTTTTTTGACGACAGCTGGCAATGCGGTACAGACAGCTGCGTCAAAAAAGGGTCCCTAGATTTGTGGCACGCGATGAACGTTTCGATCGTCCACCCTCTTGCTGGTCGTTAATTCGCGCGATGGCAACGGCTGCCCTTTTTTCAGCATTGGGCAATCTAAGAATGCTGTTCTCGCATTCTTCCATTTTTCAGCAGATGTCTGTGCTGTTAAAAAGAATCGTGACCATTTTTTTTACGGGAAAGGACGTGCTAAAAAGTAAAGGATTCTCGTGGAGCTAGGTCACCCGCAAGTATTTTTAGAGAAATCCAATCTATTTTTCGTGACTGGCAACAGTCAAAATGTCAGAGTTTGCTGTTCCCAGAGCGGGAACACAGCGCGTTAAAGGGTTAAGAAAATAGCTGTAATAAGATGACATATTATCTTTCAAATTGCTACAGTTAAAATACCTCCCATTGACTTAGCTCACTGCACAGTTAATTATGTGCTTAGGGTGTCTTTCTGCTACGATAGCGTGATGAAGCGCTATCAAGACAGTATTTAGGCGTAAAATCTTCTGTATGTCACAGCTATTATGCGGAAGAATACATAGCTGTCGCTTACTACAAAGTGCAATTGAAAATGATACCTTCAAAGGCAAAAATTAGAAAAAATAATCTGAATAATTAGCCTATTCTTCCCCTCTGTGAGATACTTCTACCGTAGAATTAATATTGGGAATTCAACGCTCGTCACTGAAGGAAGGAAGGCACCACGTAAGCCGCAAATTAATTTCTTTTCAGTGGAGTTTTTATGGCGTTATGACGTGTTTTAGTAGAATAATCGGCCACGGAAAAATACCTGATGGCATACCGCTCAACTGAGAGGTAAATATTAGAATATATTTCGTTTTCGCCTCCCATCTAAATCTTGCGCTTTATCCATTTGCGGCGCAACCCTTTTCCAATGCTGAAAAAAGGGCTTCCGTTGACATCACTCGACTTAACTACCAGCAAGAGGGCGGACGATCGAAACGTTCATCGCGTGCCACAGATCTAGAAACCGTTTTTTGACGACAGCTGGCTCTGCCCGCACAGCCATCTGTCAAAAAAAGGGTCTCCAGATCTGTGGCACGCGTGGCAGAGCCAGCTGTCGTCAAAAAACGGTTTCTAGATCTGTGGCACGCGATGAACGTTTCGATCGTCCGCCCTCTTGCTGTCAGTTAGTTCGAGCGATGGCAACGGATGCCCTTTTTATAGCATTGGGCAATCTATCCAGCTGTTTTCGCATTTTCCATTTTCCAGCAGATGTCAGTGCTATTAAAAAGAATCGTGACCATTTTTTGACGGGAAATGACGTGCTAAAAAGTAAAGGATTCTCGTGGAACTACGTCACCCGAACTATTTTTATAGAAATCAAATCTATTCTTCGTGACTGGCAACAGACAAAACGTCAGAGTTGGGTGTTCCCAGAGCGGGAACACTGCGTGTTAAAGGGTTAAATAATTCATACCTTTATCTTTTTGTTAGAATATTCGCACTTCTTGTTATAATATTCGCAGCTTTATTTAATACTCCACTATTTGGAGAATTAACTGATGTTGCTCTTCTTCATGAGTAAGTTTTAGGTTAAAATCACTTGCTAATTTTACTGCTCGTTCAGCACAGTTGTTTATTACTTGGAATGAATACACTTTTTGTTTAGTATAGGCAGATGGCTTTCTAGTCTGGGCCAAAAATGAGGATCAAACTTCAAAAAACTTGCTATTAGGTTTAATGACAGCATGGGATTAAAGGTTGTTTTGTTACAAAATCTCGCAATATTCCATCGTACCGTCATTCCATAACTCCTCATATACTTTCAAATATTTGGAATGAAATCGAATATAGTTTAGATGCTGTACGAGTCACTAAGGGTTCTCAATGAAATTTGTTAGTTTCGTTTTGTTTGAAATAAGTTAACAATAACATTTTAAGGCTACTGTGTTTAGAATTTTTTAATTAAATATAATAAAGTGTCAAACAATTTTCGGACAGCCTCTACTTCCATCAAAATCTGAATACGTACATTTTCCAAATTACAATACTACTTTTAGCCCTTAAAAAGGATCGTTAACTTTCGAATTTCGTCGTTATAGAGGGTAACCCTACGAACAGTCCAAACATTGAGTACATACTTACTCTCCTTTTTTAAACACAGCTTTTATGACTGTAAATACATCCATCTTCAAATAAAAGCAGCTTTTATGTGCAACACAATGTATGCAAAGTTACGTAAGCACAAAGGGGAACTGCCGTTTTTTGTGCTGGGCATAAAAAATATGTGAATTAGGGTTGTTTGTGAGTATGCTAAATTTTCCTGAAAGTAGCTTCGTGCTTTTTCTTTCAGAAGTAATTTTTACGGCGGCAAATGCACCACCCGATTAAGAAAACTTTCATTTCACAATGAGCATGTAACTATGGAAAACCATTTTGTCCTTAATCTTTTAATGGGATAATGACCATAATGGTAGTTAATTTGCTTTTTTCTTTATATCGTTCGTTCAAGCTTTATTTCTTGGAATTTCCCAAATGATTGTATTTGCTTAAGTTATTTTTACTAAATTGCTTTAGTGCATTTCACAAAGGTTCTTTTACCTTTTGCCTTTTCAAATTAAAAAGAAAATACTATGTACCTTTAGTGGACTATTATCTTTAATGCTAGTGAGTGTGACTTGTTCGTTTTTTTCTGTAAAGCAAATTCATTTGTCTTTAAAAATAAGATACACACAATTGCTTCTAAGTGATAATTATTGAGTACTGTGTGCTAAGGCAAATCTGCACGAGAGGGTCTCTAACGTGTACTCACGTTGCATTTGGAGAAATTCTTCTTAAACTGTAGACCAATAGACTGACAATTGCGAGATAATCCTGAAAAGCGGACCTTCACATATCTGTCATCTACGATGTTCAGTATTTTATGGACTCGGGCATGGTGGAGTCCTTCTCAGTGATACGAAATGAGTATGTTGCCGAAAATAATTATAAAAAAATTATGTTCATTTTTTTGAGAATTGTCTTTATGTTCTGTTATTCACTTCGAACAAACTTGCAAGTGTTTATGATCTTGGTTTGTCTCCCAGTCCCTGTAAAGACCCATGTCGGATAACTACAGTCTGAATAGGAGTTGAATCGCTTCCGTTCCAACACTTTTATACATTCGGTTCACAAACCCAAGGTAAGTTCGCATCCATACGGTTGAAAAATATTCTTCCAACATTAGCAACTCATTTTGATCTATAAAATCGAAAACATTCAATGCGTAATCAGTAAAATATTGACCCACTAAATGGCAAATATGTTAAAAGAATAGGAATGCCTATGGAAGCTATTTTCCGACAGTTCGAATTTAACCAGATAAAATTTTTGAGAACATTCTAAATGTGTGTGTGGCAACATCTGTAACAGAGCCCGAGAATACCATGCAGCCCAGAAGCTCGTGGAAATGCTTTTCGAACGTCGCCTCTGATCCCACCTCTCGCACAACCTTTTCTGTAAGACATAACCATAGGATGATGAAAGAGTTGAACTGTGAACGAATTTTCACTACTTACAGCAGTTCTGTAAAATAAAATGAATCAATACAGTTATCAGTGCGCTTGCTTTTGAAGCTCTTTTAAATTGCTCAAAAGTCTCCGCTTTGGCCGAGTGGATAAAGACACTGAACTAGATGGCTGAAGTGTGAAAGTCTTGAGTTCCGACTTATCGCGCGCCATGCAATCTAATGGTCTGGAATTTTGGACGGTATTCTCCAGATGTAACGTGAATACGTATTAGAGGCCCTTAAAAAGCGCCCGCTCAAGGCCCCCGATCATGGCCGAGTGGATAAGGCACAGACCATGGTAGATACCCGAAGTGCTAAGGTCCCGGGTTCGTGCCAACTCTAGGTTCTCACTCTAACTGTCTAGACTCCATGTCGGTTTTCTCCAGATGTAATATAATGTACGCGTAAGAAACCCCCAAAAAGTCTTCTGTTTAAGACACCTCCCGTAGGCAGATGCTCCTCGTGTAATCTTGCCATAACACAAACAAACATACAAATAAATTGGATGCATTCTTAGTAGATGTCCTAACCATTTCATTCTACTCAATGTCTGATGCTTTATAAGTATTACATCAAAACTATCTTATACGCCAAAATCTTATACGCCATTTATTCTTCTCCACATCAGTCCCTAAAATACCAGATCCCAAAACTGTCCTTTCGAAGACTGCCGAGGACTTTTCCTCCTTCATCATCAATGTCTGCGTTTCTGAAGCACAAGTCAAGGCAGATTTTATCAGAACCTTGTACCAAAGAATTTTCTTCCTTCTGTTTATCAAACGAGATTTCAACAAAAATTTAATCCAAAAAAAGCAGCGATTAAATACCTAAATTCAGAAATAATATGTTTCTGGCAATTGATCTCAGAGCCCAAGTAGTTGAAATTTTTTAGATTCAAATTTAAGCGGCAAATATAGCGGTAAGACATCCTTTTTACTACAATACAGTGCAATCTTGATTGATATATGGGACTAGACAACCACCGGATTATTCGAAAATTCTAGATATCAAGATCTCTTGTTTTTGACCCAAACTTAAAGCCATATGCTTTCGTTTTGACACATTGTAGTACACTAATTAAATTTAACACAAAATACATCAGGTAAACCAGAAAACAATGACGAAAGAAGAAGGGAAGCCCAAGAACATTCATTTTTGTTTACATCCGCGGTGGATCGGAAGAAACTGTGATTTGTGTTTCCTAAGAGCACTAAATTATTGAACGTCTAGGATTAACAAACCAACAGACTATAAGAGTGAACTGTAAGTGTATTTTTTCCCCGTCTGCAATCTTAACCTCATTTTTCTTGCAAATTCCTCCAGTGCCAGTAAATCCTTTTCCATCGTAGTTGTAGATCTTGAAGTGTTAAAATCAGGTGAGGAAAGACACTTGATAGTCCAATCTTTTAAGCAGAGATGTAATTTAATACTTCAAACGCCTCCATAATAATTTACTTGTATTTAAAAGATCCTAGAACTCAGTAAAATTTCTTTCTTTTTCTTTCAACAGTAACACTTGTCCTAGAATAACCTAAATCTCAATAAACACACCCCCTAAATAGTTCTTATCTAACCACATGTAACTTTGTTCAAGCGACACTTAAATTACTTTCGAGAATAGACGCGAATTTTAAAGAAAAGAAAAAGACTGTTTCTATTTGTTTTGTTTTAAGGAAACTTTTTATCTTTTTTTTTTTAAAGAAAATTTTCAGAGTGTTAGAATAACGCAATTTTTGCTTCCCGCTGCAAAATGAAGCCAATTTTTACCCCAGTACAGTACAATCTCGATTATCCGGTATATATGGACCCGTCAACCGCTGGATTATCGAGATGTCTAGTATCTGAAACTAACTTAGTCGTGTGCTTTCGTTTGGTCTCACTGAAGTGCATTAAATAAACATACTACAAAATGCATCAGGTAAACTAGCAAACAATGGCGAAAGAGGGAGGGAAGCACAAGAACACACTTGTTTGTTTACATCCGCGGCGATCGGCGGATCGGAAGACAATAGAGCGTCGGATTACTGAACGTGCTGGACTAACCAACCACCGGATTATCAAGGAGGGTACTGTACGTGCATTTTGTTTCTTCCATACGTACTCTGGACCTCATTTTTCTTGGAGATGTCTCCAGTGGCAGTAAGATCTCTCCCACCGCAGTTGTAGATTTTAAAGTGTTAAAATCAGGTGAGCAACAAAACTTGATAGTCTAATCTTTAAAACAGAAATGCAATTTAATACTACATTAAAAGCCTCCATAATAATTTACTTGCATTTAAAAGCTTCCGGAACTGAGTTAAAAATTTTGTACTTTCTCTCTCAACTTTCACAATTGTCCTAGAATAGCCTAAAACCAATAAACGTGGCCCCCTAAACAGTTCTTATCTAACCACATAACTTTGTTCAAACGACGCTTCAATTACTTCCGAAAACAGACGTGAATTTTAAAGAAAAAAAAAAGACTGCTTCTATTTGTTTTGTTTTAAGGAAACTTTTTCTTTCTTTCAATTTTTTTTAAACAAAATTTTCAGAGTGTTAAAATAACGCAATATTTTCTTCCCGTTTAAAACGAAACTGAAAATTGGAGAGTCTGAAAGAGGGAAGAAAGATTCCCTAATTAGATGTAAACTAACGTGGCGTGTGATAACTACTTTTGTGGAATAGTTTAATTTTTTGAAAAATCCTCCGAATGTGTTTTTTGATCGGAGAAGTGTTCTCGCAATCGCTCATATGCTTGATATTTTTAGTTTGGTCTTTAAATTTAGTGTAAAATGTTGGTGTTTATGGAAATATCGGATTTTCAATTTCATATTTTCAATTTTATGCAGAGCTATAATTACAAGCGTACAGTGAAGCTTATTATAGTTGGCATGATTAACATTTTAAGGACCTATTCATTTCGAAATACAATAGACTTTCCCTATAACGAAGTCTCCCTACGAACGATTTTTCCATATAGCGAAATAATTAATTGGAACGTAACTCTAAGGCATCAATAACATTAAAAATACTCTCCATGTAACGAAGTACTTGCCTCCCTATAACGAACATTTTCAGACTTATCTTTGAGATTTTTTGTCATTTTTGAAGAAAGTTTATAATTTTTGAGCATTCAGTTTGCTCAGACCACCTGGCACTGGTCATTCCGGAGATAACAAGCCAAAACCATATCACACGCAAAATTCATACGAAACCATCAAAAGGTTTACAAATGGTAGAAAATGCGCCTGACTTTATTTTCAGCGCATTTTTAAAATGTGAAAAAAATTATGAAAATTTAGCACAACGGAATGCAAAGCAGTGTAAAATAACGGAGTTTTTCAAGTAAAATAAACGTAAACAGCAATACGTATTTTATTCTCCAAATTAGATAACTTTCTTTACTGTTGAACATTTCATTTATTCATTGAAAAGTAAGGACACATAAGTTTAACAAATTCGTAATATAAACAAATTTGTTTTCAACTTAAAATCATAAGTAAATACTTTTAAACATTGATTCGACTAAAAGGTTTATATTATTTGCTGAAATAACTGCAAAAATCTATAATCTCTGTACAGCGAAATTTTCTCTATAGCGATATTTTAACTGGAACCAAGCGAGTTCGTTATTTTGAGATTCTACTGTAAAACCGTCAAAGCAACGTATTCTCCGATTTAAATTTAAAAAAATGGTCCAGTGTTAAGCCTAATTTAAAAATATAAAGAAGAAGTAACGTTCAGGTACCCTAAATGTGTTTATCATTTTCCCAGTAAAACGGAACATTCTTTGAAACAAGATAGACGAATCGCACCGGTTTAGGATTATGATACGCTACCCAAAATAATGAAACAAGAAAAACAAATTAGGTTCATGCATGGATAATGATACACTTTCTAACATAGTAGAAACAGAAAACCATAGTGTTGCGAAGCATGTTACTTTTTAACAAAAAACAAACAAATAACAACTCCGCCGAGACATTGTTTATGGTACACTTTTGTTTGTGTTGTGTTATGGCCAAGCTACGCAAGGGCTATCTCGCCAATGATGGGAAGGGCCTTATTCGGAGGTCTTTTTAAGAGGTTGTAACGCGTATTCATGTTAGATCGGGCGAAAGCCGACCCAAACTCAAGACCGTTAGATTGATGGCAGTGCGATAGGCCAGGCCAGGACGCCGGACCTCCACACTTGACCCGTCTACCATTTTGAATGTCTTATCCACTCGGACATGGAGAGGCCCCTGATACAATTTTAACACACTGCGCTCAAGTGCAAATTTTAAACTTGGAAGTACTACTGGTAGATTTTTATTTATTTATTTGTATTTGCCTATGACAGTTTTTATGAAATTTAAAAATATTAAAACTTTTAAAATGCGAAATGTAAAGGCTAACATCGCAAATTTCGGAGACGAAGATCATTCGTGTTGTTTTTTATGCCCTCTATCTAACAAGGTAGCGGTGCCAGATTCTTGAAATACGGCAGCGATAGGCAAAATGGGGCGGCTTACATTTTATTAGACCGATTTAGAGCAAGGTCTTCTAAATTTGAACGCATTCCAGATACGAGACGAGCACTTGGATTGGCACTTCCAGAAATACCTTTCCAACATGGAGCCCAAATCATATGTAATGCCACATATGATTTCTTTTTGTTTCAATTTTTCAACGTATAACTAATTCCATTCTTAAAATTTGTCATTTGTCACAAATGGTTCGAGTAGAAAAATATTCATAGAATTTCACCAACCTTTGACAACACCTTAGACTTTAAAAAGTAAAAGAAGAAAACAATGAGTTTAAAGATTTTATCCAAAATCCGATCGCATCAGAAATTCATCATTTTTCAAACTGTTTTTTTTTATAAATCACGTTTTCTATCGTCAAACATTTTTTAGCAAAATACACACTGCCTGAAGTACAGTAATAATAAATTAAAGAGAGTAGATTTTAAAATATTTGCGGAAATAAAGCTCATGATAAAAAGCACCCTGAAAAGAAGCTGATAAAAAATCATTACAGCAGTTATCACATTAAAAGTCTGCATGGCTGAATGAAACCCGTGCGCCCCCTTATCCCAATTTTCATCTAAATGTAACATTTAAACCTTCTGCATGTAGCTCTTTAATAGCTCTCCAAATAAATATAACCGATTCAATGCGCACTTAAAATATGTTTTTTTCTTTTCTGAGAATGGCAATGAACAACTCTTCTTTCCTTCATTCTCTTGCTTTATTTAAATAGGCAACCGATTTGTTAAAAAGCTTATGCAGGCGTTAGAATAATACTCTCTCATTGAAACCATAAAGGTTTCGCAATATGATAGTATGTATTTGAATAAGAGGAGAAGGATGTTTTAAAAGGAAAATGCTAACATACTTCGCTGACTGATCCAATAAAATCATGTTTGTCATGCTTTGATAAATCCTTTTCGAGATAAAATGAAAGATTTCTCATTTTTTAAATTATCATAAATCTTAATTCCTATAGGACGAATCTAGAATTTTCCAGAATTGCTTTCTTGAAATTTATTTTCTGAGATTCTGGGAGTAGTCAGAATGAGTTATTTTTAGTGGAAAAAAAGATTACTTATAAAATAAAATAAAATTGGTTCTCTTAGGTATTAAAAATGTAAAAGTAGATCTAACTATGGTATAAAACTATATATGGTTAAGTTATAATACACTAAAGAGAGTAGACTGTAAAATAATTGCGGAAATAAAGCTCATCAGAAAAAGCACTATGAAAAGAAGCTGATAAAAATCATTACAGCAGTTATCACATTAAAAATCTCCATGGCTGAATGAGTCCTAATAATATAAACGTATTGTATAACTATGGTATGGTATGGTATGGTCGGTATAAAAGTATAGCGACCCTTCACGTAATGGCAAAAAGAAGGAACTTGTTTTTTGACATTATAAAGGAATGAAAAATGTAACTTTTTTTAAAAGCAGCTGTAACTTGCTTTTTTATATATGACCATTACTCAGTAATAACGTATAGGATGGTTTACGGAGGAATGCTACACCATTTTATAATCACTTGTTACTGTAGTTTCAAATTCCTATAGATGGACAGATCGAGTCTATCACAAAACACGTTACACGGAGTGCGGCAGGCTAAGGCCTACCCTGGGATGCAATGCCAACAAAGAAGAGAAGGTTGTATACTTCTTCATTCATCGCAGCATTAACCCTTCGAGGCGCAACCCTTTCCCAATGCTGAAAAAAAGGGCAGTCGTTGCCATCGCTCGACTTAACGACCAGCAAGAGGGCGGACGATCGAAACGTTCATCGCGTGCCACAGATCTACAGACCCTTTTTTGACGCACAGCCAGCTGTCGTCAAAAAAGGGTCCCTAGATCTGTGGCACGCGATGAACGTTTCGATCGTCCGCCTTCTTGCTGTTCGTTAAGTCGAGCGATGGCAACGGCTGATTTTTTTTCAGCATGGGGCCATCTATGCAGCTGTTCTCGCATTCTTCCATTTTTTCGGCAGATGTCAGTGCTGTTAAAAAGAATCGTGACCCTTTTTTCACGGGAAAGGACGTGCTAAAAAGTAAAGGATTCTAGTGGAGCTATGTCACCCGCCCCTATTTTTATAGGAATCCAATATACTCTTCGTGACTGGCCACAGTCAAAACGTCAGAGTTTGGTATTCGCAGAGCGGGAACACTGAGCGTTAACGGGTTAAGATAATTTGATTAGGGAGAAGGATTTAACTATCACCCTATTATATTTCATAAATAACCAATCGAAACATATGAATTCGCAACTCGATTCAAACTGCATTCAATTTACACCGAATTTGAACAGTGTTTTTTGGAATCAGCTTCCGAAATATCTCAACTATTACCCTTTTAACTGTTTGAAGTTAACAACAAACATCCCCTCATTAAATGCGGAAGAAATTTTATTACCGAAACTGCCAAGTTGCGGAATTTGAACACAGAAATAATTATTGGCAACTTCAGGTACTAATTAATGAGAAAAATATTCGCTCATGAGGTCGAAATCATTCGGTGCCATTTCAAAGAGAAAGCGTTAAATGAATGACTACGTTTTAAGTTCCTGATTCATTTAATAGCATTCGAATGTGTGGAATTCTTTCTTATAAGCACAATTTTTTTATAAATTATTTTCCTCTGTCTATTCGAAATGATTCTTCAAAATTCTCGATTCATTCTCTGGAGGTAAAATTACTGGGGACTTAAATGTCATGACAGACGGCGTAATTGGAGTTTTCTCGAGATATTTTTTGCATTCTATTCATTGTTTATTAAGGCAAAGCTACTCGAGCGCAGTCTGCTTAAGGACGGGTGCCTTGTTCGGAGAACTTTCTAAGGATTCTAAGCGCATACGCGTTACATCTGTAGAAAACCGTCGAAAACTCCAGACCGCTAGATCGATGGTCGCACGAAACCAAGATATTTTTTAAACATTAAACGTAAATGATGGTGTACATGTGGCTCATAAAATGTTTTCCAAAAGCAACCATATATGCTCTTATGTTATTCTTTATGGGATGGCTAACTTCTCATTTGCGGCCGTTGTTGCTAAGACACATGGAAGCTATTCCTCTTATGCACAAGTCGCTACTTCCCGCAGAATTGCAATAGTTGCTGTCGACTATTTTCAATCACGCAAAAACATATCAAGTTATAAAAAGTATTTTATTCACTTCCATTTGAGTTTAAACAATTTAAGAGTAATTTTGTGTTCCTTGTTAAAGAGTTTTAAATTTTACGTGAACTGCTATCTTGTTTGCACATTACCTAGGGAAACTTTAAACGTTTAAATTAATTTCTCTGAAGACTTTAAGGTAAACCTACATAAATGGAAAATATTTTTTTTTGTAATTTTTATATATTTATTGACTCTGTGACAACATTCCTCAGTTCTTTAATGTTTTTGTACAATAGAAAACGTTTCATGCATATTTTTACGCGTCAGTATTTTTCAGTGTTTGATAAAAATATCACTTATATTTATTGAAGAAGGATAAAGCATATTCACACCATTAGAATACGTATAAAATATTTTATAAAGTGGCTATAATAATCTTTAAGAGACCTATTTAGAAAGCGTGGAAATAATCAATAAAAAATTTCGCACTCAGTTATTCATAGCGTACAAATTGCATAATGCTTAAACAGATTTGTTTGCTGATAAACGTCTACGATATATAGTCTATTTTTTATTGTTGTTGTTTAAAGGGTTACAAAGGAAAAGGCATGTTTGAGTGTAAACGAGTTTATTAAATTATTTTATATTTGACTAGCAAAGTCTTACATATAAGTATATAAGCCACCAATCAAAATCTTGCTATTTTCTTTTTATTTACAATCGACGATCATTTGTTTGAACTCGTAGAGACCACTCAAATAGTTTGTAAAATCAAAAAGTTCGTAAAGGAAGCTTGACTGTACATACCTCTTCAACTGGCACCTAACGCGTGTTACAGAATATGCAAGGATTTACTTTTTTGAAATTCAGTGTAGTTTGCTTTAATTATGACTGTGATATGTCACGAGAGATTCGAATGTAGTATTTATGTAACGTTTTGTTGAACTGCACATTTTGTACTTTCCCTTACACGTATTGCATACATTTACTATTGATCTGAAATTCTTAGTCTGCAGTGTTGCGTGGATTCCTTAGTATGTAATTTTGGTTAATTTCTATATGCCGTTGAGGAAATCGGCACTACACTGACTGCTAACATATAACTTTATGCTAAATACCAAATAGAGGTGTACCGAAATATAAAATCTTTTACAGCATTGTAAAACCTAATTCATTTATTTGAAACTAAAAATTCATAAAAATTATGCGTGCCCAATCGGAATACTTCATACTCTCAAGTAACAAAATCTAATCAGTACACATGTTGCAATTACATGCAATTACTTCTTCTTATCATTACTATTATTTGAAAATGCTTCATGATAGATCTTTCATTATCATTATATAAGAGTAATTCATCACATTGTCAATATTTTTTAAATCGCCTTAAGGAGAATGCAGATTTTAAATATTTCTGCATATTTTTCGGCAAATACTCATGCGTTTATAAAAAATTTTTCTATAAATTCAGTTTGAATTGATTCCCCAGCTGTTTTCTTTTCCTTTAATTTAACAAAATAATAAAAAAACCATCTTCCTATATTTTCATTATTAATTGATAATATTTATCCTCCAATACGACACCTGAACAGTCGAAATTTATTCGAATTCGAAAAAAAGACAACTGTTAGAAACTGAAAATTCATTTAAAAGTTTGTTTTATTAATCCTATTCAACATTTCATGCTCTGCTGATACTTTTATCAAATTGTAGTTTTTAGAAATGTCGATGATCATTTTATTTGAAGTATAGAGAAGAAGTAAGAAAAATTATCTAGAAATTCAATTAAAAGTACTTTTAAATCTGTTTAAATCAAATTTTTGCCTGTTTCTCTATGAAAGTCTGTTTCCGTTATTGATTTTGAGATAAAATAAAAGAGCAAATTAAACTTTTCTGTTTAACGACCGAAAATTAAAGAACAGCGGAACGTCCAATATAATTTCTAAATGCAATTATTTAGTTTATTTATCCGTTACGTAATTACAGAGCGACTACAGATTATAAGCTAATCACATCATCCAATAATTAGAATGTAAACAACAACAAAGAAATCAATTGATTGTCAGTTTTACTATTTTTAAGGATTAGCTTTATTTATTGCGTGTGTAAATTAACTTTCAAATGCTTTACTGTATTAATGAGGAACAATTCTATAAAAGAAACATTTTATTGCATAAATACAAGCTTCTATCTTTAGAATAAGTGAACCTCGTTCACAATTTAACATTTTCGTATGATTTAAATTTGCTTGAGATTAGCCATTTATTTTTGCGTGCAACCTTCAAGAAAAATTCAACTAAAAAGATATTTTTGGTTTTAATTGACATATATGGAATGGAAAGATAGTGTTTACTTCGATAAAGCTTTTCTTTTCGTGTACGTAGATACTTTTCAGTTGAGTAAGTATAGCATATTTCGTAGTATCCAGGGGTAAACATTAGAATATTTTGTCAGCGGTCGAAAAGAGTCCACGACTTCCCTGGTCCGCAACATTTATCACTGATCTGTATACATAATTTAAAAACAAAACAAAATTGCAAATCAAACGAATTCATATGAGGGCAGCCCCACACTCGTGAAGTCTTGCCATAACACAAAAGACATACACCCCATTAAGGGCTGAAATAAAAATGTGAATACCTGATATAACAATATTAAATAGATCAAATTATGTAACATGTATTGATAAAACTAGATGGCATCTATTTTGAAACGTAGTGAGGAAAGTTCGCAAGAAAAAAATGAATGTAAAATGTTACTGTTCCAACTAACCAACACATTTTGTATTGTCAAGGTCCGTTATGCAGGGTTACTCATAACTCGACGTATTCCTCGTAGGGCGCGACAGGGGAGCTAAAATGCTACAATTTTCGCCCTCACATGTATGGCCGAATATCAATAGCTTTTAAGAAAACTGAATTTTAAACTTTTTTTCTCGAATAAGCCAAAATATCCCATTCAAGTATAAATATTAAAAAATCTACTCATTAAATGGGCTTTATGTGAACTTATTTTCGCAGTAGCTCGGAGCAGCAGACCACACTTCATTTAGACCTTTGCAATGGATGGATATTTACGGTAATAAGGGCATGTACGGACGGGCAGACTAATCATTAACGCTTTTCAACTTTGTTGGAAAGAGCTAAAAATTATTCCTTTACCGAATTTGTTTTTCTTGTTCAAAGATCCCATTTTGATGGCAGTATTTTATCATACAAAAACCTCAGGAATGTGTTACCGTACACGTTCGGATTACTCCATTGAACATATTTCCAAAACTGAATCCTATTTCCAAAAGAAAAATAGGTATCTTTCACAGATAAAACCGTTGCTACTATGCTACCAACATCCCGAAAAAAAAACGAAAGGAAAAAAAAAAGGCTTTGTTCTATCCTTATGCAAAATGCCGTTCGACAAATGATCCCGAAAGTGCCTATTTTCACGACACCCTAAAGTAAACTCGAACACTCTACCTGTCATCGATATACCCTGGCTCAAAATCGATGAAGAAATATGCACTTGTTCGATTTTTTTCCTCATTGATGTCTTGTTGATTTCTCTTTCATCATTCTGTGTCTGCTACCCTAGCTCACCGGTTTTACCTTCGAAAAGAACTTTTTATTTTCTAAGTCTTTTTCAAATTAAGGTCTTCCAGTAGCGACTGGATAAATAGTAGAAGTATTAGTGTTTACCTTTGAACACGGGAATAGTTTTTAGTAACTGGATTGTGCAAACAGGACGGTTAAAAAAAATGTAAGCAACACTACTGAAACATTAAAGTAAAGAGAATTTAAGTTGAACTTTAAAAAAAAAATTAATGGTATTTATCTGATGTTATTACTTGAATTGGCTTTATAACACTAAAATCATTTAATTTTTTCAAATAAGAAGATCATTTAAAATAAACTTTCTATATTGAGTGAATCTATTTTATACTGTGCACAGAGGGATTAATGCATTAATTTTGGTCGGGACTGAGCGTTGAAATTTATATCCATTTTATGGAAGTAAAATAGAACATCTTGCATTTTTTATTTAATTTCCTTTTTCTTAATTTCCTTCCTTAGTGTTAGATATAGTGTTTGAAGTTTAGTGTTAGATATTCTAAAAAAAATGTATTAAAATATATCTGTCGTACCTGCGCGGCGCAAGGTATGTGTTGAAAATGGTCCATGCGTACTGTTTAAAGAGAAGTGATTCGTTACTTCGAATGTAGGTTATATTTTACAGTTCATCGGTTCCTCTTTTATAATTATCATGATAAAATATTTGAGAAAACAAGTAGACAATCGTTACTGTACTAGCTCGCTTTCTTCAGTGGCAGCCTGTGTTATACTGAATACTTTTAAATATGTATGATGTGCAAAATTAAACGTAAATCATTTCAAAGACCTTTTCAGAAGCAACTAAATAAAGCATAACATTTAAAACTCAGAATCAAATGTTCGTCAGCTGTGAATTTTCAGTCCACTCGGCCATGGTGGGGCCTATGATCGGTTTTTAATTAATGAAAGCCAATTTCCTGTTTCCGGTTTGCAAATAAGAAACTAGTTTTTAAAAACTCACAGCTCGAAAGAAATGTGAAAAATTGTAGTTATACATAGCCTAATTCATGTTTTATGATAAGTATTATTTTATATATATTCAAAACCAACTTACCAAGTTTGTCTTTCACTCGAATACTTTTTGAGAGGGTGTACATTATAAAAAAAGAAAAATTATTGATTATTATGAAAGTATGCATTCTTACGTTATACTTATAATAGGATACGATAAGTAGTATTCCTGAAATATTTAAAGTTTTGCACAAGAAAGTAAGACACTTAACGTGTGAAAAGAAAAATGCTTTATATCTTGAAAAAATTACAGGCATAGTTAATCTTACATATCAATTTTAGTATACATATAATAATTTTGGCATTAAATTAGAATAGAATAAAAATTTCGAGCAATACAAAGTTTTGCATCATTTTAAAATGTATGAAGTTCGATGTTCTACAAGTCTTGTGCAATAGACAACTCATTCAAGTTTTCCAGAGCTGAAATAACATTTGACATAATAAGGAAGTCGTGTACTATTGAAATCACTGTGATTTTAAATAAATTATAAAATAAGCCAGATGTAACTTCTGCGGAACTTTTAAGAGTTGTTAATCGTATTTTACCTAATAACAAGGATATTTCCAAGGCTTTCAACACCTTTTATACCGCTAAACAATTTTTAAGGTGGGATCTCGGATTCAACAGAAATTCATTAAATGGGATATTCGAGACCTCTCTTCATCCCATCCCTCTGGACTTAACATCTTCCATCGGAACTTCGACATCTTGGTGCTCGGTCCTAGACAGTTCCTGGGCCAGACAATGACTTCAGAGAAGCTATTAGACGCAGGGTATGTGACAAAAGTCCTGGGCTGCCTGACAATTTCCATCCTGAGTTCATCCTGTCATCAATACTGATGGATCCCTTCTGGATTTTTGTCAGAAAAGCTGGCGCATTCATTGATTCTTTTCCTTTATATCTCCATGTTGGATCTTACACGGCTTAGTA
This sequence comes from Cheiracanthium punctorium, assembly GCA_038373885.1. NCBI lineage: Eukaryota > Metazoa > Arthropoda > Arachnida > Araneae > Cheiracanthiidae > Cheiracanthium > Cheiracanthium punctorium. Next base: position 163,894 of record JAWZYV010015778.1, read on the forward strand.
TTTCGATGGCAAACTTGAAGCTATAGATCTAGGCCTGCAGAAACTTGCTGTTCGTGTCGCCCCATCTGATAGAGCCGTTATATTGTCGGATTCTACACTGCAGACTTTGTCAAACAACCAGGATAGACGTTCCAGAGTGCAGAATTGCAGGGAGCTCCTCAAGAAGATTGAGGGAATCATTGATTTCCGATGGGTATCTTCCCATTGTGATCTCAGAGGGAACGACATGGCTGACTCTTTGGTCATAAAAGGTGCTGTCATTCTCAAAAATACTTGTAGAGAACATGCTCCTTCATTCTGCTAAAATAGAAAATTTAGGAAAATGCTTCAAGCAATCATTCTAGCCGTTTTTCCCACGGAATATGGAAATAAGTCACTGAATGGGTCTAGTGACTGAATGATCAATGGTTTAGCATTTCTTTAATGTCATTTTTTTTCAATTTTCTGTGCATACAGGTCTTAAGGGTTACGTATCTTACTGAATGTCTTTTAAGTTTCATATGACTTTATGGGATGCTTGTTTAACTTGCATCTACATTTCGTATACTCCAAGTATCTGAATAACGGGATGTTATTGGTGTATTTAAAAAAATACTTGATGAAATGGTATTAAAAATTTCAAGGCTTGTGGATGATGAATGTAGAACATTTACTTCATGCAATCGTTTTAAAATTTCTTATAATATAATACAGCAGATATTTCTTTAAAACATGAATATAAGTAATACATTTAGAGTCGATTCAGAAGTTGATTTAGTGGATCAACAGGAAATTTTAGAAAATCACTAAAAGAGGTTCAAAAAAGATGCTTGGCACGTCTCAATTAGTTTTTCGTATGAGACATCTAATCTGCATCCTCTGTCTTTGCTCCATATTTTATTTTCTCCATCGATCCGGTATTACAGGTTTATAATCCGGAACAGTGTACCAGGTGCAGTCTTCTAGATCACACAGTCCATCTCGGTCAATTTTTGCCTTTAATGCCCAAAACTTTATGCTGCTTTCTTTAACTTCGTATTTGTCACCTAAGTAATATATGACAAATGTTCTTCTTCCAGCTTTATTATTATTTATGGTTTCAGGCATGTCTTCAAATTTTTCAATGAGACATTCATATTCTTCGCCTTTTGCAGACTTCCCAAATGGTCTGAAAAATTTCGTCAAAAGTTAATATAATAAATATCGTCTGCAAAGAAAGAACTTAAGATTACGTTAGAAGCATTTACACCTCTATCAATAGCCTTGCAATACTATAGAGTCATACCCGTATGATAATAAGCCATAACTACCAAGTCAAACACTAACCTCTTTTATTACTATAAAAGTTTTCCCGCTTAAAGTTTTGGAAAATATTTCAGTGGATCAAAGCAATCGGAACCAATTTTCATTCTTTTTAAATGAAAATATTTTCATTCCTTTTCCTTGTTTTATGAAATTTTAAGGAAAGTATTGAGGGAATAGGCTTCTTTGAGATGCAGTTTAAACCAGTGGCTCCCAACTCAACTTAAACAGCTGGCTACTTTCCTAACTCTCAATTTACCCACCGAATACTTAAAATATTTTTTTTCCTGTGGAGAGGGGGGAGGGGTTAATAATAATCTAAAAAGGAAGAAAGACAGAAAGAAAAATAACGAAATACAAAACTTAATTCACAAATGTAATGATAAAATGAAATATCAAAAAAAGGTTCTTGAATAAAATTAGAAATGTATGCATTTTACCTTAAAAAATGGTAAATTAGGCAATTAATTATAAGTGTCACGTGTTGTATTTCTGCCTTTCCGGTGTTAATGTGATTTATTAGTACGTCGTCTTTGACTAGCTGTGAGATTCTTGGAGAAATACTTTTTGCCAAAGCAATACGCATATCATGGGTCCAATCTATTTCTTGGCTTATTTTTCAAGATTACACTTTTATTTTGCTTACTTTTGAATCATTTTTTTAAAGACTGATTCGCTTCGTGGACCATTTAGACCTTGTTCGTGTACCACGAGTGGCCAACGGACCACCACTTGGGAACCACTGGTTTTAAAAAGATTACTTACCTTTCTCCTTCATCCTGTGCAACAAAAAACTCATTTTTAAAGAAAATTTATTAAAAGATATTTTTCTTACTAATTCATGAAATTGATTTACTCAGAATTTAAATTATTGATTTCAACTTCATGTATTTGTTCTAGAGTAGCAATTTTCTGAAATGGGATATAATTGTATGACAATGCTGATAATATTCTCTCTATTAGAAAACGCATATTATTTGAGGTAAAAACAGTGAAATTAGAATGATTATACCATTAACAATCTTCCCCGTGATGGTGAATAAGTTAGGCTATCCAGCCATAAGTGCTGAATAGAGATTGATTGAAAAATACCTTAGAAAAGAAATTCACTTCTGCATGATCTCTGTTTTAAGACATGCTTTAAGTTTTTGTTTTTCGCTTTGCTGCCTTCAGACAAAATCGGTAAATGTCTTTTTACAAACAATTACCTTTTTCTAGAGGTATTCTATATACAAAGGGCATTCCATAAAAACTGAGAGTAAAATTATAAAAAATCAAGAAATATATTTACAGCAAAAAATACATCATTCTTTTTCAAAATACCTTCCGCCAGATGATACGCAACGGTCCCATCGTTCAACCCACTTTTCAAAACAAGTAGAGAAGCCCTTTTCTGGAAGCTGCTTCAAAGAACCCTCCACTGCTGAAATAACTTCAGAATCTGTGTTCAATTTTCTGCCACGGAGCTTCTCCTTCAACGTCGGAAACAGCCAGAAATCGCATGGTGCGAGATCTGGACTGTAAGGGGGATGTGGCATGATTTTAATATTGCATTGACTAAGATATTGCTGAACAGAAGTAGCGACATGCGGGCGAGCATTATCGTGATGTAATGTTCAATTCCCTACCAGTTCATCTCCATTTCTGTAGGGCAAATAAAACAGTTCTTGAAACAAGCACGGAACTAGGAAAATAAAAACGTTTGCTTCGTTTAGAATTTTGTATAAACGTACAGTTAACAGTTTGAAAAAATCGCCTGCACTTCTATTTTTTAGTTTCGCGGTGTTGCCACTACGTAAAAAGAATAACTCTCAGTTTTTATGGAATGCCCTTGCAATTTACATTAAAAGTAATATGTAATAATACCAATACACAACTTCTATTTTTTGGGTAGCTTTTTTTTTCATTAATAAATAGAAATGGAAATATAAACATATTTTCTTTAATACATTCTAGATTACAAAGAATGTGTATGATTTTTCACGAAGAAATTCTAACAATAAAATTAGCTGTACTGCATAACCGAAAATTAAAATATTTTGCTAAATTATTATTTATTTAGTTTAGATAGACAAGTTATGATAAAAGTGGAAATCGGTGGGCAGACTTTCTAAATGACCTTCATTATACGTGCAAACTCGAAAACAATATCGAAATCTTTATAGAGAGCTGCCCAAATCGACACTTCTACTATTCGTCCTTCTTTTTAAATTAAAGAAAAAACTGCAAAAACAATGAGTTTTCGAAAAAGGAAAAATACTTTTGTCTGAATAGAATTACAAATAACGAATGAACGGGTGTTATTTTTATAATGCCGCACAAGAAAATCATATGTGGTGCAAAGGTATTCCTTCCTCACAGTGCGTGAATGCGCAAGACAAACGATGAATAATGAGCATAAAGCTGTAATGTGAAGTTTATTTACATCAGTGGTTCCCAACACAACTTCTTCCTCAGTCCACTTTTTCACTTCTAATTTATCGACGGACCACTTAAAGAAATTCTTTCCGGGGGGACAAAACTTTTTGAACAAAATGTAATATAATAGTTTAAAAAAGCGTAAAAAATGTTATTTCCACTCAATCAATGATGCTAATAATTGTTAATCCTTTAACGCGCAGTGTTCCCACTCTGGGAACACCAAACTCTGACGTTTTGACTATTGCCAGTCACGAAGAATAGATTGGATTTCTCAGAAAATAGTTGCGGGTGACCTAGCACCACGAGAATCGTTTACTTTTTAGCACGTCATTTCCCGTAAAAAAATGGTCACGATTATTTTTTAACATCACTGACATCTGCTGAAAAAATGGAAGAATGCGAGAACAGCTAGATAGATTGCCCAATGCTGAAAAAAGGGTAGCCGTCCGACAGCTGGCTGTGCCGCATAGCCAGCTGTCGTCAAAAAAGGATCTCTAGATCTGTGGCAGGCGATGAACGTTTCGATCGTCCGCCCTCTTGCTGGTAGTTAATTCGAGCGATGGCAACGGCTGCCCTTTTTTCAGAATTGGGAAAGGGTTGCGCCTCAAAGGGTTAATCAACTCTGTTTACTTATACTTGCAGCCGAAGGAAAATACGAATTGTAGTATTATTGTAGCATCTCAACTGAAAAACCTGGCTGAGATACTACAATATTTTATCGAACTGTATATAATAGTGTACCCACCCGTATTTTCCCTATTTTGCAAGGATTATGAAGCATTTTTTAAAAAATTCTCTAAGAAGTACTGTTACGCTTTTTGCTTCATGAAACAAAAAGAAAATATTTTGCTGAAATATAATTTCAGCAAAATATTTACTTCGTATAGTTGTGCTTGAAAAACAAATATTTTTCAAACACTCACTCCCTGCGCGGACCACTTGTTCGTGGACCACAGATTGGGAACACTAATTTATATAGCTAATTAATGCCCTAAACTAATTTATGCCTAAAAGGGCATTTATAGTAATACTCACAAGATACGTTCGAAAAATCTTTTCGCCCTCTTTTTGAAATTCATTTTTCAGTGGACCCGATGGAGTTGCAAATAAACAGAAGATGGAGAACCTTAAGAACCTCTAAAGACGGAAATGCTATTAACAGATTGATATTTTTTGCGACGAACAGTTTGAGAACACGATGTAACTTGAATGCTTTTGGAGAAAGTGATTTGAGCATTGTTGTAAAATTTCTATTTTAACAATCGAGATAAAAGTTTGGTTAGGAAGCAGTTGTTGCAAAACCGCGAATAGATTTGTTATGAATTGCTTCGTTCACTTCCATTGTTTCATTGGATTTATCATTGTTACATTTAATTGGAAAATGGAAAGTACAATTTCGCCTGTTTACTAAACTTCAAATCAGTACCAAACGTAAAACTTGCCAAAATATTGCCTTGAATCATCGGACCACTACACTTCGCGTTTGAAAAAATTCCGCTAGATGGGTGTTTTGCGTTAGTTTTCACGAAAGTGTTCACTTTTAGCCAAGTTGTTTTTTAATCCTTCTCTTTTTTTTTTTTTTGCTTTTTACTTCATGAAATTGTGAAAATCTACTATGACTTAAATGGATAAAAAAAATAAGATTCTTTTTTCTCTAACTAATATTTTCATTGTAAAAAGATAAATAGGGAGAGTGCCTAAAGCGGTAGCTCGTATGCTGCGCACAGTGCGCATGCGCTAATATCGACATGTGCGCGAGTACCGAACCTCCGAGTTTCATCAGTCCAACGTCACCGCGTAGCAACATGTCGTATAAGACACAAATAAATAATTGGGTATTCGTTAATTATTTAATTCGTTAATACTAAATAATTTTCATTGTAAAAAAGATAAATATAGGGGAGAGTGGCCTAAAGCGGGTAGGCCTTCGTATGCTGCCGCACAGTGCGCATGCGCTAATATCGACAGGTGCCGCGAGTACCCGAACCCTGCCGAGTTTCATCCAGTCCCAACGGTCCACCGGCGTAGCAACATGTCGTAATGAGACACAAAATAAAATAATTGGGGAATTCGTTAAAAAAAACTGAAGGTATGTAACTCTTGACTAGTCGAAAACCAGCTTATTAGTTTCATTTCCAATATTAATACATTATTTTGATGCTATCTACCTATAAAATACTATGATGATTCTGGTTTTTTTTATTTGAGGTTATTATTCTTCAAGTAAAAATGTGCTTTCGGGCAAAGCAGGTAGGGCAAAGCGGGTATCTGCCGTGTAGATTCCCGCTTAAATTAGAAAGCAAAGAGTATCGAAGAAAAAAATTTAGAAAGCATATTTTTGTCTTGTTTGTAGGGGATTGTATGAAGACCCACCTAAAGTAGCTTGGATCCAAGACTGTCAAGAGTGGGCTCATGAAACTTGTACTAATTACTCAGGAAGATGATCTTATTTTTGTGATTTATGTTAAGCCATTATAAGTTGAGACTGATTTAAAATAAATATAAAATTTAAATTAGTTAAGTATAACTTAAAAAATTATATTTTTTATAATGACGGTTAACTAGTCTGAGAATTTAGTCATTTATTTTATTTTATTTTATTTTATTTTTAGTAATAGACATCCAAATGAGATTTTGAATGTTAATGACATAAGTATAACTTGAAAGGTTATTTTTTCTTATTGACAGTTAACTAATCTAATAATTTAATCATATATTACTTTATATTTAATTAACAAATGCACCAAATCAAAATAAGTTAATGGGATAATCATTTATATCATCCTGACCTTTAATAAGGCTGATAAAATAAGTCAACAATTGTTCTATGAAGGTTATTTTTAATGATAATTATAAGTTCAATTAAACTTTCAATAGTAATCCTTAAGGAAATTAATATGTGCTCAGCTTTGTAAAGTAAATTGTACTTAGCCGCTTTGCGCGAACGGCTTGCTCGCTTTAGGCCCCCTTGTAGGGCAAAGTGAGTTTTTTTAAGCATGTTTAATTTTTGATAATAAACAATTATTATAAATAAAATAACGCAATACTCTTTTTTTGTTTTGAAGTTTAAGATCCCTTCTAAGAAATAAATCAATCATGTTGACGATAAAAGCCCCAAAACAACTATTTTTGGATAGCCGCCCAGCTAGTGTAGTGGCTTGAGAACCATTCCATCACACCGTGGGTCCGGGTTCGAATCCCGGCTTGGGCATGGATGTTAACTTATCCGACCCTTCATAGGGGGCAATGCTGTCCGCCCACTGGGTGCTCCCATAATAAAATGGACAGTGACTCGGGCCTTTGTAGTGGCGAATGCTTGATGAGCAAGTATCCGCCCATTGGGAAAAAAAATATATTTTTGGATATTTAGCGCTAACCTACCCACTTTAGGTCACTCTCCGCTATATTTACTTTTCTTCTAATCACTTACATAAAAGAGAAATTTAAATTTAGGAAAAATTGTAGCTTGTTAATGCACAAAATAGGAAAATACTGCATCTGTCATCCAAGTCCAAATATGATTTCTGTGAAAATTTAAATAAAACAAAAGCGTAAAATGATGTTTTATGAGGGCGGATGAAGATCGAAGGTAAAATGAGAACCATTCGACAAGGCAATGGACTTTCATAATTTAATACAAAAATGAAAATAACCACTCCTATAATAAATATTAAGAAAACTTATAGCAACTGCGTTTAAATTTGAATGTTTACATTAGCTCGCTTTTATTAGTTTTTAATAGTTATAAACTAACTATTATATTAGTTAATTTATAAATGAGTAAATTTTAAGATATTTTTAAATGTGTGTGAGTATTTCTTTTAATTTAACGACTAATTTTTTTTTGCCTTATCCCTTTTGACATGTATATATTTTACTGTACTTGGGGATAGGAAAAGGTTAAATTTTTCAAGCTCGGCTAGACAGCGCCATACTCCAAATTAAATTAAAAAAGAGAGAATTCACGAATAAATATTTTGAGAGAAACGGCAAGACAATACAGTTAACTGAACATCATGCTTAACGTGCGCACTTACATTTTAAACAACAAAACTGCAAGCATAAATACCATTACAAATCTAATTTTTTTAAATGCTGCTTTGAATTTTTGTGAGTTATCTAAAATTTATGTTATAATTATTGTTCAAATTTATAGTGTTGGATAAAATAAATAAATTTATATATATGGCATTGCACAACACAAATAAAGTCACAAAACAAAACAAAACAAAGCCTCTTTTAATGGAAACAACATACTTTTCATAATTCTCATTACGTAGTCTAAATTCATATTATTAGAAATAGCACAAGAAAAAAGTAAACATTAATTAAGAAAAGTTATATTAAGAAAAACATTTTCAGTTTTCATTGCTGATAATTAAAGTGCTTAATTTTGAGGACATTCTTGTCAAATACTTCTTTTTTTTACTTTTTACAAAGCAAAAGATTTCAGTCAAAACCTTAATGGAAGTTTCACTCTTTTTATTTTACATTTATAAATAGAAACTATATTTTACTCTTAATTAAATGAGCAGTGTAAAATGAAAATATAATTGAATTCGAGAAAGAAAAGTGATATTCAAATAAAACTGTTAATTATTATGGAGAAAACATTCGAGAATTTTTTTTTTTTTTTTTTTTTTTTTGACAAGTGTCGAGATACAATTCATTAAAATTTAAATTGCATCTATTTCTGCGTTCAAAATCTATAACTATTATATGTCTACGTATTTCCAGATTTGTTAACGTCATTTTAAATTAAAATACAAGAGATATTTTAACATTTTGTCAACAGTTTTTCTACGAAAAGACCTGATTTGCAGATCATTACTGCTGTTTCTTTTGGTAAGCATTTTTACCATTTGGTAAATACGACCATCCCTTTTTAAATTGATCAATACAATTCCACGTGTTTTATTAAATTGATGTCTAAGTATTACTTGAAAATCATGTTTTTTATTATTCTTGTGTAGCGGTGTACTGTTTATCAAGCTAGAGTATTTAAAAAGATAATTTTGAATATTTGCATTTCAAATATGGGGGGGTGTAATTATTAATTCAAATGCACAAAAAATAATGTAAATTGTTTATTAATAGATGTTTGATTGACATTATTTTATTTAAATAATTTAGTTTATTCAATGAAATGATTAAAATTAAAAACACTTATAAACATAGTGTCATACAGTGATAAAATACAGTACCTAATTAAAAATTAATAACTGTATGGAACTTCAAACATACGCACAAAACCTTTTCTCCATTTTCGTTCACGTATTTTACGGCGTTATTTTTCTTTCTTCCGCTGGCAACTTTCAGCGTCTTCTCTCTTGCTTTCACCCCAGCTTTCACTGTCTTTCTTGCGTGTGGTTTCGTGATTTTGCTGTTGAAGAAGGATGGAATCTCTGTATTATCAGAAACTTAAAGTTTTATTTCTGTATATGTATGGTTATACAAATTTTTGTTAATTTTTAAGGAAACAGTTTGTGGATAGTATCAAAATCTTGTTGGATCGACAAAGTACTTCGTTAACCCGTAAGCACGTGCGTCTACTTTTGTAACTTAAGCAGTCGCATGGGGTAAATCTTACCCCATTTTGTCTTCTTTATATCTTTGACTAAAAACGTTTTAAAAACAAATTTGTGGACTTATAACATAAAATACATCAGTTCTGTTACGTTTCATGGGAAGAAATCGTGCTTTTTATATTTATTGAGAGATTTTCTGGCAGTTTCTTTAAATATCATGCTTCCTGAGAAGAAAATCGCATATGGCATGCTTTATACCTAAAAACACTCATTACTTTATTAATATGATATTAATTTCATTTAATAGCCTTTTGTCAATACATACCAGTAGTGTCACGTCCATTTATAGTTAATTTACATTTAGTTTATACTTAGTTTACGTTAACAACGTAATGAAACGTTTTTAGTCGCATGGGAGTATTGAATCCCAAAGTGGAATTTTCTTCCCTTCCGGATAACAAAGAAACGAAATTCCTTCACCCACCCCAACTGGACCTTGACTTTGAAAGATAGAAGACGGGGCAAACTTGTTCTAAAAAATTACTCCCATTTTACGAAGAAAAAAAGTCGCTGGGGTGAGATTGACCCCAACGCGCCTGCTTACGGGTTAAATGAACGAAACTTACTTGATTTTAACGTTTAGTGCGCGCCCCACATTTGCCAAGGGGATAAAGATACAACATGGTAGAAGGATGAAGTGTGAAGATCCCCGTTCCACCTGTCTCTAACAGTCGTAAAGAAGTCCTAAATTCTCGTTACTGGGGCTCTAGCACCATGGTATCGTAGAATATCCATGACGGATATTTCTCGCTCTCGGATAGTCAAATACTTCGGATAAATAGCCGCAACTCTCCTTTTGGTGCTAACACGATGTGTGTCGAATAGCGAGTATTTTTCCGCATGCAAAGGGCTATCCAACACTCAGACCGATCAACCCATCAAAACATGCGGCTTTCTCCCCTTTTCTTAAACGATGGCATTATCTTCAGAATTTTCGAAGACATCCATGAAGAGTGGAAGCCAGTTTTTGACTGACCCACTGTGCTAGGGTGAGGGGTCCTTTTGTGGAAGTACTTGACACTCCATGATACACACAATAAAAACCCATCCATCTTGTACTCTCCGAAACCAGAATGCAAGTTTTCGCCTTCATCCAACGTGTCGGGAAAAAACAGCATTATTTCCGATAGTGAGTACGACAGTCAAACCATTACGATAGGATCGTGCTAGAGCATATCTAATATTTCTCGGATTGTGACGTCATGAGAAGAGAAGGCTCGATCTATTTGCTACCGAAAGCCTCCGGATACTATGGTGGTAGAGCCCCTGCTAGTAACGGGAGCAAGCGTTTACAGCCTCTAAAAATATCCGTTAAATCAACGAAACTTACGTTTAGTAAACATTTTGTTTATTCAACTGAATTTGTAAGCTAGAATTGTGCAAACAAATTTTTACCATTGCAGCCGGTTTTTTAGTTATTATTGAGATTATTACATCGCATATAAATAACTGTAATAAGATGGCATATCATCATTTAAACTGCTACTGTTAAAATACCTCCCATTAACCAAGCTCGCTGCTCAGTTAATTATGAGCTTAGGGGATCTTCCTTGTAGGATAGCGTGATGAAGCGCTATCAAGCCTGCGTTTAAGCGATACCTTTAACGTAAAATGTGTCTGTCACAGCCATTAAGCGGAGAAATACACGAATATTGCTTACTACAGTGTGCAATTAAAAGTCGTCAAAGGAAAAAAAAAATTGGAAAAAAATCATAATAATTAGCTCATTGTTCCCTTTTGTGAGATACATTTACAATAGAATTAATATTGAGAATTCACGCATGTCGCTTAAGAAGGAAAGAGATTATTACAATTTCAGTAGAGTTTTTTTGGCGTTATGACGTATTACCGAAGAATAATAAGTCACGAAAAAATTTCCGATGACATACCGTTCAGCAGAAAAATAAATATTAGAATATATTGAGTGCCACCCACACCCTCTAAATCTTACGCTGTATATAATTAATATCTTTATCGTTTTGTGACAATAATCGCATCACTCACTTTTCCCAATACATTTGTGGTGTATAGGTTTTATACGTGTGTTATTGTAGAATACAATAAATATGTTATTTGGTGAAATGAATAGAAGTTACATAATAAATAACTTACATAAAATGTATTTATCAATCTGGACACGTGTTTCGAGAGAAAATTTTTAGACCTTCAGCAACAGCTGAAGATCAACACATAGACTGGGACTGGACGCTGGAAAAAAGTCTTACTTTTTGATGTTGTTTTAAAACACTTTTAAGCCCCGAGTTCCAGTCTGCGTATGAACTTCTTGTGCTGCTGACGAAGAAAGAAAATGTTTCGAACGAAACACGCGTCCAGTTTGATAAGTACATTTTATGTGTGTTAGTTTACAAACAAACAAACAAAGTTTTACTTATTTCAACTTTTAAACTCCAGTTTTTTTAAGCTTCTTTTATTATACTATTGGATGCCACTATCAAGCTTTTAATGTTGATATACTTGAGAAATGGATACAAACCACATCAAAATTGCTAGAAATACGTTTTAAATCATTAATGGCATCAGATGACTTCAAATGAAAAATAGCGGGAGGAAGGAATATCGCTTAAAATCGTGCGCAACGCATGGAACGAAATTAAGTCATATTATGCACTGAACTACCTGTGTACCTACATGTATGAAAAGTTGGATTCTGAAATTATCAGGTTGTAACGAAAGTTTTCCGCCATATGTGCCTGAAAAAACTAACTTCTAACTCCGTAGATAACTGTTTTTGAACTTTCGGTGGCAAACCTGCACAGTGTCACACGATACAGCAATAGTACTAAAAGCTGTACTCGTCATTCGTTGATATGTAGCTGACTTTTTGCAACACAACTGGAAGTAAATGATGGTTAATCCTCTAGAGTGATAGTTCCATTTGAGACACCTTATACTTAATGATAACTATATTTTTTTACAGATTTCACAACACAATGTTATAAAGTAAACCTCTTTCTTTCAAATGCCAAAAATCGTTTGACAAAATATGAGCCAACGAGAACTGTGTGCTGACGATGTTTGCGGTGGCGGGAAACTTTCGTTACAACCTAATACCTTTACTGAAGTGGTAAACTGTTCCTTTTGTTGCGACACAAGGCATAACTGTTTCAAAAACCGTGAACTGGAGATCGGACACAAACAACTCAGTTTGCGTTCAATAACAAGTTAAGTCCGAGTTCAGAATTACACATGACACAAAAAGATGACCACTCCGATTATAAAAATTCTGTGCACGCTACTGAATTCCTGCAATTTTAAAATTAGATTTTCTGGCTGATGGCCTGGCGACTATAGACTTGGCCATTACGTGAGTTGGCTATATTGGCCATATCATTATGGGGGCGCCCGCCAGGTGGGCCAGCGTTGTCCCCGTGAATGCACTAAATTTAGAAACGAATCCAGAGAAGAGACCTAGCACCTGGATCAGTACTCCCACAAATATCGTTTGAACATGGAGGATGTTGGAGTCACAACAGATTTTACGTGTAGAGCTAGCTCCCAATAGTCTATGTAGTCCAACAGTAATCCAACAAACAGAGGTTCTTGCCCGACCTTGGTAAGCGTCACTTCACTTCCGGCGTTCTGACGGTCACTAAACTTGGGAGACTGGACAACTGCTGGTCTCACATGCAAAATATAAAAAAAATATATAGGTGAAATTAGTCATAAAAGAAAAAAAAAACCTTTTCACCCTTTATCTAATGACGGTACTTAGAATTACCGTAGAAAAAAAAGTAGCTTTTGAAAAAAATTCATATATTCATTTTAACCATTTCTTCAAAAAACCAAAACCATATACTCCTTTTAATCAGCTTACACCAGAACTGCATGTTCTATTAGAGTAAGATTGTTTTTGATGGACAGCTTTTCGCTCACTTACTAATCATTTCGAGCCAGAGAAAAAAAAATATGAGCATTAGTGAATTTTCAGACGTTGGTTTTAGGATTAAAAGATTAGATTTCCAAAAAGTGTGCCAACCAAAGTATTACTTCACTCTTCAATTTTTGTGTTATACTCTTTTGAAAAAACTCACTATTTAATTATGAAACGGTCATCAGACGTATCGCTAATGATTGTTAATTTTCTTCTTAATTTTATTTCTTACTGTATAATTTAGTGGGGATCATTCACTGAGCAATTAAAATAAAAGAAAAGAAACAGTTTCAAGATGATATTCTTGGCAATGCGGTAGATAAAGGGTTAAATTGTCATTTTGACAAACCAAAACTACACAAAGGCTATCTGCCTAAAGGTGGGAAGACCTTGAGCGGAAGACTTTTTAAGGGTTATGTTGTGTATTCGCACCACATCAGGAGGAAACTACCCCAACCTGCAGATAACTAGATCGACAGCAGTGCGAGAGACCAAAACCCTGGACCTGGACTCTTCCATCTTTGCCCACTATTCAGTGCATTATCCATTAGGCCAATGTTCGTTCTTTTAACTGCTACCTTAAAAAATATTATGTCCGACAAAATTAAACTGCACACAATATCTTTAAACTTGCGAATAAGTAGTAATAGTAAACTCATTTATTTATGAGTTTTGCGATACTATAAGACTTGGAATTAGATAATTTTTTTTAACAACAAAAACAAATGAAGAATCATTTTTTTAAATCCTTCATATGAATAGCATTGCAAATAGAAGATATCTATTCAAAAATCTGAATTATGTTTTGAGTAAAACCTTTTCTGGAAGTAATTATCACCAGAAAAAGTCAAATTATTCTCCAAAATATTCCCAGTAACTTAACATAGTAATACTGAGTCGAAATACCTCTGAGCGATCTTATATTATCAATTCAGTTAGCCAGTACAGATATAACTTAAATTTTCAAATTTAATTTTTTTTCCGTATAAAGGCTTTTACACTAACTAATTTTTAGTGCTTCTAGAACATAAAAGCGAGAGTGGGATTTAAATGCTTCTTAGAGAGGTAATATCTGTAAAATTTAATTTCTCTTCGTAGATTGAATCGATGAGAGTTTTCTAATTAGATGGGAAGGGATTCGTGAAAATTCGGAATTATAATTGCTTTCCTAGATAGTGTTTTTCGCTTTAACTTATTCTTAAAGGGTAGAATACACAAACGTGTTCTTATATATGTTTGAATAGATAGTTTGTTGAACTTTTAGAAGAAATTTAGGAAATGAATGAGGTTTTTAAACAAAAAAAGTAGTTTTACGCGATTAAGTATAATACGCAAAAAGTATGGACATGAATATATGTAATTAAGAAATACTACTGCTGTTTAAAAAGAGGAGATATTCTATTAGCGATTTAATAAAAATAATATTTATTTGTTTATCTGAGATATTCGTAATAGTGAAGTTCTTTGTAAGGTTTTGCTGTGCAAGGACATAGACATATGGACAGCTGTAAACATTTTTAGCTTCGTTTGAAGGTCTTAAAAGTGAGCCCCACCATGCCCGAGTGAATAAGATCCTCAAAATGGTAGACGATTAACGTTTGGAGGTAACACGTTCAATCCCGTCGCTCGACTGTCTAACGGGCGGTGTGGAGTTTGGGTCGATTTTCTCCAGATGCAACGTGAATATGCATTAGAACCTCCTGCAAAGTCCCCAACACCCCACAGAATACGAATTTCGGAAAATGCTGTCTAGTCTTGTTTATATGTTACAAAACTCGCGCGCACGCCAAATTTCGTATTATTTAGCTTTAGTTGGATAAGCGAAATATTGGCATGGGAAGGTAAAAGGTATTACTGCCCGGTCCCTCTAATGCAGACGTGCAGAAAAATACAAAAACTTTTCAAAATAGCTTGAGGAATGGTTAAAATGGATCGCACATACATAAGTCGTGAATTTTATTAAAAAAAAATATTCGGGAAGGTTTAAAATAAATACAAGTTTCTGAAAATTGTAGGGCAAACATTATTTAATTTTTAAAAAGTACCTGTACCATACGTTTCCAATATTTAATTTAAAAAAAAATATACGTATGAACCGATATTTGAATGATGGCCGACTAACAAAAGTGGTAGATTTTCGTGTACTATAATTTTGAACCAAAGAATCTGATAGATGAAGCTAGATGTCAAGGACTTTGGCAAAACATTCAGAAGAGACCTAGTGATTGTGGTAGAGATTTGGCAACGGGATATTTTTAACAGGGCATCCCACTTCTACATTGGTCAACGACTGTGCGCTATTGTCTCAATCAACTTTTCGCAAACAGATGGATAGGTCGCATGGGCCCAATTCAGTTGGACCACTGCGAATCCAATTAGTTGGGTCCAATTCAGTTGGACCAATCACAGCTTCTGTTCATGCCATAACTCCTCAGATGCTTTCAAATACTGCGTGGAAGGAAATCAAATAACGTTATGTATTGTGTCACAAAAGGTATAACTCAGCGTTTCTCAACCTGTGGGCCCCGACCCCCAAGGGGGGAGCAGAGCGTTTGCAGGGAGGGGGGCGAGAAAAACCAAAGAGCAATTACTGATGTATGTTTTTAAAAAAATCATCTTATTTATTCTAATTTTTACTCAAAAAAATATCCATTTTCGCTTAAAATGTTCATTCAAACTTTACTGATAACATTATTTAGCAGAAAATTAGACTAAATGTTCATTGTTAAGATTAAAAAACTGAATGTATGCTGAAAAATGTGATGGGGGGACGTCACCGTAAGTTAGCCTTTGTTGGGGGGGGGCATTGACGTGAAAAGGTTGAGAACCGCTGGTATAACTTAAAAATATTAATCGTGTTATGCAAAAAAAAGTTACAATTACATTTTAATATTACTGTGGGTTTAGATTTATTTTTTTTAATTAATTTTATAAAGTGTCCAACAATTTTCGTTCATTCCGTATTTCCTGCAAATATTTCCGTATTTCCAACATTTTTCGAAATTGCAATACTTCCTTTACCCCTTAAAAATGAAATGTTGATTTTTAAATTTCGTAGTTATTGAGGGTAGTAATACGAACGGCCGAAACGTTTAGTGTATACTTACTCTCCTTTTTTGTACAATCAGATTTTATGACCGTAAATACATACATCTTCAAATAAAAACAGCTACTTTACTTTTACGTTGTTACTCAGTGTATGTGAAGACACGTAAGCACAAAGGAGAACAGCCGTTTTCTATGTTGTGCATAAAAAATAGTACGTGGATTAAGGCTATGTGTGAGTATGCTAAATTTTCCTGAAAGTAGCTTCGTGCTTTTTCTTTCAGAAGTAATTTTTACGACTGCAAATGCACCGACAGATTAAGAAAACTTTCATTTCACAATGAGCATGTAACTATGGAAAACCATTTTATCCTTAATCTTTTAATGGGATAATTACCATAATGGTAGTTCATTTAGCGTTTTTCTTTATATCGCTCGTTCAAGCTTCCTTTCTTGGAATTTCCCAAATGATTGTATTTGCTTAAAGCTATTTTACTAAATTGCTTTATTGCATTTCACAAAGGCTTTTTTTTCTTTACAAATTGAAAAAAAATTAACTCGGCTGATCGAGCCTCGCCAGGGGGAGACACCCCCCCCCTGAACCCCCTCTAATTTTTTGTTTCATTATTGCCATATTACAACGATATTAATTGACTATGTCATTTGTTTATTGAGGGATACACGGAATTCAGGAGGATAAGACATTGCATGATAAAAAAAATAAGCAATTCAATACTCAAAGCTGTCGAAATTTTTATGATTACAACCTATTTACAGAAAAATACATGTTAAGCACATTCTATAGCTTACGAAATATTGAAACAATATTAAAGCTGTTGTGAATTAATAGTATTTAAATATATGCCAAATTATGTCGCATTTTTGGGACACATTTTTGGACAATTTTCAGTAAAGGGGGTGAGAGATAAAAGGACATAGTTATTAAAAAACTAAACTAAATGTCTTTGGTGGAGGAATCATCTTTAATGTGAATTAATGTGACTTAGGTTTTTTTTCTTTTTTTTCCGGTAAAGCAAATTCATTTATCTGAAACGATTAAATTCGCACGATTGCTTCTGAGTGGTAATTGTTGTGTACTGTGTGCTAAAGGAGACCTGCAAGAGGGTTATTTGTCTAGGAGTCTAGGGAATGCGTGCTTCGAGAAGAGAGCCTTTTAACCCTTTGAGGCGCAACCCTTTCGCAATGCTGAAAAAAGGGCCATTTTTCATCATGGGGCCATCTATCCAGCTGTGTTCTCGCATTCTTCCATTTTTCAGCAGATGTCAGTGCTGTTAAAAAGAATCGTGACCATTTTTTATGGTAAATGACTTGCTAAAAAGTAAAGGATTCTCGTGGAGCTAGGTCATACGCCAATATTTTTTATAGAAATCCAATCTATTCTTCGTGACTGGCAAGAGTCAAAACGTCAGAGTTGGGTGTTTCCAGAGCGGGAACACTGCGCGTTAAAGGGTTAAGAGGAAATAAGGGGTATTCTAATGGGCATTATATCTAGAAATAAGCCTCCAAAACTCCTCCAAGGGGCTCGGGTACATCCCCGGTATGTACATTGCCCGAGCCCTCAAACATAGAAGGAAGGTTTTCTTTTTTACCACAGTACAGTACAATCTCGATGATCCGGCATATATGGACCCGACTACCACTGGATTACCGAGATGTATAGTATCTGAAACAAACTTAGTCATGTGCTCTCGTTTGGTCTCACTGAAGTGCACCCAATAAACATACCTCAAAATGCATTAGGTGAACTAGGAAACAATGATGAAAAAGGGAGGGAAGCACAAGAACACATTTGTTTGTTTACATCCGCGGCGATCGGCGGATCGGAAGACAATATAGCGTCGGATTACTGAATGTGCTGGACTAACCAACTACCGGATTATCAAGGAGGGTACTGTACGTGCATTTTGTTTCTTGCATACGCACTCTTAACCTCATTTTTCTTGCAGATTTCTATAGTGACAGTAAGATCTCTCCCACCACAGTTGTAGGTTTTGAAGTGTTAAAATCGGGCAAGCAACAAAACTTTGTAGTCTAATCT
Source organism: Cheiracanthium punctorium (assembly GCA_038373885.1). Classification (NCBI taxonomy): domain Eukaryota; kingdom Metazoa; phylum Arthropoda; class Arachnida; order Araneae; family Cheiracanthiidae; genus Cheiracanthium; species Cheiracanthium punctorium. The sequence continues at coordinate 182,180 of JAWZYV010015778.1, forward strand.
TTAAGGTAGAAATGCAATTTAATACTACATTAAAAGTCTCCATAATAATTTACTTGCATTTAAAAGCTTTCAGAACTGAGTTTAAAAATTTTTTCTTTCTCTCTCAACTTTTACAATTGTCCTAGAATAGCCTAAAACCCAATAAACGTGGCCCCTAAATAGTTCTTATCTAACCACATATAACTTTGTTCAAGCGACACTTCAATTACTTTCGAGAACAGACGCGAATTTTAAAGAAAAGTAAAAAAAGACTGTTTATATTTGCTTTGTTTTAACGAAACTTTTTTTTTTCTTTCTTTCTTTTTCTTTCTTTTTTTTCTTTCATTTTTTTTTTTTTTAACAAAACTTTCAGAGTTGTTACAAAAACGAAATTTTTGTTTCCCCTCTGCAAACTGAAACGGAAAATTGGAGTGTCAGTAAAGAGGGAAGAAAGATTCCCTCATTAGATATAAACTAAAATGGCGCGTGTTAACTGCTTTTGCGGAATAGTTTAATTTGTTGAAAAATCCTTTGAATGTGTTCTTCGATCAGAGAAGTGTTATCGCAATTGTTAATATGTGTGATACTTTTCTTTCGGGTTTTAAGAATCGGTGTGAAGTGTCGGTGTTTATGGAAATATTGCTTTGGGAATTTAATAGTTTATATTATATGCAGCGCATTTATGTAGGATATAATTACCAACGTTGCAAGCCTACGAGTCTTATTATAGTTGATATATTTCACGTTTAACCCTTTAACGCTCAGTGTTCCCGCTCTGGGAACACCCAACTCTGACGTTTCGACTGTTGCCAGTCACGAAGAAAAGATTGGATTTCTATAAAAATAGTTGCGGGTGACAGAGCTCAGCGAGAATCTTTTACATTTTAGCACGTCATTTCCCGTAAAAAAAATGTCACGATTACTTTTAACAACACTGATATCTGCTGAAAAATCGAAGAATGCGAGAACAGCTGGATAGATGGCCCAATGCTGAAAAAAGGGCAGCCGTTGCCATCGCTCGACTTAACTACCAGCAAGAGGGCGGACGATCGAAACGTTCATCGCGTGCGACAGATCTAGACCCTTTTTTGACGACAGCCGACTGCCGTCAAAAAAAGGGTCTCGTGATCTGTGAACGAACGTTCGAAACGTTTACTGTATACTCACTCTCCTTCTTTGTACAATGAGATTTTATGACCGTAAATACATACATCTTCAAATAAAAACAGCTACTTTACTTTTACGTTGTTACTCAGTGTATGTGAAGACACGTAAGCACAAAGGAGAACAGCCGTTTTCTATGTTGTGCATAAAAAATAGTACGTGGATTAAGGCTATGTGTGAGTATGCTAAATTTTCCTGAAAGTAGCTTCGTGCTTTTTCTTTCAGAAGCCATTTTTACGACTGCAAATGCACCGCCAGATTAAGAAAACTTTCATTTCACAATGAGCATGTAACTATGGAAAACCATTTTGTCCTTAATCTTTTAATGGGATAATTACCATAATGGCAGTTCATTTGCGTTTTTCTTTATATCGCTCGTTCAAGTTTCCTTTCTTGGAATTTCCCAAATGATTATATTTGCTTAAAGCTATTTTACTAAATTGCTTTATTGCATTTCACAAAGGCTTTTTTTTCTTTACAAATTGAAAAAAAAAAATAACTCGGCTGATCGAGCCTCGTCAGGGGGAGACACCCCTTCTGAACCCCCCTAATTTTTTAGTTTCATGATTGCCATATTAAAACGATATTAATTGACTATGTCATTTGTTTATTGAGGGATACGGAATTCAGGAGGATAAGACATTGCATAATTAAAAAAAATAAGCAATTCAATACTCAAAGCTGTCGAAATTTTTATGATTGTAACCTATTTATAGAAAAATACATGTGAAGCACATTCTACAGTTAACGAAATATTGAAACAATAGATTAAAGCTGTTGGGAATTAATAGTATTTAAATATATGCCAAATTATGTCGCATTTTTGGGACACATTTTTCGGACAATTTTCAGTAAAGGGGGTGAGAGATAAAAGGACATAGTTATTAAAAAACTAAACTAAATGTCTTTGGTGGAGGTATCATCTTTAATGCGAATTAGTGCGACTTAGATTTTTTTTCTTTTTTTTTTCCGGTAAAGCAAATTCATTTATCTGAAACGATTAAATTCACACGATTGCTTCTGAGTGGTAATTGTTGTGTACTGTGTGCTAAAGGAGACCTGCAAGAGGGTCATTTGTCTAGGAGTCTAGGAGATGCGTGCTTCGAGAGGAGAGCTTTTTAAGAGAAAATAAGGGGTATTCTAATGGGTATTATATCTACAAAAAACCGTCCAAAACTCCTCCGAGGGTCTCGGGTACATTCTCGGTATGTATATTGCTCGAGTCCTCAAACATAGTAGGAAGGCATTCTTTTTTACCACAGTACAGTACAATCTCGATGATCCGGCATATAGGGACCCGCCAACCCCTGGATTATCGAGATGTCTAGTATCTGAAACAAACTTAGTCATGTGCTCTCGTTTGGTCTCACTGAAGTGCACCCAAAAAACATACCTCAAAATGCATTAGGTGAACTAGGAAACAATGGCGAAAGAGGGAGGGAAGCACAAGAACACACTTGTTTGTTTACATCCGCGGCGATCGGCGGATCGGAAGACACTATAGCGTCGGATTACTGAATGTGCTGGACTAACCAACCAC